>OZ010697.1:7753799-8112280 GCA_963932265.1 Thymelicus lineola | reverse complement strand
TTTTCGCTTTAAAAAAGTTAGGTTTTGTCTTAAATAGTACTGCTCATTTTTTATATTTTAATGAAGATTATTTTATGTAACTAGCTGATAAATAAGCCGACGAATCACCTGATGGTAAGTGGCCTAGGTCGTTCTTGGACATCAGTGCCACCAAATGCATCATCGATGAGTTGCCGACCAGTAAAAAGAGAGACAGTAAAAGAAAGAATGAACTGACTTCCAAGATAGGTCAATATTAACCAAGGCTGTAAATCTGAATTAGGTCATCGTTGTAATTATTGCAATTTATATTACTTTTTAATTGAGCTCTAGTAATATTCAGAAGGTTAGCCGTCTCGTTAACATTGAACTTTATCGCTGTAGATTCGTGCCATTTATGGTCGGCTGATCTGTATTACGTAGGTGTTGAAAGTCAGGAAATTATATTACAAACCAATTATAGACTAGATTTAGGATTATCACCCATTGAAGTATAAATAGTACTTCAATGTTATCACCTAACTTTTTCACCGTGCATCACCATAAATATTTTAACGTAGAGAATATTTTCTATTCCTATGTTAATAGACGAATGATGGTCCATGTTCCATTTTATTTTCATTCTATGCAGTAGATTTTGTTAATTCATTTATATAATTAAAATTGGGCTATAGATTAGCCACCAACCATGCAATAAAATAAAATATTGGATGTTCTGTGAAAATATGAGAGCAGCTATGTTTTCAGTGATTTTTGTAGCTTGTTGTTATTTGAAAATCGGCGTCTGTCTATTAATCCCGCGATACAAATAAGTAGCCATCATTTAATCAATTTACTTAATGCAAATCACCGACTCAGTTTCTTACCCCAAGTATATATTTTTTTACGAGTAACATGAACCGTCTGAAAGTGTAGTAAAACAAAACGCAGTTTTTCATGAACATTGAACGTTACATTTGGTTATTACTTACCTAGTAACTGTCGTAAGAAGATCCGACGGTCATTTTTCAGCCCGTGAAGAACCCAATTGTAAGAAAGTGAAACGCGTGTCTGCAATCTCGTTGTGAGTCTGAGTTGTAGTCGAGTCTGCGTTGTGGTCGAGAGCTCTCTCAGGGTTATCAAGTACCCAGCGAGTAGTAGGTATTGTATCGCTGAAACCTGTAGCTTATCTCAAGTTATTTCTAACGTTGGAGTCAGCTTGAGTAATAGCAGCTGGCTTTTAATTCTACTCAATCTGAAGTATTTTTGTGAAATTTTTCTCTGGCGATGATAATGTCTATTAAATGTGGATGATAATTACTGCGCTTGAAGATATATTATATTATTGAACCTACTTATCTACCTTCTTTTTAGTAAAGTCTTCACCAGTTAATTAATGAATAATGAAATACAAAATCGAAATCGAAAAGCGAATCATACAAAACGGAGTTGATTAAAAAGGAGACAGTTTGATTTATCACTATGAAAATCATGGGTATTTTAAATAAATATTTCACTGAAATACATAATATTTTAAAAGTGTAGTTTACGTGGTCTTACTAAGTAGCGGTTTACTGTTCGAAAGTCGCACACGATTGAAGATGACCTCAAAATTATGAGCATATTCATTTAACACCTCAAAGGCTTGACCTAAATGTACACTAATTTATCCCATTTCATATTTTCGAATAAAAAATGTAGTATAATAAATAAAACGATGTAAAAGGATGTGTATTTGATTATATTTTGTGTTATGAATATTTATGTTTTTGTATTTCCTGATAAGGTATATTATAGTATTGTAAAATGCTTTAATAAGCAACTAAAAAAAAACTCGTTAAATTTTACATGAGGAAATTATTAAAAATAATTTTCTCAGTAGAAATACTCATTATTAGAATTATATTATAATTTCGAGTTGTACAGTCTGATCATCTGAAACCAAATAAAATTTAACCTAATGTCGATAATCTCTGAGAGTTTTATCCTGTCTTCAATTTATGGTCCTTTGTTGTATGTAGGAAGTAGAGTCCTTCAGTTTGGTAATTATGACAGGCATGAAATGTATCTTTTTGTATATTCACATATTAACACGAGGATATAAAGTTATTAAAAAATATTTTCACACCGTGTAACGGACTTGCTCTTGACGTAAGTGTAAAGCCGTGTATGTGCGAACTAAAACTTTCTAACACTCTATAATTTTTCAAAATTACTGTTCCATTAAATATCCTTTTAAAACTGTTCACTTCACTTTTAAGCCTTAGGAAGATACAATTTTGTGATTCTGGTGCAGAATGAGGTCTTGTATTATACGTATTAGGTACCCACATCCCATTGGTCATTGATGAACACTGAAACAGGAAGAAAAACGAAGATTGACACAAGCAATTATAAAATCGACAAATAATAAAATTACGTCTGCAATAAATGCATTCTTTAAATAATAATTCATAAATTATATTATGAACGATGTCATAAAATCTATTTTTATGCATTTGGCAATATGATGACTGACTTCATTGTAATAAAGCAATAAATATATTTTTGTATATTCTCGTAGTTACGTCGCTAACCTTGCTACAAATTCAAGCTGCCAGGGCCAGTATAATTTTTCATTGCATTGTGACGAGCGTTAGCGCATAGTAAATAGTAATCTGCTGGTTTATAAGCCTACCATAGAGTAAGTATGAATATAAGGATGCATCATAAATAACATAATCAACACTTCTACAATCCAATATATCACTTGATGCATGAATTTGTTGTTATATGGATGACATTTGAAGGTAATTTATAATTGAGTTGAAACGAAGCATCTAAAGCATTCTCATATCTCACAACAAAATTAAAGCATGACAACATTCATGACAACGACGATTATCTTCACTGGTCTAATAAACGATAATAATTATCATTTTGGATAAATTACTCATTATTGATTTGATTTTCGATTGGACCCTTATCGAATCGTGGGTGTTTATGATGTTTCTTGTGAACTTCTTTAGCGCGGGGGTGTGAGAAAGAGGATCCATTATTAAGAGGATTTATTATTAAGTTACAAAAGTAGGTAAGTTTGGTAGTAATTGCATAAATATATCGCGGAAGCAGGAATCATGCTGAGATTAAAAGTTTCTAAATGGCTTAACGATTGTTATCTTACGATAAAACAACTGGTACCGGCGGCTTTACGTGCCCTCCGAAGCACGGAAACGCTCAAGTTTGAGACTAACGGTCACCAGGCTGGCCTCACTTTAAGTATGTAAGGTAGTTTTTTACACACTGACGCTAAAAACCGTCAAATTAACAACAATAATTGTTTTATCGCTGTAACAGCTTCTAACTAGCTATTTTGTGAGAATATCCGTGGATGTTTGATAAGCAAACAATTCTATTCCATTATCTCACACGCTTTCGACGCCGATACGATTTATCAGTTTCGTGTGCACTTCATTGAAGCACTACACTACCGCTCCACGGTGAGAGCGGCGTAAATTGGTACTAATTATATGGGCGAAGAAGTTTTCTTCTTCAGAAACCAAAAATACTATCTATAGGTGTATAAACATTTTTCATGATTTATAAATTTAAAAATATGTAGTTTAAAACTTGTTGTTATAAACATTGTTATAAACTTGAGTAATTACCTACCTACCTACCTACCTATCTACCTACCTACCTACAATACTGAAATTGAAGTAATTTTGTTAATTTGTTATAATAATTGAAAACAAAAAGGTAATAATATTATGTCCTTAAATACAAGATCCTTTGTATCCTTTATAATATCGCCTTTAAGTTTTAAGCGAAAAGCCTCATAATCAAACAGCATAATTCTAATTGTGTTCTCAGAAAATATTACGGCAGATTATGTCATAATTGCAATATGTAACCGTGACTAACAAAGAAAACTAATAAGTCGTTAAGTATTATAAATAAGTGTACATTTACTCGGTACGATGTGCAGAAAAAGAGATGGAGAAGCGCTCAAGCCCAGCGGCTTGTTCCCATGATCCGCCGAGCGGGCGCGGTCGGTGTGTAGTTGGATGGATGGTGATCGTATTAGCAAATTATTCGCTTGAGCGTTTCCATACTTCGGAAGACACGTCAAGCCCTGACGGGGTCGGTCCCGGTTGTTATCTAATAATGTTATATATAATAGTTAGCGTTGTGTTTTATTATTTACATAAAAATAAATGAATACGACATCTAAGCCATCATTACTTTCAAGGTTATTTAGAACGTGACTAGACCTGAACAAGAATACATTGGTGATATCCATCGTACGATGGGAGCTAGTAAAGGTATACATATACATGTAGTTACTTGGCTAGTACATCCAGAGTACAGAATTATGTCCTTTTAAAGAGGGATCCTATTACCTTATTGCTTATCCAATAAAATTACCCATTGGCGCCTGTATAGGAATACATACATTTGAACACAGAGAACTCTTTCTTGTGTGCCTAAAATGCCCAAATAGCCAATACGGGACAGCCGTTTAGCCGTGTGATGAGAATTGGTCATCGTCGCCCATAAACATTTACAGTAAACGCAAAAGTGACGTAACATAACAAGAGAAAACAGTATACAATATTTTCCTTTTAATTGTAAAAGGGATGGTATACGGAAGGTAAAAATCGCTGTCACATTGCATGAGTCCTGGCGGGATTAATCTAGACTAACAATAGTGACATCCATCGGGATAAAGCCGATCTTTTAAGGGGAATTATTAACAGAGGAAATTCAATATTGAATAGAGCCCGACCAACGTTGTTTAGTCACAATAATGTTGAACGCACATATATCCGCATCGTCCGCAGCGGACGCTCCGTATGCGGATACCCTCGCACATATGTCCGGATTCACCGTACGGATTTTTTAGTATTGCCAACAATTTTTGCAGTTTTTTCCAACCTGTAGTGAAAAACGGTGAAGACTGTTAAGATTGATTCAGCTATGGAAAAATTGTTGTAGTAGCCTGCATATTGGCCGAAGAAAGTCAAATTCGAAAAAAAAGAAGATTTTAGGTTCATAATATCAATTTGAAAAGGCAGTAAGTTGAACGGCAAATTCTATACGTTATTTCCCGGCTTGGTGGATGATGGTCAATGAACCTAGATAATTGAAAACTTTAATTTGTAACTTGAATTTGAGGGAAATTTAATTTCCACATACACACACGGTCATTATTATTTTTTATTAGTTTTCGACTTTGTCTCATATTTCAATAACGTAGTTAGTTATCGCAGTTTGAGGAACACCATTCGGAATCTCGAATGTCCGAAAACAATGATGTATAAAAAAAAAGACATTCAAAGAGGTTCTTGTTTTTAAAAAGAACCTCAGGACTCATCTACAGGCTTGTCATCAACGTAACTAAAGACATTTTCTTTGACGTTATGTATGTATTTATGTATATCTATGTAGGTTTATCTGTACTTATGTAGTTATAGCTATATATGTATTTATATATGTATTTTGTGTATTTTTATTATGTACGTATTAATATGTATGTATATGTGTATCCACTTACCTTCCCTAACCGCCTTTCGTGCATTTCTATTTTGGCCAATGGTTAGCTGGTAGAGAATGCACTAAGCATTAAGCTCGCCATTTGTACCGTGATATTTTATTGTGGTCAATAAAGGTTAAATAAATAAATAAATGTATAGGTATAAACACGAAGGCGAGATCTCCTCACAGGGTTCGTTTACTATGAAACGTTTCTCCTAATGCGTTGTCAAAAGCATCGTGGCATGACAATACTTGAGTACCAGCACACGCCCTACGTATTATGACGTCATCCGCATTTTGGATACCTTCCGCATTTTCAGAAATGCGATGCGGACGATGCGGATGACAGATGCGTCGGTATATGTCATCCGCACCGTCCGTACGGATTTCTGAAAATGCGGAAGGTATCCGAAATACCGATAGTGTTGCCATGCCACGATGCTTTTGACAACACATTAGGAGAAATGTTTCATATAGTGATGGGCAAAGCACCGGGTTTAAACCCGGTGCTTTGATAAAAACCCAATAAACACCCGTAAACACCCATAAACACCCAAAAATTTGGGTTTTTACTTTATTTCTGAAAATACTTATGTAATATTAAAAAAGTATATTTACCAATAGAAAGCCACATTATTTGTGAGTGTCATAGGCTATCGCATTTTTGGAAATTCATCCCCTAAGGGGGAAAAATAAAGGTTGGAAGTCGCTTTCATACAGACCAACTTCGTCAGTTTTAGAGTTTAAATATGAAAATTTTTATGTAAGTTTATAGTTATGAACAAAAGTTAACTTTAATAATTTTTTTTGGAAAATCATTCCATAAAGGGTAATTTAGGGTTTGCAACTTATTACGCAACTTCGTCATTTTTGAAGTTAAAAACATGAAAATATATATACCTATTAGCACCAGATTAGAAGCAAAATTTAACGTAATAAATTTTTTTTGGAAAAAGGGCGAAAATGTATTGTGTGTGAAATCCTATTAGGGTATTTCACCCCGCGAACTTTCTTCAGACGAGACTAGCGCCATCTAGTATCAAATGGTGTTATTATCTTTGGACGAGACTAGCGCCATCTAGTATCGAATTGTGTTAATATCTTTTTGTGGATTTGAAGTGAGGCCGCCATGTTCGTTCTGTTCGCCTATTCATTGACGCTAAGAATGAGGCGTAATAAAAACTGTCAAATGTTCCGTTTACATGTATTAAGTAATGATATTATTTATAAGTAAAAAAGAGGTAGATAATGTCACTAGCGCGCCGAAATTTTGTTAAAATTTAATAAAATGGTTAAGTAATTAAGTAGGTTGTGAGGAAGTCGTAAACTTCTTTGCGTTGTTGATCATTAGTTTTTAGTAAACCAAAGGGCATGCAAGATTTATTTTAATTTAAGATATAAGAATATTTTAATTTATTTTTATTATTTTAATATTTAATTCTTAAAATGTAATTTCTACCAATACTATTATTATGGTATCTATCCCTTTTTGCACTTTAATTTTTACCCACGACGGACGTAACGAAATGAAGGCGGTATATGCATTTGGGGTTAGAGGTTGTTTGTTAGTTTGTATGTATGTATGTTACCATTTTTTATGAAAACTACTGGACCGATTTCATTGCAGTTTTTTGCATTCAAAAGTTATCACTAAAGAGTGGGTTCATAGATATGTTTTATAGCGGACGGCCATCAGAGGGCGCTCCAGTAGCCTAATACGGGGAGTTTTTCAAAATTTTTATTTTTGTGCTCTGCTGTCTGTACCTACACTATATACATAGTAGAGAACTATTCTCTGTATTTTTTCAAAATCCTAGCGTCACTAGTTTCGGAGATACGGAGTGGAATTGCCAATTTTTGGCTTTTATTTTCATTCTTTCTTCGATAATTTTAAAACTATTCATTCTAGAACTATAACAAAAATATATTTAAGATCCTTACAACAAGCCCTTTCCTTTGATGTATCACACAATACGGTTAGCAAAACAGTTTTTGTTGAATTTTGATTTCGTTAAAAATTTTATTTTTCAAAATTCTGTTGTTTACTATGTACCTTCGTCCTTGGATCACAAAAAAGCATACGAGTGACAAATTCCAACTTATTTGGTCCAGTAAATTTCAAAGTAAATTGGCTGTAAAGGGCGGACAGACGATCGTATAACGGACGGACACGAATGATCGTATAAGGGTTCTGTTTTTCGATTTTTCGTACGGAACCCTAAAAACGGGAATGGTTAGCTGGAACTGTGGCCCACTGTACCAGTTTGAATTTTTTTATTATTCGAATTTTTTTTTAAAAGCGTAAAAACCCAAAAATTTGGGTGTTTATCGGGTTTAAACCCAAAACACCCAAAACACCTGGGTTTTTACCCACCGGGTTTAAACCCGGGTGGGTGGATTGCCCATCTATAGTTTCATAGTAAACGAATCCTGTGAGGAGATGTCGCCTTCGTATTTATGCCTACATATAATTATTTTCGGACATTCGAGATTCTGAATGGTGTTCCTCAAACTGCGATAACTAACTACGTTATTGAAATATGAGACAAAGTCGAAAACTAAAAAGAAATAATGAGTATTATGTATTTTAATTTCCCTCAAATTAAAGTTACAAATTAAAGTTTTCAATTATCTAGGTTCATTGATCATCATCCACCAAGCCGGGAAATAACGTATAGTATTTGCCGTTAAACTAACTGCCTTTTCAAATTGATGTCATGAGCCCAGAATCTTCTTTTTTTCGAATTTCATTTTCTTCTTCCTCTTCCAATGCGCACGCTATTATAACAGTTTTTTCCATAGCTGCATCAGTCTTAATATTTTGCTTTTGCAATCTGAGAATCTGAGTCTGACAACTGTCAGTTGAATAAAGGAATATATTATTATGAAGTTTATGGAAACTATGAAATAATATACATTTAATGGCCAATACTTGACGATTGATAGCAAACTATACAATACAATACAATACAAAAATCTTTATTTCATCTCATCCTCAAATTATATTCAGATAACATTTTAAAATATGAATAAAAGGAAAAGTTAAGTAAGTGCTAAGTAATCTGTGGGAGATCTGGTGTCTAAACTAAGCCTTGGCCTGTATCTTAGTACACAATACCTAAACTATACCTATACACGGAAATAAATTGACACAGAACTAGTGGTATTTTTTCCTACTAGTACCTATTGTCAACAGGACTACTCAACAAGACGAGTGGGAATAAACGAATGACATCGCACCGTTTTTCACTAGAGGTTGGAAAAAACTGTAAAAATTGTTGGCAATACTAAAATGGACATATGAGGGGTATAAAAGCAAAGGCGCATCAGTCCAAAATTTAATTTTTTTAGCTGGTTATACCAAATTGTAGCGTTTGAAAGTGGCAATATTATATCTAAAACACCAAAAAGCAAATCCACTTCAATCCATGGTAAAAAGCACTGCAAAATAAGCATTCACGTGCAAAACGGCTTCGATCCTAAATTTGTCAAAAGCAAATCCGCCTCTGTCACAGTCGACCAATCAGAAGTCGCCATTTCAAAATTACTAAGATGGCGAATCTGTTAATTTTCCTAGTAAGTGGACTGTTGATAGCGTCCGTGTTTTTTGTGTTTTCTATATCGTTTTAATAAGTAATGGAAGAAAATATTCAACCTGCTCGTGCAGGACGAGCTAGGAAACGAGCCAGAAATGAAAATCAATGGCGGCGGGTGCAGGAAAAAGCAGAAAGGTTTCAAATAATTCAGTAGTGTTTTGCTTGTTATGATATGGTCTGCAGAATCATTTTATAATAGCCTAAAGCTAGCATTTATTTTTGTAAACTATTTTTTATGAATCGCAGTTAAAGAAATAACTACTAACATTTTTTTTTAATATAATTTATATAGTACTTTTAACAACGGTTTTTTTTTTTGCTTAAGGTATTCTGCAAAAGATCTGCCTCAATTACCTGATTAGGTAATTAAACACAGTTAAAAACTTATTTACGAGTGCAAAAGCGTAACTTTGTCTGATGCAAAGTACTTTCATAATGCTTTTTATGATAATAAAACAAAATCAGCTCAAAATGCTTTTCTTTTAAAATTTTACCATGTGGCTGATGTTCAACGTCGTCGTCCTAGAGCGGGAACACCGTACGTCTGGCTAAATATTCGACAAAATTGTACATTAAAAAACGAAACTCCAATACATTGCTCCACGTTTGCCACGTTTCCAAAGTTTTGTATTCAGTTTCGCAAAAATAAATACATGCAATTCATACTTTCGTAATAACTTGTTTTATTTTGTACTCAGTACCTTAAGTCATTTCAGCTGTCAAATAAAACGGTGAGATGCAAATTTGCTTCGATCCAAAGCAATGAAAAGCAAATATGATTCAGTCCAATGTTTAAATGCAAAGACACCTTAGTCCAAAAGTATTTCTGAATTATTATGGACGTAATGTAAATTTCATAGGTCCTAAATTATGTTATTTGAATTAAAAGACATAATCAATGATCTCATAACAAAATCTCGCAAAAATAAGAATTTCTTACGACACAGTAGAAAATTGCCAATAACTCACTTTTGGTGTTTTGTGACTGAAGCACCTTTGCTTTTATACCCCTCATATGTGCGAGGGTATCCGCATACGGAGGGAGCGTCCGCTGCGGACGATGCGGATATATTATGTGCGTTCAGCTTAAGTCTATTAGTTGTCAATGAAAATATTCAAATATAATTGTGACTTATAATCTAAACTAAGCCCATGACAGCTGCGACTAATATGTATAATTGCGTACGTTTAGTCTGTGGTTTAGTGAAGCATATTATCAATTCTACCGGAAGAAGGCTTGGCTAGTACTAGATAATAATTCTATTATAATACTGCGGCCATGCTATCTGTAATTGCTTAAAACTACGTTGTTAACCTACCGCTTGCATACTCGATATTGATGTGAGTAATAGTTGGGTAAGGTAACTTTATATCATGCAGTGAAACTCAACCTTATGCGTCTCAGATATTTTATCTGTTGCTATAATCAGTGGTCATCATTTTAAGGTTCCGTTTCGATAAAACGCCAATCACACGCTTAACTGTTTGCACCAACGTTTTTAATGTTGTTCTTCTATAATTCTCATTTAAAGTAATGTACATGTTAGATACTAGGAAATCGCCCTCGCTTCGCTTCGGGAAAAATAGTAAAAAAAAATATAATATCCCCTATGTCACCCGGGGATAGTGTAGCTTCCCAACAGTGAAAGAATTTTTCAAATCGCTTCGGTAGTTTCGGAGCCTATTCAATCAAACAATCAAATCTTTCCTCTTTATAATATTAGCACAAAATAAATAATAGTACTTATAATAATTAATATTAGTATAGATTAGTCAAGACTTGGTTTGTTGAATGAAAACATCGCGAAGACCTCTGATTCATAAGCGTTCTTTGTAATATTCTTTCTCAAAGGTGAGCGAAACCAATCCGTACTTGGCCAGCGTAATTGTATTAGCAGACTCTTAACGGCTAACCCAACAGTAGAAACAGTGGGATAGTTGTGTGTGTAGTGGGAATGATATTATTTTTAACGTAATGTTTTTAATATGATAAGATGTTTCTAAGGTATTTATTTGTGAGCACCGACAAGATTGAGTGCCACTGTGTAATGAGCTCGGTAAAAACGTGATGTAACGGGGTTTTGTATAGCAGCAATATTCCTCGTTAGATTAGATATCATGTTCATATTACTCCATCAGATATTAAGTCACAAAGAAACTTAATTAAAATATGTTTACCGTTATCAATTCTTATTATAAACTCTATACGTTACATTATTTGAATAGTCAAAGTAAATAAATTTAAAATAAAATCTACAAGTAAATAAAACCTAATAAACAAGAAAATAAATGTAGAACCTTTTATTTAAATGAATCATAAAGTACATAATCAGTTTCACTAAGTTTTTTAATCGGAAATGTAATAAGTAAATTCGCTTGTAGGAAACTATTAGTAGAGAATGTACCGTGATCTTTGACGGGCTGCTAATTTTCAGTTAATTCATAGCATTATTTACGACATTTAATGATAGTGGTAGCAAAAACGCAAAAACATCTTTATTATTTTGCATGATTTAACTTTAGTTTTAATTTTTTTTTTGTGTTTTACATAACTAAGCAAAGTAATGCAAATGATCCATTTTTTACACAGTCTATGAGATATCATAGTTCAAAGTGCCGTCTTCCGGGTACAGTTTTTATTAAATTCGCAATAAGATTTTTTACAGCTTTGTCGAACGACTTATTATATTATTGTTTTAAATTGCTAGTGTGTGTCTCTCTAGATAGTGTCGGCTGAGTGCTCTAGTGTCATTAATTTTTTAATACAGATATGTAAGTATTTACCTGCCATCCAGGTATATAAAAAATCTACGTCAGTAGGTACAATGCAAAGCATAAAGGAATTGTTATTTGTACCGTGGTTTAACTGTAAAAAGTATTATATTTTAACTCTTAACACTTCATGCTTGATTTTCAGTTCGCATTATCATTCATTCACGTTCCAAATTAAAAGAAAATTATGTTAACATGGCATGCTCTATTTTTAAAATGAAACTTCGCAACCCTCCACTGGCAAAGTAAAAACTGGAAGCATATTTCTCATTTGCATTTGTTCCACCGACCTACATCCAGAAAAAGCCTCTTTATGAGGGGTTGGTAGTACTCTAGTTGCTGCATGATACTGCTTGCTCATTAGTCATGCCCCAGATCTCATTTTGTGTTCTATTTATAACTTTGACATTTTAAACCTATTTTTCGCCCTCTTTGACATATTTTCTGCATGAATTTTTGTGCAATTTACTTTAAAGTTCTTTAGTTATTAAAATTTGCTTTTTATTTTTATTTACGTACATGACGTTTTATTTAAGTATATATTTCGTTTCGGAACGTGAAGTATGGACCTGTGTAATAGCAATGTTTTCATGTACACAATACAATACAAATAATGTAATTTAACCGTCAGTTAACATTTATTTAAGTACGAAAACCTAAGTAGGTTTTCCTACCCTCTGTACACGGCGTATTTGTACGAAAATGCGATCGTACGAGAAAACGCATCGTCCGCCTCGTCATTTGCAGCGCGGAAAACGCGCAGATTCCGCGCGTTTGCGTCGAATGCGCTTCAAAAACGCGCCGTGTGCAAAGGCTTTTAGGTTTTCATTGCGTTCTTTTCGCATGTAATAATGAATAATGTTGTAATAATGTTGTATAATTGAAATTAATTCAGTATCTCTTTACAGCCTTTCGTTTAAGTAATAAGCAATCGTGATTACCTACTTCTAATTTAAGATCCTGACTTGCTACATCAGACTTGAATCAACTCTCGCCCATTCATTTCTCACAGAGCGCGCGAGTTCGCTAAATTGTAGGTAAATGTATTGTTTGGTTTCTTACCGTGACTCGTAGTAAGTAAAAACCGGGCAAGTGCGTGTCAGGCCACGCGCAATGTAGGGTTCCAAAGTAGTAAGTTTATCGACTATTACTCACTAACTACTTAAACTAACATAGCCGTGATAGTTTTCTTTGTCATATGACCTATTTTTGAGAATTTTTTCACTTGTCCAACTCCAACCGTTTAGCTGGCAGGGAGGGCGGAACACTTGACTCTAACCAAAATTAGCATTTTAAAGCCCAATTTTGCAAACAAACCTGGTTTACAAAAATGGTTTTAGGAAACCCATAATACCTATGTTTGAAAGATCTTTTCAACGATACCCCGCACTATGGGGTATGTAGCGAAAAAAATTTCAACCTCACGTTACCTGTAAGTGAGGTAACCCTAAAAAAAAATTTCAATATTACTGTTTTATTCTACGATTTTGGAGTTTTAATAAATATGTATATCCATGCTAAATTACAGCTTTCTAGAACTAAGGGTCTCGGCGCTTTGCCTCGGACAGACGGACGGACATGACGAAGCTATAAGGGTTCCGATTTTACTTCGGAACCCTAAAAACCACAATGGCTCGCGGGTTACATGCTCACCCGAATACAAACAATGGGGCGCGCGGTGCCAACTGCCATGGTTGCGACGATACTTTCGTTTTCAATTGATTTCGATATTTGCAGCAGATAGGAAGGTACAAGTAGGTGCGGTCAAATTCATTATTCACTGTGGTACTTTATTCGTGCAATAAGTATGCATAGTGATGTAGAAACTCAATGTTTTCTACTACCAGCATCGTACTTGACAAGTCTTATACATAGATTAACGGCCTTATATGTACACTAGCTGCTGTGCTGCGCGGTTTCACCCCTGTTAATTTGTGGAAAAAATAACTACTTAAATATATGATGTTATATAGCCTATAGCCTTCCTCGATATATGGACTATCAAACACAAAAATAATTTTTCAATTCGAACCAGTAGGTCCTGAGATTAGCGCGTTCAACCAAACAAACTCTTCAGCTTTATAAAATTAGTATAGATACTATAGATAAACATCGCGGGCTCCATTCTATCTCCGAAGATCTTCATTAGATTCGAAAATGTAAAGAGCTAAAAATAAAAACGGTTAAATTGTCGAAATGGACAGAAACTTAAATGCTGTAGAAATAGCCGGAAAAAATTAAAACCATTTGTTTAGTAACAATCGTTTGAAAATACCATTTTGCTAATGATAATTAATATTACTTACTTACCATTTCTCTGTTTAACTTACTAAATATTGTATTTTAACAATTCAACTTTTCCTTGACAAAGACTATTAGATTCCAAGTCAAATATTAAGACATGAA
This sequence comes from Thymelicus lineola, assembly GCA_963932265.1. Classification (NCBI taxonomy): domain Eukaryota; kingdom Metazoa; phylum Arthropoda; class Insecta; order Lepidoptera; family Hesperiidae; genus Thymelicus; species Thymelicus lineola. The sequence continues at coordinate 8,098,031 of OZ010697.1, read as the reverse complement.
AATCATAAAAGCCGTCTGTTATACAACAGTCCAGTCTTGTCTCACAATCATTTTCCCATGACATCTACCTAAAGCTAAAACAATAGGATTCTCTTGAACCTTATTTAAACTCACGAGATAACGAAATAATTATAAATCTAAGTTAAAATTGTCTAGAATATTATTTAATGGAGATAAAGTTAGAATGTGTAGCTTAAACATTCATCTACCTAGTTTTAATTTTATAAATAATATTTATAAAAAATAATAAAAAACAATTTATTTTGAGGTAAGTAAAAAAATCACATCAGTTTTGTTCTTTCCTTTCCTTGTTGTGTTGTTGTAAACTAGTGAGTTATAATTTCTACGCAATAAGTAGTTATTCAGGTTTCATGTGATAGTAAACTAAGGACTGTCATCATAGTCAAAGTTTCTGTTATTCCGTCAAAAATGGCGAGGGTGGTACACAATGGGTCGTCTCTGGGCACAGTGAGTCGACCCACTGTGCATCTACCAGTAGGTGTTATTAATAAAATCGAAGACGTTAATAACGTATAATTTTATTTTCAAGAATATCAAAGAAACGCAAAGAGAACATAAAAGAAAGTCTTCTAGAAATTGAATTTGTTACTATTAATTTTGTTTGAATATTGACTGTGAATACTGATTAACTTTAATTTAATAATTAATATTAAAATATTAGAAATTTCCTATTTTTTCACATTGAAATATTCTCTTAATCCACTGTTCCTCCAGGGTTGACTCACCTAAGGACACAGTGGGTCTACACACTATTTTTAAGAAAATATTTCTTTCAAGAGTTTGACGTCAGTAGCTCGTATAGATAAAAAAGACCCGCTGTTGCCACATCGACTCTACACTTATTTCATCTAGTGGTATACACCGTACACTTACTTAACATTTACCTTAATATACACTTGCCTATCTTAGAACTAAACACTAAACTGCACTCTCTTGATTCACTTTAATGTATTAAAATATTCGTTTATTGATTTAATAAGGCATGCTTATTCCTGAAACTTGAAGACTGATTCTAAAAATAAACTTAATGTATTTTAATTATATTCTCATATCATATTAGTATCAAAAGCCTGCTTATAAATGAGCATTTGAATCGCGCTGTCCAAATCTAGATACAAGTGAAAGCATTGATAGAATAATGTATGCAAATTGGCTTTCTTTGTCTAAATAAGTACCAAGTGAGACCGTTTTATTTGTTGTATCGTTAGTGCCTAAATAGGTTGACAATGAAATTTTATTTATAGCCTTGTATTACATCCGTGTACAGTGCCGACGAAAAGTTGTAAAGTAATTTTAAATGCTACATCTATATCTTAACTTTTATAATATTACAAAGGCAAGCCTTGATTCAACGCAGAGCTGCGCTGCTCATATCTACCTATGTATGTACCTATGTTGGTATTACGACTGGATTAGGCTGGCAAGAAGAATATGGTTAAACAATAATGACTACTGAGGATGTTATGAAAGTTATCTGGCAGGGTGAAATAAACATTGACTTAAAATTTTTTATGAGAAGAATAGGGAAAGCTAATCTATACTAATATTATAAAGAGGAAAGATTTGATTGTTTGCATTGAATAGGCTCCGAAACTGCTGAACCACTTTGAAAAATTCTTTCACTGTTGGGAAGCTACACTATCCCCGGGTGACATAGGCTATTATAATTTTTTTTTTACTATTTTTCCCGAAGCGAAGCGAGGGCGATTTCCTAGTCTACTTATAAAAAAAAATCATTCAGTTTAGTAGCTACATTTTCTCCTATGTCTGTTAATCGATTTTCATTTTCTTTGGTACCTAATGAAAAAAGAAGTATCTTATATATTTAATAACAATAAAATTAGTGTATTATTTTTAACACTAGGACACTGTAAAACTTTATCGTAACTAGGACCACTAGTTAAATTAATAATACCTATTCATCGTTTTGTCTAACCTCCTGCCGGATATTGTCATGTTACTTGTAGGATATTTTGTTTACGAGTATTACATGTAAGTGGTACATAAGTACCGTGTTATACCTACCCGTATACCGACTGTAATATTTTACTTCAGGTAAATAAATATTATTACTTAAATGTCATATTGGTACCTTGTACCTACTAGACGAGGTAATCTATTGTTCTGTACCTACGACTTACGTTATTATTCCTTATGATTTTTTTTACAATTTCCCCTTGGATTAATTTTTTTTAATCCAGACACATCCTACATCCGTTTGTCGGAAACAAGGAAGCATACGAAGTATTTCCTTTGGTAAAACAACATACTTTTTTGTTTAATTAACTAGTGATTATCTTGATCAACAACTTTTGACCTTCAATTAACGAAACTATAAACTTGTGCAAGGTTACTGCTGTTTGACCGAAAAGTAGAACATTATCTAGCCTTTCATTCAATTTTTTTAAATCTCTGCTAGAAACGGATCTGAAAATAAACATCCATTCAAATAATTACTATACCTACCTACCTACCTACCTACCTACCTACTAAGGTACCTAGTGAAAGCCGCATCCAAATCGGTTAGGCCGTTTCTGAGATAAGCTGAAATAAACGCAAATCTATTAATAAACAGTGCCGTCATTAAAATAGGTCTTCTCAAATATTTTTCCTATACAAACATCGATTATTTACAGTTTTGTTATGTGTATACCGTATAGTATTGTACTATATGTAACACATGTACCTTATTCAAACAGTATGTTGACCTAGTAATGCAGGTATGTAAGCACGGGAAAATTACAATAAAATAATGTAGGTAACCAAGCAACCAATAAATTATTATTACTCACAGCTAAGTAAGTACTCGTAATACTGGAATAACACGTTTATGCGTAAATAATACGTTGTTAATAAAGGAAACCTTTGTTACTTTTTTCTTTCGTGTAGAATAGGAAACCGCGATTTTAATGCACCCTTCAGAAAACATTAATCGAATTCCTTTTCCAAACGTCACTTTATGAAGAAAGGTCTACCTTTTTCTCAGGCGTTTTATAAGTACGTTTTATAAGTAAGTCAAAACAGTACTAAAAGCATAAAATTACGTAGACATTTTATAGTTAAACTAGGAAATCGCCCTCGCTTCGCTTCGGGAAGAATAGTAAAAAAAATATAATATAGCCTATGTCACTCGGGGATAGTGTAGTTTCCCAACAGTGAAAGAATTTTTCAAATCGGTTCGTTAGTTTCGGAGCTTATTCAATGCAAAGAAACAATCAAATCTTTCCTGTTTATAATATTAGTATAGATATTTGAACGAGTTATTTATTTGTTTGAATAAAATACCTATTAAAGTTTTATTAAACCTTTAGGATTATGGTCTACCTATGTGTTAAAATTTCATGAAAATCCGTTCAGTAGTTTTAGACTGAAAGAGTTACAAACATCCTCTCAAACTTTTACATTTATAGTATTAGTAGGAAAATTTTGTTTATATTTTAACCGACTGGTATAATTTTAATATTAAAAAATGAACTCGGTTCATTAAAATACAACTTATTTTAAAATCTCTTATCATAAAATTATTAGCATAAATAAAATTAATACAACAACAACAATTATATTGTATTTATGTACACAAATTGATCGTACTTTAATTTATTTTATTACTAACCCTTGTTATTGTTCGAAGTACCTCACCGTAGTCACCATCTTTCCCTTACTACGAAGTACGAACTATTCATCTATGATTCATTCAACTGTGTTAGGTAGGTAGAGACGGTAGAGTCACGTGAAGTTGGTATTCAATGAATGAATTTATTAGCGGATTGGTGGCATTTATTTATTTATTACTCGCACTCTTTGTTGGATAGGTGACTAGCTCTGTTATTATAATATAATTAAAAAATCTCGCGCGTCTATGCTTTGTGGATCATGTTGTTGAAGTCGTTAAGATTTGTCGAAAGGTTTAAAAACTCAACACTTGGCGTAGCCCTAACCCGTCTACTAACCTACATTATGTCGTGAAATAAATACAGTCTATATATGTCTCCTCAGTAATGAGACCTTTGATGAATTTGAATTTTGATGAAATTTGAAAAAGATGAAGACCTTTGTCTGTAGTGTGTTGCTAATGGGTAAAATGGGTTGCAGTTAGACAATGGGTATGTAATGATAGCTGTCATAAAGACATTAGATTCTTTATTTCAGGTTATTAACAGGTTAACCACGGAATACAGAGACAAGGTTAAACGAATCACCGCTTACAATGTAAATTAAAGAAATTTACTTAATCAGCAACTTATATTTCTGACTCACTATTTAGGTTCTTTTGTTCATTTGGTTTATATTTTTAAAGAAAATGTCAAATGTAAAATACATGAAAGAGTTAAGATTTGCAACTGAAATGCCAAATATGTTTATTTTTATGTGAATAGCTTGTGAATAGCGGACAAACGAGTTGATGAGCCCCCTCATGGTAAGCGCTCACCGTCGCTCGTGGACATCAGTGGGCCTATTATGAACTTTTATAAAACCATTCATGTTCCAGGCAATTCATTTCTGGGGCTTTAGACGACGTATGATTGGCTAAAAAATGTCACGTGACCGTTTTGGTAACACTGACGTTAACACTGGAACTTGGCTGAAATTAAGAGTACATAATAGACCGCCAGGACAGGAACACCCTGTGACCATAGGCATTACCGATGCATTTCCGAATCAGAATGAAGAGAAGAAAGGAGATATCTAGCTCTGTTGCCTCTTTACGACACCTTGGTTAACTTGAATGGGATTGGGGACAGTATTATAAGTTCAAAAGTATAATTTAATCAAAACTCATTATTGTTTTCTCCATTTCCAAAGATTGCAGAGAAGTTAACTTTTAATAATAAAATATATTATTCAGTGACAGTCCCGTTATCTAAAATGAAGCGTAATTATCTGTGCCAACCTGAATTTAACAAAAGCGTAAAAAATGGATGTTCATTTTGAAATTGCCAAAAAATATGTATTCATAATCAATAACCTTTAGTAACATTGTTTTTATCAAGTGTTACAATGAAATGAAGTAACGCATACGTTTTGGATATTCGTCACGCTCTACATTAGGCAATCGGGGTCAATACCGGTTTCGGCGACAGTACGCGAATTGAGGATTTAAACTTGTTATTACCCCTTTTCATAACTCGCCTTACTTTTAAGTCAACATTACGACTCGCAATAACTTTCCCGTATAATCGATAACTAAAATTAGGTGCAATTTACTTCATTTTTTATACCTACATCAAAAGAATTTGTAAGATGATCTTTAAATTTCAAAGTAAATAAAGGACCTTTATGGAAAAGGAGTACCTATCAGTAAAAGGCACTAACCCTTTTTTGAGAGTTGAGAGATCGAGAGAAGTTGATATAAGCATAGACTTACACTTAGGTTGCGTATTATATATACCTATTATATTATTATTATATTCTGTTCGTATAACTGGTCCATATCTTGTGTTTATATCCCGTGACCGCTCCTGCAACTTCCTGTTTCATACGTCATAACGACGTCAGCATTTGTAATGTGATAATTCTTACATAATATGCGCGTATTAAATAAATAAATGATAATATCTAATTACATACCTACCTACTTACTTTTGTTTTAAAAAATTATCTATTGTATTATCAAATTATCCATTGTCTTTTGTGAACTATAGTGAAAATAATCTGAAACTTAGGGGATAATATAGCTAGGTACCTAATTAAACAAATGCGTCTTAACACTTTCAATTCAATTCGAGTTTCACAATGAGCACTCTGCATCCTAATAATATGTTGCATCTAGGTCAGAGCTGCTTTTGATATTTTTGAAAATATGATTATAGGTAGGTATACATTTTTTCAGCCGGGTCTTTCCCTACATTTTGATGACATCTGATTAAGTGTTATGTTTCTTTTTCTTTTCTTATGGAAAAATCTCAGCACACTCATCACGAGCATTGCCAAATGGAAACTCGGACAAATGTCTGAGTTTTGCCGGATTTGTCCTAGCACGAAGAGGGTCTCTGAGGATTCAAAACAATCTAACACTGGTGTCGCAATGGGGGGGGGGGACTAATAAGACAGATAATATTCAATTGTCTTACTATGTCACAACATCATGGAAGTTGGAGTCGAGTAGTGGGACTGAACCAAAAAATAATCCTTATATCTTGTAAACCAAATTAATATCCTAAATATCTGAAATGAATCTGAATGTGTCGCCTCCTAAGTTGTCAATGGAAATGATATAATATTGATATATAATTACTATTTTTTAGAATTTTTTAACCAATGTTAAAAATGAAAAATGTTAAAAATGTTGGTTGAAATTATAGAAAACTCTTCCCAAAACTTACTGGTTTAAAACCCACTGATACATACTGAAGTTGTCTTGTCTAGAATTTACGACAGCATCATGGTGATACCAACCTTATCTGTTTTGGTTATCTTTCTTAGAAGCCCAATAGCAAAAGTCTGCATTTGTTTCAACGTTTTGTTTCACGTTTCACGCCTACTCGTTACATTCCGGTCACCTACATGCAAATATCCTTTACCTTCTATGTGGAGTCAGCAAACGGAAAGTAGAACGACTTTAACACGTAGGTGTATTATCCTTATCGGGGACTGTTTACTAATAAGTTTATTAATAGTATCTTAGTTGGTTTATATTTATGCTTAATTAATTCCTGCTTTGATTTTATTAGGATGTTTATTGTTAAGGTTTTCTTATTTATTTACACTCTACTCTTATTCTTCAAATGCCATTTTCCTTACATGTCAACATGTCGATTTGTAAGGCTGCCCTTTACATTGTAAAATAATTAATAATTTATTTTATGTGTTCTTTTGTTTTGATTTGCAATCAATAAAGTATAAGAATCTGTAGCTGATTGAGAAAATAAGATATAAACTTAGTAACCTGAAAAAATATACCGTTCTGTAAAATTGCAGATTAAATAATGGTGATGGGGGCTATCACAAATCTGGTCACGTGTATAATAGAGTTCGTTGCAGTACCTAACATTACTAGTCAGGCTAGTCAGCCAGTAGTCAATGGATTATGATATTAACATTCATAGTTCAAAGCGTTCAATGTTGACAATGTTTACTGCACTATCTCATGTCCATGGACGAGTATGTCTGGCGAATGTAAAATCAATTACGCAAATGATCATTGTTCGCTTGTTCGTTCTGCCCACGTCCACCGACTGTTAGCTATGTACCGTTGCTTTATGAATTCACGGTAGATTTAATCTTGTCTATACCTGGCTATATAAATTCGCGGAATTGATTTAAAGGTTCGTCCAATTGGTTGAGTTGCAGATAAAAAATAACGCCGAGAAGTCCTTGTATCGAAACCCAAAATTGACCCGAATTACTTTTTCTATTTCATCGTCTACCTGGAATTCATCGTCATTGGTTATACGATGTTATATTGTCCAGAGGTCCTGTAATATAGTATTATTTTATTGGTTTATAAGAACCGTTAAAATAAGTTAGGCGTAGACTTTGCTTATTAAGTAGGTATGTTTTTATTCTAACTACATTATAATCTATACTTTAATATTATAAAGAGGAAAGATTTCATTGTTTGCATTAAATAGGCTCCGAAACTACTGAACCGATTTGAAAAATTCTTTCACTGTTTGGAAGCTACATTATTCCCGGGTGACATAGGCTAAATTACATTTTTTTTGCCTATTTTTCCCGAAGCGAAGCGAGGGCGATTTCCTAGTAATAAATAAGTACACTATTATGCATTGATCAGCTATGAACGTCAGTGACCACTTACAAGTTCTTTTACAATTTGCTAGCTGTTTACATAAAATAAAAAAAAGGTTATGGCAATGGCAAATTTAACACGACTTGCGACTTACTTAAAGAATTTCACGAAAGTTTAATAATGTAACATAGTTATTTCCTGAAATTTTTCAGCAAAGAAAAGCAGTTGAATAGTTTCCTGATTACAAAATACATATGTTATCGATTGCACAACGCGGAACTTCTGTCCGCTAAATTCTTAATCGGTGAATTAAAAGTTTCGTGATGCGTCTCGGTACGCGGTCAAATCAGCTCACGCGATCGGTCGGTTACCTTATTGTCTAACTGTTGCATGACGGTAATAAACGATGTTTATGGTGTTATTGAGTTTTTGTATTGGATCCCTATTAGTGTGGCCGTAGAACTACTTGGAACTACATTTCAATTGTCAAGTCTATCTACACCCATAAATAAATTTAAATTTAAAAAAACCCCGACAGTTTTATTTACACTAAACATACGCTAAGAACACTTTCGATTAAGTCACTTTTTAGACAAATAAACTAGATCAAAATCGGTTCATTCGTTTGGGGGCTACGATGCCACAGACAGACATACAGATACACAGATGCGTAAAACTTATAACACCCTTCATTTTTCTTCGGGGGTTGACAAACGTAAAAGCCAAAGGAAACTGACTGAGATAAGTCAGGCTGAAGACTTCTCAAAAGCTACTTGGTTTGGCATGAAAGTAGTTTATAAAAAGACGTCAGTTAAGAGTGGGTTATTGGAAATGAGTTTAAAAATAGGGGATGGAAGTTGGTACCGGTTAGGTGGTGTTTATTTATTTATTTAATTTTAATGGAAATAGCCGACAAACGAGCTGACGATCCACCTGATGGTAAGTGGCTATTGTCGCCCATGGACATCAGTAGCACCAAAGAAAATACTGGCTCTCAAGCCCCCAGCCGGAACACGACGAGTCGTTTGGCGGCTGACTCATGCTCAAGGGTGGTAGCTATCCAGGCGAACCCCATGGAGAAATAATAATAATATAATAATATACCTGGTTTTAATACGTATAACAACATTTTTAGTTTTTTTTTGGTAATGACGATGGAAGACATAAATAAATGATTTAAAACTCAAGTGGGAAAATCATGCCACAGGGGTTTAAGAAAATGAGACTTAATAAGGTCTTTTACGTTAACCTTTTTTATAACCAGCATTTTCAGATTTAATTCTCAGATCAGTCAGATCTGTGGAAATTCAAATAAATTTTAATTTCATCATCAATTTTAAAGCAGTGATAGCCTAGTGGTTAGAACGTTGGTCTCCCCAACGCGAGGGCCCGGGTTCAAATCCTGGCACGCACCTCTAATTTTCAAATATTATGTGCGTATTACAAGTTAATTTATCACTTGCTTCGGTGAAGGAAAACATCGTGAGGAAACCTGCACACCTGAGAGTTCTCCATAATGTTCTCAAAGGTGTGTGAAGTCTACCAATCCGCACTTGGCCAGCGTGGTAGACTATGGCCTGTACCCCTCACATGGAGGAGACCCCGAGCCCAGCAGTGGGACAATTATGGGTTGTTGCTTTGCTTTGCTTTTTTTTAAATTTCATCATAATTTCATATGCAGTCATTTGTTTTTAAATTGTGTTTTCATTTTGTGAAATTGTGGTAGTTTTGAGTAGGTCAACCATGGATAAACTGAAAATTCGTACATGTATCGAATATGACTTCCTACGTGGAAATATCGCTGCGCAAACAACATGAAACATTAACAACGTGTACGGGCCTAATACTGCTTTCATAATAAACACGGTCCATTATTTGTTCAATCATTTTAAATCTGGAAATTTTGAGTTGAAGAACGAGCCTTGCGGTCGGCCGGTAACCATTGTCGACAACGACTAATTGAAGGCGATAGTGGAAGCGGATCCAACTCAATCTACGGCTGAACTTGCTGCGGACTTTGAAGTTAGTGTGAAAACAATATTGAAGGGTCAAATCGGAAAGATAAAAAAGCTAGATAAGTGAGCACCACATGAACTAAGCGACCAACAGTGAGACTTGCGCGTCGAAGCATACATAGCACTACTGAATCAGCATAGAATCGAAGAAATTGTAAATCAAATTGTTACCTGCGAAGAAAAGTGGATCTTGTATGACAACCGTCTTTGTCTCAGTGGGTAGACCCGGGTACAGCACCTAATCAGTACACTAAAAAATGATTACTCATAGGAAGATGATGGTGAATATCTGGTGGACCAGTGCCGGACTTTTACATCACAGTTTCTTACCGAATGGCACAACAGTGACGTCAGATGTCTATTGCCAAGAATTACAAACATTATTTTTTGTAGGTTTGGAGAAGCTTGCAATTCAACTACCAAGGCTGGTCAATTACTCTTCCCATTGCTTCTCCACGACAACGCGCGATTTCACACTTTACGACAGACAATCATAAAGCTGTACTCACCGGACCTTGCCCCAACAGATTTCTATTTTTTTTTTAATTTAGACATTTTTTAAGTGGGAAAAAGTTTAACAACACCCGAGAGGCAATACAAAAAACTTTCGCTGACTTCATAAAATTTTTATATTTTATTTTCATACAAATCTCCAATTTCATAGGTAAAGACCTCTAATACTAGAAAGCTAAATCAGAAACAAATTAATTTTAATATTTACAGTTAATATGAAGCATTTCCAAAGATATCCAAAGTATGCACGAGATGAACTGTAGTGATATCAACCGGTTTTCAAACGGATGTATATGAAAACCGCTGCATTCAACAAGAAAAATAATGAAACATTGCTGATTTAATATCTACTCTCAACCAATCCCCTTACAGCATTACGGAAAAAGTCGTATACCAGTATTACAGTTTTGATATTATCTGTCAGATATAGACAAGCTGTTTTTCCTGTTGTATTACAAAATAAATAAATAATCTCGATAATCAATTACAAAGAAAAATAGTTATGAAACTTGTATGTTGAATGTTGGGTTGCCGTTGCACATAGGTGATAGGACAACATTATATCCGCGACATTTTCAAATTGCCTTAGTTGTTACACAACTTCCACTCCAAGGTGATATGTGGCCTGCATCTTGATTAGAAGCATGTCACTGAAACAGCGGCATATGGGTACAGCTATAGTGAGTAGTAAGAGTGACGCACAAAGACATTCGCCTCTGTTTTTTATAGATCAATTGAAAGACTGTATTTGGACAACGACATTGAAGCGTAACTTCGTACTATTTGATGTTTTGTTTGGGTTGTAGGTAACTTCCGTCAGAAGAGTACTTAAAAAATTGTCGCATGAGTAAACATACGCAACAGTGGCAAACTGGACATTGGTTTATGAATGTGGGCTTTATTGTACATTTTGCGATTTGTACATTTTGCGTGTTGTGTTCATTCTGCGTCTTGCACATTTTGCGTTTTGTACATTTTGAGATTTTTGTGCATTTTGCGTGTTGTGTTCATTTTGCGTTTTGTACATTATGCTCCGAAGGGGTTTTATTCTTCAGTTTCTTTTCAATCCAAACATAATGTCAGATTATTAAATTTATTAGAACTTCCAACAAGAATAAAATAGTGATTCAGTTTGAAGCAGCTTTTTTTACATGAAATAAGTTAGTGCTTGACAACAATCCCACCCTGACCTTTTCAACACTAGGTACCACCTTTTGAAAAGGCAGTAGCAACGTAGCAAGCCAGTTAAGTATGCTACTTGTTGTGTTGTGTTCCAACTTCCAATATATCACACTCCGAAGCATTTGTTATGTTTATTAACATACTATTTTATATTGATGGTTAAGTAATTACAATTATACAGAATACAGTTACGCACACACAATACAATACACACAGACACTAATGTATTACACACAAAATATACCAAACAACATCTACCGATCTACATATGTATAGCTAATATCATATCATAATGCAACATCGAAGTATAATTTATAGCTATTCTTGTGTTTATCAGGATTACGCCCGATGAACTCTTTTTTTATCTGAGCGTTGAACGGGTAGTAATTATTGTATAAATATAATAATTATAATTATATATTATATAAAAATCCGTATGTGTCCTGCTTTGACACGAAAAAAATGGTCACTTTATCTATAGCGCAAGATCCGAGAGAAATTAATATTGCAAGATATTATTATCTTTTGTACGCCCAGAACGTGTATTCTTTTGATTGTATTTCAGAACAAGAATGCGCACGTAATTGGGATCAGGTTTGCGATATGCGCCTGTTATAATATGTTTACTCCTTTATTGTAACAAGGAATTATGTACAGATACATATATGGCTTATTTTGTACACTTAGGTATACCGGAGGTGACCATCTATCCTCAGAGGTAGCAACGCATCTGTTGTCAACTTCGGGTGGGAAAAATTATATTAACAAATATTCATGAGATGTTCAGAGGATGGCCGTGTTCATTTGCTTCGCTTACTATTAGGTACCTTCAATGACATTATATACAAGACATGCCAACACGGCGCTAGAAGTACGTCAGTCGAATGTGCATAAGTATAGCGATTTCAATTCATACAGTCGATAGCTGCCGTGAGTGAGGCCGTCTATAGTTTCACCACAGTTTCACCAAAATGCCGAATTGTTTTGAGATTTCGAAAAAATCATATCTCCAAATTGTATAAAAATGATGGATTACATACCATAGGTAAGTACATAAAACGTTATGTTAAATATTGGTACTAATATCGAATATTTCTTTTAACTTTTACTGACTGTTCCGTACCTACTGAATTTGTTAGTGTGCTAAGTGTGCAAATGTGTGCCATTTGGTCATAGATCTCGTGACGCGCTGTGACGCGAGCGACCTCGAGCGACAAACACTAGCTGTCTTTTTCACTATTATTATGGTTTTAGTAGTGCCATCCCTTTTACATAATTTATCAATGTGTGATCGGTTTAATGAAACAAAAGATAAACATGTGTGTGTTGTAGCTCAATCGGAACAGATTTTTTGGTTGATTTGTAAGGGCATAACGTATCTTTAGTTTTAATATCATTGGGTACCTTCAATGTATTGTTCTGTTAGGGTTTGATTTGTTCTTAAAAGTTGTCAATTGTAAAGTTATGATGGTCTTGTCGGATTATGAGTATAACTTTACATTCTCGGGGACCAAATCTCGAGTCATTTTGCCAGTCGTTATGAGTGTTGGTAGTTGGAATGATAATTACGAGTTATTATAGGTACGTAGTCTAGTCATTATGGAACAACACGTGCGTCTCAAATGCCTATTATTTTATTATATAATAAATTACCTTTTATTCCATGGATGGATGTTCCATGGATTCTATCTGGATGGAGGGACGTGAAGTCCGATGATGTCATATCGGAAGGAACATTTTTGTATAATGTGTCCATGTTATCTCTAGTCCCACGATATATCATTCGATTGTGATTTTTATAATGTTATACATATAGATGTACCGTAATTGTGTACCTTAATTTTTAATTTACTCTTAATTTTTCAATAAATTTAATTCCGTAATTTTGAAGAAATTATAATAAAATGTATTTCAATATTATAATTATTACCACCAGAAAAATTACCAATATAAAACATTTTGAAGAACTATATCAAAATGGGACACTATTTTTCTAAGTAAGTTTGGTCACCCCACAATTGTGAAGGACAACCTCAATCTGGCCAGTGATTGGTCGAATAGTCCTTCTGATATGACGTCATAGGACGTCAAGTACCTGTACAAAGTCAGTGATAGAGTAATATATCCATGACATGACATGTTGTATTTCTGCATAATGTAAACATACTTCGATTTTGAGTGTAATGTATGCAAACGGTAAATAATAGTTCACGACATCGGCAATATTCTCGCGGAATTCAATCTATAATTAATAAGTCATTGGTCTCTTATCTTGGCGGAATTTTATCCACGCCGAACGAGTATACGCAATTCCCATAGAACAGAGAACATACGGAGAAGACGCTTTGAATTTTGTACTGAGTCAGTACTCACTAGTGCCGGCAGACTGAGTAGTGTCGGCAACATTGTACCTACCTACCATTCATACTCCATTTTTTTACTTTTCATCCATTAAACACATGGGAGAAGATCGCGTCTAAGTAGATCGGATCTTAAACGAATATAAGTAGATAATCAAGTTAACAATTATAATATTAATTTAATCAGGTACAAAATTAGTAAGTTTTATCTATTATTTAATGAAACAAGTTAAACTTACGATTTTTGTGTTTTTTGTTTTAGATTACAGACAGACATTTACTTTCATTTTTGGGAATTTAAACAGCAAACATTAAGTTTTTTAAGAGCTTTAATGGTGTATTGTTTACAATAGTAATAGATTAAATTACCTATTTTAACATTTTAGCAATAGTTTGACATAATACAACTGAATTCAATACATCTGAGCTAAGATAATTTGTGTAATATTATACTCTACCAATGATCTTTTTTCCTATTAAATCATTGGACTCAACACATTATAGCGCTCACAAACTACCTCTGATACTTCTACTTGTGACTTTATTCTATGACACTGCTAAATAATACATGATGTAAGTATATTATATTGCATTGTATCGCATGCCGTTCGCTCCAACTGGTCAAGTACGAAAGGTCTAAGGCGGCTAGCAAGCACTATGTTTACAGGAAACTTGTATATTTTTGATCTCTGAATAGATTTTTTTGTTCTTGTGTTTTGCTCACAATGACAGAATGAATAATGATTTTGATGAGTGATGACTGATGACTTTGATTTGCGTCATAGGTCTATGGTCATAGGTATTTTGGAGTATCTATGTTTGCGAGTGTATGTATTGAAATATTTATGCATGTGTGCACTGTGCATGCTTTAATAGTTTTTCCTGTATGTGTGCAGTATCATGCTCTATTAGGCAATGTTAAATTGTATTACGAACGAGTGTAAAAAAATGTTGAAGATTCGAGGGATGTTATATTATAATATTGATGTATTCTGCTATTTCTCATGGAATAATGACGTCTGTCACGTTATTGTGATATCGATAAACAGTCATGTTAAAGTGTTCTTTATTTTTTATCCGGCGTCACGTTCGACGCATCTCCGTTAGCGTCGCGTCACTTTTCAAACGTGTTCCTGGCCTCTATGTCCACTGTCGCAAATTAAACACTGATAGATCCTATTCAAATACTCCACATCACGTATTCACCATTGATCGCTTGAAGAAAGTGGGTTAGTGTACTTAAATGCGCATTGAAAGTTATTATTTCTTTCACGTTTATTAAGTCATTTTTATAATGATCTTCATCACCCATAGGTAGATAGTCTAGAATCTAGATAGAACTAATGTTTCAACCAGCTGTTTCAGTCTATTATAGAAAAAAAAATTGTTACGTTAAAAAATTTAGTCAAGTGGACGAAAAATGCTCAAAAGACTCTCTGGTCTGATTCAGATGAAAACTGAATCATTGAATTTTTGAAAAATCAATAATCATAGCCAAGAATCGAACCCATTGCTTTTCAAAAAATACACAACCTGTAAAAAAAACACCTGTATAAAAATAAACAATTCGTTAGTGTCGCTAGTAAAAATAGTTTTTTGGGAAGTACATAATAACACTTTCACAAATAACATAATCTACGGCAAACTTAAGGAAAAAGTTGGATTTTAATTTTTTTGTGGGTGTTGCAAGCTTAATTTAAGCTTCTTCCCGAGCCCTACCATCGCCATCCTACTTCCCTGTCCGAGACTCATTTGAGTAACTTTTAAAAACTTCAAAAAAAGGGGGAGGTTCTCAATTCGACTGTATTTTTTATGTTTGTTACCTCAGAACTTTCGACTGGGTGAACCGATTTTGATGATTGGTCATGTGGTCCCACTTAAATTTGAGCGAGATCTGACAATGGCATCCATGAGAAAACCATATAAATCTTAAATTTGCATTAAGTATGTGCGCGACAAATGGATGAATAACTCAATATCACGCCAATTTCGACTGATTTAGATGATTCTATTTTTATTTTTATTGGAAAGGGAAGTCAAATTTCATTTGAAGTCGGTTTTTTTGTTACTTGAACTTGAAAAATTTACCCTGTATTATATAACAAAAAAGATTAAACGTTACTTAGATTTGTTAATTGCTAGAATAGGTAACGTTTATAGATTGCTATAGTTCATAGATTAGTTATATAAATTATAATTAGTCACACTATAACAAATCAAAGTCGATTTATTATTATATCATGAATATGACTCAGATTACACCGTGCGCCGCAAAAATTCAAATTAATGATGTAAAAGAGTTCAACTAGTCCAAATTAAACGATAGTAAGTAGATTTTTCTATATTATAAGCTGTGATTATGTCTACGGCTAATTTTACAATACGAGTAGTTACGGGAACATACCAAAACCACGTGCCTCATTTAGGGGGGAGAGGGGGGTCTTCAAAACACCACGCTTGGTCACAGAGGGGAGGAGGGGGGTTTAGGTTTTTGTCACGTAGTCAATATTTTAGCAACCATTGCGCCACACAAGTCGTCAAACATAAGCAAAATTATTAGGTATTTTTTAACTCTGTTTTTGCAAAAAAGTATTGAAAACCGTATTTATCAATTACCACGTGAAAACTAGGGGGGAGGGGGGGGGGTCTTCTCATATACTACGGATGGTCACGAAGGGGGGGGGGGGGAGGGGGGTAAAAAGTTGGAAAAAATGGGTTACGTGGTTTTGGTATGTTCCCTAAGGGGATGTAAAGATTTTTCGCAAATTTTTATGAAGCCTGTGAGAATATATAATATTAAAATACATAATTATATAATACAGGAGTAATAGCTAATAAAGCTCTTCTGTATGATATATTTTGATATAGGTACTCTTGTTAATAGCTATTAGAGCAATCATCCTTAAAGACCGTTCCGTTTGTATGAGTCAGTCTAGCAGGCTTCTCAACTTCTCATTTCCTAGTATAATGGGTATCTGTTGTTATTGAAAAGGGCATTCATCATTGGCGTAAATGGTTAGTTAATATTAAGTTTATTTGAATAACAATTCTATTAGTATTAGTTAATTTTCAAATTTTTCTTTGTTTAGGTATCTTAGGGCGGATTTGCTAAACTATGTGTACTCCTGTGAATAAAATGACATAATGTATGTTTTAAAGTTGTGGTGTTTAGGGTGTCACTCGATTGGGCATGTGTTCGATGGGTGCCACAACCAACTGAGCTAAGGATTCGTCGTCGTATAAAACTAAATAGTAGCCGTAAGAACTTGGTAAGAACAATAAAATATATTCCAAATATTCCAATTGATGATAATATTTTCCAAGACGTATCCGTCTACGGTGACCCTCTGTTAGCGTCTGGCGTGCGCTGAGCTGACTAACAAAACCAAACTTTATTTTTAACGTTTGGTTACAAGAATTGCAATACTTATAGCTATTGCAAAATAAATTTTCTTGAAATAAGTAACTAGAATTAGACACAGGTACTTACTATTTAATTTTATCAGCACTGTCAAGTCAATCAATCATTTTTAATAGTGTAGAGATCAGTGATAGGTTTTGATGACAAAATTTTGATCTTGTCATTATTATGCTTTAGTCAATCAATACAGAACAATCAAATATCATCATTGATACTTTTTAGCTGTCCTTAGGTGTATTACTATTAGCTCATCTATTAATAACATTATTTAATGATTAAACGAACCTACCTGTAAGTGAAGATCTATCATAATTATGTAAGGTGTTTCGTTCGAAGAGATTAGATAATACACTTACCTTTATTGGAATCTGTTTCTTCTTTAAATCCTTTTTTGACCAAATTGAGTGTTGGAGTTGTTTTTGTTAAACCAATAGGTACATTACCTATCTCTTCAGTTATAATTTTCTTTACCTTTAACGTAACTCTAGCCTTTCTGATGAAATTGGTAAAACAATCAATACACCACACACAGAATACAAGTGATAAAAGTAATTAAAGTGATGAAAGTCATTGTAAGTAAACACAAAAATGTAAACAAACTCGACCTATATCCATCGTCAAGGAACAGTGAACTACAAGGTAAATTATAAAGATGGAAGAATAATGAGAGCGAAACGTGAGTTATATTCAATCGGCATAGAAAGTGGCCATGCTTTTGCGTTGACAAAGGTCGGAAACGATTTTACAGCTTCTTGTCTAACGACCCGTGACGTCAACGAAAGTGTAAGCACGACGATGAATGAAACTTAACAAAATGTACAACCACAAATACATACTTTAGTACTGTGAGGTAATTCCGACAATGGATTAGGTCAGACGGGCTAAGAAGGTTATTGGAATGAATTAACTTTCTCTGTTAAATTTTTATACATTGATCTATTCGAGGCTTTTCTAATGGAGGCCATACACGATCAATTGTACTTGTCAAGTGTGCAGTTTGACTTGTCTTTGCAGTTTGACTTGACACGCCATCCAGTGTGCGTGACATGAGATAGCTATATGGCCAGATAGCTATACCGTGGCCATACACGACTAAGGTATAGTGGATGCTGCGTCAAATCCGGTTGACTCTAGGTTGCGCTACGTTGTGGACGGACGGACAGAACTAGAACGAATGGAGTCCCGTTTTCACCACCCTAAAAAAAGATATATTAAAATGTAAACAAAATCTGTCCTACATTACAACGAATGTAGGAAGCGACAGTATCATTACTCTTTATCTAGATGTCATCGGAATCTAGAGCAAATGTTCGAAAACATTCAACCGATACAAACAATAGGGGCTAATGAAATACGACCGCTCATCGCATATATTTATGATAACATTTAATTATAACACCGAAGGAAAGTATGTCAACTGCTGACCAAACGACACTCTTATATTCAGTTTCAAATTATGCGACGAAAAGTGAAAGACTTAATGACAAATTAGTAAAGAAAGTTGGTTTGCTCGACCTTGTGATATAAATATTTTTGTATACTGGACAGACTGATGTGTTGTTGATAAATATTCGAACGGAAAATGTAAGCGTTTTTAGCTGTATACAAGCTTTTAGACATACGACCATTGTAATGCATATAATTGTGACAGACTAGCACGCCAGCTGAAGGTAAAAACGCTCCCAATATACAGAATTGAGTAATACCCAAGGAATCATCGATGAAACCGACCAAGTGTAGGTAGTTACTTAATGTGAAACTCTATGGGAAACTACCTTCAAAGTAGGTCTATGTCATTGCAGCACCAAAGCAAGTTTTTTACATGAATAATCAAGTTGCCGTGCACTATGAACAGTGGGAGTTAAAATCCTTATAATGCCAAAACTATTGTTTAGGCATTATAAGGATTTTAAAGTATTAATCATTATTTGGAACTAAACCAAGGCATCTGACATTTAAATGGTTAAAAGGTTAAAAAAGAAAAAAAAACAATGCTATTTCAATGATTGATGTATTTACACAGGTTACTTTTTAGAATAAACTTAGATAGGTAGGATACGAAAACAAAGTAATTATGTAACCTTTATGTAATAATATAAACATTAATCTAATTAATTATGTCATAATTAATTGTTGATTCCGTTTCTTTGCTAATCAACAGATTAGCGCGAAACATCGCGGTGGATATGAATATCGGTCATTCACCCGTTACCCCAGTTTTCATTTTGTGCGATTACAACATCGTGCGAAGTATTGATGCCAAAAGTCTTTTAAAAAAACATTATCATGTTCCCGATTAATATACATTTTAATATCAGATTATCCTCTTTCTAAAGTGCCTGCAATTCAGTCTTAAATATAATAAAGCTGTTTGTTTGTTTGTTGGAACTGGCAGTCAGAATTAAAAAAAATATTTTTGTGTATGAGAGACACATTCATGGGAAAGGCTATAGGTTTTACTAATATAATTTCAGACAAAAAACCGGGCAAATGCGTGTCAGGCCAAGCGCAATGTAGGGTCCCGAAGTACCTAGTAAGTTTATCGACTATTACTTATTAGGTAATTACTTACGCTATCATAACCGTAATAGGTTTCCTTGTAAATTCATCTTAACTATAGAATATTTTTGAGAATTTTTTGACTTGTGTAATTCTAACCGTTTAGCTGGCAGGGGGGGGGGAGACTTGACCCATAATATTTTTGAAAGGCCTTTTAACGATATCCCACAATATAGGGTGCGCGAAGAATAAAAAATTCATAGTCATGTTACCTGTAGGGGAGGTACCCTGAAAAAAATGTTTTTCAGTATTTTATTCTACGGTTCCAGAGTTTTAATAAATATGTAATATATATTCATGCCAAATTACAACTTTCTAACACTAAGAGTTTGCGTAAGGCGGTTTGCTTCGAACAGACGGACAGACGGACGGACATGACGAAACTATAAGGGTTCCGATTTTACTTCGGAACCCTAAAAATGTTGCTTCAGGGGAAGTACGGTAATTAAGGCTTATGTAATCTAGGTAGGGCGCGTTACTGTTACTACTTACCTACTAGCAATGAAATAAGGAAAACATTTAAAATCTATGATTTGATTTAGACATAATCTTTTTTCGCAGCATCTCTACTGTACTGGCCAGTTTTTATAGTCTTTAGTATTTTTAAGAAATTAAATACTTACTTAAGTTAACTTCTCAACGTTAAATTATCAATTGCAGGCTTTATTATAATTTATAATAAATGATATTCATTCCCAAATTTTGCTATTGCCGGATACATACGATGAATCAGACTTGGAGGCCAACAGCTTTCGAATGTGTAATCGTTTGTTATGAAAAAATGATTTCTACCAGTCCATAGAGAAATACGTCCCACTTCAGGCCTCCCCATTTAAAAACATACTCTTGTTCTCCAAGAAAGCTAATTTAATCGATTATTCGCTACAGTTAATCGCTACTTCAGTTAAGACTGAAAACCTTTGTCGTCAACTGCTTCTATATTTACGAATCCTATTTCGAAGTGAAATATCAAGCAACAAGCACCGCACTAACAATACCATAATGTTATCTAACAGTGAATAGTTAGTAACTTGTAAGTCAGACAGCACTTACAACTGCGAATATTTAAGAAAAATCTCCTTGGGAATTTTATTCCTGTTTTTCCTCCGAGACCACACACCATAGGAATATGATGAAAACATGGAGAAGGACTTGGTAAAAACCAATTTTCGTCAGTAAAAGCCTGGTATCATGATAGTCGCGTCCAAGGACCCCTAAAACAGAGTAGTTATAAGACTATCAGTTAAGAGTATTTTTTAATCTCTACATTATTTAGGTAAGTATACTTTATTTATTAATAATGCTGTGATTTAATATGTGTACAGCGCCATCTCTGGACAAGTTCACAAACAGCTAACAAACAGCTACTTTCAGTTTAAGGCCTTTGCTGGAAACCATATTAATGTCAAGAGTTGCTACTAGATGGCGCGATCGTCACTCCATATGTACTACAAATTCAAGACAGATGGCAGCAGCTAATGTACATACATTTCATATAAAGTATTTTTTGTACTTATGTAACTAAATACGACTTACAGTAAAGAATTAGCATAAAAAATATTTACATGATATGATATGATGATCAAACAAACAAAGTATCTATTTTATGGTAAGGGGCCAGTGTCGCACACAGACATCGCAAAAAGAGAAGAAAATAAAGAAAAAAGTACCAGCTGGCTCTGAAGCCTAAATAATTATTAATTAAATTAGAGACCCATTCTGGGGTCAAACGACCGAAAGTGTTGATACTTCACATCGACATTTGTGTAAGGTAAACGCTCCAATGAGGGCCCACTTAATTTAAAAACCTCGTAAAATCTTGCAGATAAGTAGGTAAAGTAAAGAAAAACATAATGGAAGTTGTAATTTATTTATTTGAGAAACAAGATATCAGCTACAAAGCAAGTACAGCTTTTGGCATTTTAACACAAATGTAAACACTTTTTAGAACAAGTTTCTATCGGGCTATCTTGGGAAGCTGGTCGCTGAAGATGGCCCAAAAATATTAATGAAAATATATGCATTATAAACACTTATAACATAAAACATCAAAATAAAACACATCCTTCTCATAACATTATTCATAAAAGGTAAAAAATCTATGAAGAATTTAAATGTGGGCTATCTTAAATCTATGAAAACAAAAATCAACTATAAAATAAAAACAAACTAGGTACCTACCTACTAAATACTTTGAGATCAACTTTGAAAGTAACTTATCAAAAATAAAGCAGTTCTTTTTTAAATTTTTTTTTTAATGTCATTCATATTTCATAGGCCATTATTATTATGGGTCATGATGAAATTACATCCGGGTTGAGTATAATCTCGTAAAAATACAGAAAAAGGAAATAAAATAAAAATACTGTCCTGTAATTCGCTGATAAGTAGATTAAATATGAATTTTCACAGTTTAGAGCAGAGATTTCTAAGACGCTCTACAAGTATGATAATGGTAATTTTTTTGATATCTTTCACTACCTAAATTGTTTTTTTTCGATCGATTGCATTAAAAAAGTTAATGGAAAACATTTATCCTTTGTTTTCAAGACGGCGATAAATGGTTTTGGAGCTAGAAATTGGGCTAGGTGGTAAATAATTATTTGAAGGGATGAAAAACCATAAAAAGGGCTAGATCTAGCCCCGAAAGGGCTAAATTGGCAACACTGTTCAAATTGCTGACGCGCCGGTAATGAAACACACTTGCACTATTGTCTTGATAGCATAAACCCGCGAATTTTCAAATGTTTCGAATAATCATAACTGCATTTTTTTAAAAGTGGGCTGTCCTAGGAGCCGGGCCATTTTCGGCTACACTACCTTATATCAAAACACAGATGTGTATTATATATAAATCTAATAAAACTAAATCCCATAAAACATTCTGTTTGGTGTAATTTTAATATAATAAACCAGAATCTTGCTATCAGGAGCTTTATTAGATAGCACAATAATTATGGTTGAAAAATACTCAGTAAAATAAAATATCAGTCTCTTACCCATCTATCGCACTTGTCAAGAGAAGCTTACGTGTCTTTTATCACGTCCCGTTTCATCGGAAGCTTTTTATGCAAACTGGTAATCTAGCTGGCAAATTGACGACATCTTCTTTAACCTAATGGATCAACCATGGTCCGTGGCCATTAGCGTTTAAATAAGATATCTCACTCACTGATCATTAGGGGCTCGGTATTATTACCGACGCTGATTCTATTGCTCCTTCTTCGCTAGAATTTAAAAGAGCTTTTCAAAAGATATTTGAGGTATACGAGTGAACTTAGATCCGCCGCTGATCTTTCACGAACGCGATTTGATATTTCTATTTATGGATCATTACCAACATTTATTGATGCTGCTACTTGACAAATATGTAGCTATAAATAAGAGTTAAGTTTTATTGGAATTTTTCAAAAGATGACAGGATTCTTTTAAGTTTTTTCAAATTCGTAAGCTATCAGCTTCGTCATTTCTTGTCTCCATTAACAATGCAATATTTCGATATCAATATTTATAAACGATGTATCTATATGTTGTAAGTTAGATTAGGTAAGGTAAGGTTAGGGATTAGAGTATAGAATATTCCAAATCTTTCCAACAAGAATAAGTTACAAGCGAACTTCGTATAGAAGTCCCTTAGACTGTTTCACATGGGTTTTTGAGAATCAAGAATTTTTCCATATGGATTGCATGTTCGATATCTAACAGATCATTTTACATTTACACGCAAGACAGAGCACGCCCATACGACCAAACGGAGTGCCTACAAAAGGCCCTGGTAGGTAGGAGAATCGAATTTGACTACGGTTAAACGCAGCGTAAAATAAAATAACGAGAATCTTCGCATTCTGTAATATCAAAACGTGTTGGTCGTGTAAAACTGACTGCTTTTTGTTCACTGGATCTTGTTTTAATTTTTTTACTCGTTGAAGATGTATCAAGCGCATTATCCTGTAGGAGGCTTCGTTTTGGGCGCGGCTGTCGGGGAGGGGGGCGCGTGCGCATATCTCAGCCGTGACGTCACGAGAGCTCGGTAAAAACTCCATGAACTCCAACCAAGCAGTCAAGGTCTTCGACTCCTGCATTTACAATTACATGTTGTAGTATTTTTTCATGTATTCAAGTCTTGAGTAAGCAATACCTGTTCGTTAGTGAATGATAAAATAGATCCCAATGAACGTGTAAATGCAAATGTCCATTTTAATGTGTCACGCGAACTGAGCCTAGCAATGAAATAGTAAGTTATAGGCAGCTTATTATAAAAAAATAAAGTGACTTCGTTTATTAAAAGGGGCTGGTAATGACTTGTAAGCATAAAGTAAGGTACAGTAGAGCTATCGTTAACTCTAATGCTAATCAGTATAATAATTGAGTACCTACCTATCTATAAACATTTTTTTTAATATTCATGTTTTTATTCAAACTTTTTCTTCTAATATTAGATACTTTAGTTTTACTCAGTGGTACTCAACCTTTTTTCATAAGGGCCACAAACTCGTGTTAGCTATTGTATCGCGGGCCGTGAGAAAAAAATGGGTAAAAAATCCTAGGTAATAATACAAGGAAGAATTCTGAAAGCGCAGAATCCGAAATAAGTGTTCATTCTGATTGAGGCTGTGGTCAGTAGTCCTTGAGTTGCAGTTGAAAAACAGTATGTACCCGTACTAAGTAGATTGGACGCCCATTTCTTATTAATAAAATACACTATACAGTAGGTCACTGCATCTAAGGTATTGATTACATGTTACATTAAAAATGTTTTGACATAATATTATTGTCTAATATGAATACTTGTTCAATGAATCTGCCAAACTAAATAGGTGTATCCACTTCAACCTTTAACAACAGTTGGTTTTTTACAACTTTTTATAGACTTCTCAATAAATCAACTCGTTCTACGTTTTGTGACGTGATATCAGTGGTATTTATGTGAAATACTATAGACTATAGGTATGACAGAACTTTAATGCCAGGCAATTCCTAGAAAACTTAACAGGTATCTTCGATGTCTACGTTTACTTTTTTGTTTCGCTTTAGATGTCCGCACCGATTATTTTTAAGGATCTGTAAAAGAATTCGACATTAGCAGACGCTCGTCCAAAGCCTATTTTTGTGGTTATGTTTTGTAGTTTACATCCTTTATAGTTTTAAATAATATAATATACTAATTTCTTATGAGGAAGGTTCCGATGACTTTTAATAATGGAAAAATTTTTGAACACATTGTCAAAAGAAGATTTGATGGTCTGACCAGTCCAAACTTGATAAAACGTTAATTTCGCTGATGATCGATTTATTCACTTATATTATTTCAAATTGAGATTGATATAAAGTATAGGACTTTTTCACTTTTATTTCTCTTGAATAGCAGTGATTCATGTCATGCCTATTGCAAAATTTAATTTATTCGTTATGACTGGATGATAAGCAAAATTCAACAAACCATTTGATTATACTTAAACAATTATTTATATTTTATGCATCCGTTAACTGGAAATCAGATTTGTTGAGTTGCTTTAGATCGGAATAGGGTCTCGTCGACTTGACATACATATTACTGTCAAAACCAGCTATTAATTAATTTTTATTGCTCCGGCCGTAGAGAAAATGAAATTATTATTCTGGTAGATATCCCTAATTGGTTTAATTGGAAAAGAACAAAAAATCTCCCACAACGCTGACATAATGAAAATATGTTTATTAAAATTTTTTTTTTCCAACAGGTCACCGTTTGGGGCAACAACACAGTGGCGGAAGTAGTCTGCGAGCCTCTACAGGAAGCCGGAGCTGTTGTTGCCGGTCTCCCCTCAGGGCCTCTCTCGGCACCTCAAGTTCTTCCACTAGCTGGGCCTCTTCCTCCACCGCAGGCACTGACTGCTCCACCTGCGGCTCTGCTATTCCTTGGCGGATCAAAGGCACCTGTGGATCCAAGAGCTCCAGCAATGGCGTTAGAGGGCGAAGTATTGGTGGTGGAATACGAACCTCCTCAATGGGATGGCAAAGATCTCGAGGTTTTTCTAGCGTGGGAGAAAATATACGGTGAGTACTAAAATTAGAGATGCGTGTTTCAATGTATGTATCTGTGGACGTATATACTAAAACAATATATGATTTATTTTCTAATTTGGGTATTACTATTTAGCACTAGCTTTTGCCCGCAGCTTCGCCCGCGGTAGAGTGGTTTTGAAACAAAATCATTTTTAAGTAATTAATTTAGATTTATAGAACGATAGTCCATAATATATATTATAATAGATGATGCACGCGCGCGTGAATATCGATTTTTTGCAAATCCTGCGGGAACCCTAAACTTTCCAGGGATAAAAAGTAGCCTATGTGTTAATCCAGGGTATTATTAATAGTAGTAACTACTTAATTATCGTTTATTTTATACTATGTATTTGGCTAATGACTTTTTACGTCATTTATGTACATTCCCGACTTCAGAATTTTTATGAATATTTGTGCCTCAATATTTTATAGCCCTTCAATTTGTCAATCATAAACTATCAGCTAAATTAAGCAACTGTGGGAGCGGACGGAAGTTGTACAGGTGACCGCTATCAGCATAAATTACAGTCGTCATTTAGTAAGGTTAAGCCGTTGGACCCGATAATTTTTGACAGCAGTCAATAAGTCTTGTCACCGGCATTCCAGAAGCATAAAAACTTCCGACATCAGAGCTGCTAACCATGTTATGTTTGGTGTAACACAAACAACACATTCTGTTCCTGAACAACCTTATTACAAAAGGCATCACTGATACATTGGCAGTGAAGAAGGAAGTAAGAGCCCTTGCTTATTACCATTTCTTGAACCTATTTAACTTGTTTGTATGAGATCCGCGTATTCGTAGAGCAATTACGTGGTAATAGTAAGCAACCATTACTAGCGTTGCTTTGTATTCAGTATTCCGTTCATACAAACGTTGTTTGTAGAAAGCGGTTTGGCAATAATGAAACGTGTACGCACGCCATTGTCCGGTAATCTTTCGCAGAACTGTATGCGGACTAAATAGTGATACCCATGGTTTGCTATATATATTGGCTTCGATACATCAATAATCGAAATTTTGATTCAACAAAAAAATCATAGCATCATTCAGAAAGTGTTTATTTATATAAAGCTACGTTGTTTGTGTTAGTTCGTTTAGTACGCAACCAATGTTCCCCCATTGAGAGACTGTAGTTAATTAATACTATAAAAATGCGATAAATACTAATTTGCCGCTACATTAAATATGTATTAAATAAGAACACTCATTTAATAACCTTTATTGTAGAAGATAATATTTGTGTACTTCGGGATAATTTTACGATTTAACTTGTAAATAAACTTCTGTTTCTAATTCTTAATTCATTCAATAGTACTTATTACCACAGAAAACATAATAGTATATATGCTATTACAACTTTAAAGTACTTGAAGTAAATAGTTCAACTATGAAACGAAAATTACAACGAATATTTTCTTTGTTACAGTTGCAACGCTGTTTTCCGCTATAGAATTGTATGGCAAACCCCTGCTTCGTGCTGCTGTTATCACCAAAGAAGAATATCACTTACTTTTCTATTACCTTGAATCTGTATCAGAAGCAAGCGAGGCATTGACAGAACGAATGAGAAAGTACATAGACTCCGGATTATTATCTAGTAATAGCGAAAAATATAATGATGATGATTCTAATTCTCTTGTAGACCATAACGACCAAACGAAAAGTATCTTGAGTGAATTGATCCAAGAAGGGGTATTGTCACAACATGATATAGACTCATCATCCGAAATAACGACCTCAGAATCTAACGACCAAACCTCTGGAAACCATAAAATAGATGACGACAATAGATCTAGCGTTTCTTCGACTGGCGGATGTCTTCGGAAATTAATAGTCGATATCCCAGTAGACAATGAATCAGTGGTCGATAGTTCGACTGCAGATAATGACGAAAATATTACCACTGTGACAATAAGAAAAGGTGGACAGTGCTGTGCTGATCATCGAATATCGGCCGACGCAACAGATAACGTTTGGTCTAACGTTAGGTGGGATTTTCTGAATCCAGCTGATTTCGGATACGATCAAATTCCGAACGTCAAAAGAAGTCGGTCAGATTCAGCAATCACCCCAGTGGCGAGACGTCGCAATGATAGTGAGATATACGAAACGTTAAGAGACGACGAGAGAGATTCATATGGAAGCATGACGCCGTATGAATCTATAGAAGATTTGTACGATTGCATTAAGAATGGTGCTTATAATAAAACTATGGCTGAGGAGACGGCACCTTTATCGGAAGGCCAATCTGAGACTCAATATCCGGATTACTACGAGAAATCGATTACCACGCGTCAAAGTTCTGCTAGTAGCGAAAAAAGTGGAACCTCATCCGCGTTTCCATTTTCGAAATGCGGTTCGAGCGATTCAACCGGCCCGTATACGTCTTGCGAATCAACCAGCGGAAATAGTATCTTCATGACGAAAAATATACCGGAGACTTTAAAGATGCGAGAGCTTCCTCCTCCACCAGTCGAGGGGGATGCGAGTGAGAGTTCTATTTTACTCAAGCAGTTATTTATGGGTGAATTACTGGATGCCTATGGAGAATATTTAGCGGCTTATCCATTTGCTCGTGCACTTTTGCGGAGGAAGGCGCGTCGTGACGAACACTTTACGGCTTTGGCTGATATTCGACGAGGCGCTGCGAAATACACCATTTCAGATTACCTCGAGCTTCCGGTAAGTTTATTCTAGTTTACTTTTATTATTTTTGAATAGGTACGCATTATTATTTATGTCATCTTAAATACCCGTAATAAAATCAGCATTGATAGCCAAGGCTAAAACCTGCGCGACCTAATGAAACTCTGAAATCAATGATAGCTTTTAAAACAATTTATTTTACATATTTTACATTCATATTTCATGGTCTCATGGAAGGTGAAAATGAAATAATATCAATGTAGTCTATACTAGTTCATAATGAGTGTTCATTATAGGCGTTACATTGATTGCATGCCAAACTCTTAGACCATGAATTTTCATGAAAGCATATTTTAAAAGTTCTGAATTTAGTACACTTGAAACGCTGCCTAGAATTTACCAGCTTGCTATGTCGAATAGAGGGAGAGCAGAGCCTTGAACACTAGGTATTGTAGGTTGGTTGAGTATGCGAAATAGTATGAAATAATACCGATATGTATAATTACTTACAATATCGTCAATATTGACAAAGTTTAATACAAGTTCATATAATTCATACATAAAACTGAATGTAGTTCGGTTGTGTAGGTGATTGCGATTTGCGCGACAATCGCACGCGCCGCCCGCCATCCACCATTCAATGCTAATGGCGCGGAAAGTGCGTGGAACTCTCTCCGCAATAATTACACCATTGTCTCAGCGCTGATTCAAATTTAATATAACCGCAAAATATGGCTATGTTTTCAAACACATATTTTCTAAATATTGTAAATTATTTCTGTGTCCTAATGTTACAATAGTGTCCCAAAATTCAACGATAATCGTGCACCAGAGGGTAGGCCTGCTAATGATTACTCGAGAAAAAGGAAGATAAAAATGTATAAATTTTTTGTCCACCAATTTATGAAATATTTCTGGTTTTATTCTTATCGTTGAAAGGGATACCTTGGTAATAGTTAATAAACGAATAGACCACTTGATGACCAGTAACTTCGATGCCCAAGGATGTTTGAGACATCGAGTTGCTTAAGTTAAGCGTTAATATACACTACATTGTTGTTTAAAAATGTTACATTGTTACAACCAAGTATTAGTAAGATGTATTTAATTAAACCACAGAAGACGTAATAGTACATATTAAACGTGAAAGAATGTAGATTGTAGACGTCAATTTATCAGCACACAGTGACATCTATAGGTACATAGATGTAGAGGCACTTGAACACATTTGAATGTCGTCTATTAAACGAGATCAATTTGTCACAAGAGCTGTTAGGCTTTTATATTTTAAACCCTTTTGTTGCGACGCTCACGTGTAAAATGCACTCGTGATTCCGATTCTATCGGCGATCCTCAGGAATTTAGCGATATGTTGTAAAATGTTAATGGATAGGGTTGTCAGTTGAATAAAATATTACACCGGTTTTAGACATATTACACCGGTCTTTTTCACGATTTTATCACACTGGGGTCGAAAGTTACATTACTAGAAAATGGTCTTTCAAAAACAAGGGAATTAGCAGAGATACTGTGGTGAGATTACGTATTTAAACGTGAGTGTCAAAAAGCAAAATGAAGACGGTAATTCCAAATGTTACATATGACTACAACGGTAGTTCTACAACTCTACGACAAAATGGAAAACATCCTAAATGGCTAAATAATGGCTTCAACATACCTGAGTATCTTTTGCAGATTTCTCATAAAATGTGTCTTTTCCTTCTTCGTCATATAAAAATATAGTAATCACAATAGATTAGCATTAGACCATTCGCTAGGTGTTTGATCTGTGTCGGCAAGCAAGATTCTCTTTAGATAACATTATGCTAGTAGCGGCTGCTGGTTACTGAGCAATTTGTTCGTGGAACTGTGCATAGTGTGCATTGATGACAACAGTAGTCACTACAAGTACCTTTAATGTAATAGACATCTTACAATAGATTACACTTGTATTATTACTTTCTTTATTTTTCTTCTCTCTTTCTTGGCCGGCAACGCATCATTGATGCCTTTGGTGTTGCTGATGTCCATGAGCCACGATAGCCACTTACCATCAGGTGGATCGTCAGCTCGTTTGCCGGCTATTTCTACAAAAAAAAATTGTTTTTATAATTTTTTTTAACAATTTATAATAATAATAATGGGATGTGTTGGATTGTCAACTTGTCAATTTGATCAATTGACATCATAATTCACATAATTATTATACTTGACACTTGTGATATTCATAATACAACATCCTTTGTATTTGTATTATTACTTAAAGCTCTAGGAAATTGTTTTCTATATATTTCTCTACTAGGAAATCGCCCTTACTTCGCTTCGGGAAAAATAGTAAAAGAAAAATATATTATAATATAGCCTATGTCACCCGGGGATAGTGTAGCTTCCTAACGTTGAGATAATTTTTCAAATCTGTTCGGTAGTTTCGGAACCTATTCAATGCAATCAAACAATAATTTTTCCTCTTCGTAATATTAGAACAGATTAGTATTTTTTTTCTCTTTTAGGAAATTTATTTCTCTATTAGGAATAGTATACAAATTTGATGTGAGCAACCCTATCATACTATAAAACATGATGCGATTTGTTTGATAGCGTACCGCTAAACGTAAATGCTCCGTCGCGTCGTTTCGCTTGAATACGACCATTCACTAAATTTAATGTTAAGTACGCATACAATCATACATGTAATAACTTAAACTTATGTTTCCGGTCAAAGCAGTTTACCTCGAGTTAATATTGAAGATTGAAAAGGATTAGCGGAAAATATTAAAATAACATGACATGACAATACAAAAAAACAATACATACAAACAATACATAAAAATTGAATTACAGTCTTAGTTATTATTAAATTAAAATAATTGGGTATGAAAACAAAATAAAATGATGTTGTAATTTTTAAATTTAAAATCTCAAACTGTGGGACTTCGCTCTTTGTTTCCAACTTTTTACATTAGCTTCATTTGCTAATTCACTGAAGCAACATACCTAATGAAAAATGCTTCAGGCCTCTGAATACTTCGGTCATTCATGGGTTGAAAACAGCCAACTTTTGAAGCTAGACTTAGTTACTAATATCTGTATTTTCCTATCTGTCTCTGCCAAAATCAAACCAAATTATATGCAATTAGATTTCCATGACATAATCGTTTATACCATATTTAGCATAATTATTATTATGTAAACAAGTAGCGGCAGGGTGCCCGCCTACATAACCTAACCTACGTCATCGCCTACACAGGCCTACACATTAATTGTCATCGGCTACCATTGGCATATTGATGAGTGGATTACTGGCTCAGTTATAGAATTAATATTCATTATTTATTTATTTATTTATTTATTTACACTTTATCATACCCTTATAACTAAGTGGTACAAAAGGTGGACTTAATGCTATAAGCATTCTCTGCCAGTCGACCTTTGGTTTAAACAGAGAACAGTGAAGGCGGTACAAGAATATAAAAGTAGAAGTAGAAACGGAAAATACATACGGAGAATACGATAAAATATAGGATAAAGAACATAATGAAATATAATACACATAAATAACGCTTCACACTCATAAATAACGCTTCACACTCATAGCCCCACACTAGGATTCCCTGTGTCGTGGGTGCCATGGACAACACACAAGACAAGGACATTCACACCCAGACCGAGAACAGAAATTCAAACTCATCATTCAAATTTCCGCCTCGCTGGGAATCGAACCCAGGACCCTTGGCGCGGCGATCCGGCATGGTAACCATTGCGCCACACGGGTCGTCAAACATATTACAGTGTATAGTAAAAACGTGAAAATAAATGACAACATTATTCTGCAAAATAAATTATTCTTCTATTATCAAGATTTACTTGCTACAAAATTAGTCAGAATCATAAATTAATCCGAACCTATCATAGTAATTATAATATGTAATAGATACAAAAGGCATATTGGAATACTGACTTTTAAGTAGCATAACGTTAGCCTAAGCAGGATATATTCATAAAATACAGTAAATATTATTCGACTGTTGAATTACTTACAATATGA
Organism: Thymelicus lineola; assembly: GCA_963932265.1. NCBI lineage: Eukaryota > Metazoa > Arthropoda > Insecta > Lepidoptera > Hesperiidae > Thymelicus > Thymelicus lineola. The sequence continues at coordinate 8,065,527 of OZ010697.1, read as the reverse complement.
AATATTTATCTTTGTTGTTGTTACAAGCGTAATAATGTAGTATGCTACCCGGGGCCGGGAGTAGAATCATAATAATATTAGCTTTGACGACAATTCCAATTTTATACTCCGAATTTAATATCTAATTATAATAAATGTTATTCACATTTTTCTTGCTAGTAATAACCTTTACCGAAGATAGATTAACACCTACGTTAAATCTTAATCCGATTTAACGTTTATTCAACTAAGTATGTCGAAACTTAAAATTCCGATTTCTGAGTCAATTTACCGTTTTGTAAATTTGTCAAAAGTATGGCGGTAAGGTAGAAGGTTAAATTTTTCCATGTATTGTAAAGAAGTTACGGAACTGATTGTGTTACAAAAGGCCGTAAACAAACTGTGCTTGACGCAGAAATAGATAATGGGATGATAACTGTAAAGTCAAGCGTAATAACTGATTATAGCGAAAGAACTAAACCGAGTGGTTCTACAAGCTTCTGATGTTACACTGCATAACACTTTGTTAGTGTTATATTATGTGTGCGTGAGGTGGTTTTTGTAATCACTTGAGCAAATAAATAAATAGTGTAAATCGTTCAAATAATCATAATCGCTGTCCCTCAGTATTATAGTAAATCGATTATTTCTATGAACTTAAATTTTATCATTCTAGATCATTGAAGTATTATTACTAGCGTATAGAACCGACACCGCGAACACCATGTACGAATATGTCCCAATGCGTTGGCGCCACGTGGCTTCAATCTTCAATGGATTCGTTCGATTTTGAAAGGAGAGCCGGGACTCAGTTTTGAAAATCGAGCCTCCCGAGCGGGACTCACAGTTTGTTCGAGATGTTTGTTCGAGATGTCTGTTCTATGACTTTATACTTTAATGTTCTAGATTTATAATTTTACTCTTACAATTTTTCACAGCGCGATTTTTTTTGCAAAATTCTGTGAGATATGGAAATTGTACGAAGCTGCACGCACTTGCGAAAAAAAATCGTGTTGATCATGATTCAGTACGCGATTTAAAAATCGTCAGAAAAAAAATCCTAATAAGCCTAAAGCTTAACACGCATTACGATTTTTCACCGCGCGATTTTTTTTCTAACGATTTTTAAATCGTTGTTTAAAAACATATTTACCCTGTCTAGCTAAGTATTGGTTGTTGGACATCATATTCGTACATTTTGGAAACTCTAAGCCAGCTACCTATCCATGTACCTATGCTTTTACCATTTCGTTGATACATTTCTAATAGGCAAACAACTTCCAAAGGTGATGTGGATAGTGTGAACTTATCTACCACACTACTGGCCTATCATTGCTTTTGAAAAATTACTAGATATAAAAGTTCTTTTCTTTAAATTAAATCTTACTTCTTAAAGTTTACCAAGTAAAATTGACCAAAGATCAAGATATATTTTAATTTATTGAAATGGTATACTTATCTTTAAAATCTTACAAAATAAAATAACATTTACCTGTGCCTCATCCTGAAGCACTCACGTATACAATACAAATAGAGACAATTATCTAGCATATGAAAACGGGAAAGTTGTATTGGAAGTAAGCATTTGATATAGAGCTGCAATAAAGGTTCAATACTATCTGATTCATAAATACGTGTCCCAAGAGTCGAGAGTTATTCTATCTGTATTTTATACTTCCTCTACTTCTAAGCTTCCAATTATCTTCTACATATTGCTGGCTATTATATGGTTCTATCATTCTATGTTACAATTTTAGTACTTATACATCTATGAATAGTATACCGTTCTGTTTTATTATTCACTATTTAGTATTTACGCCCAACTCAGAGTCACTAACGGTTACTTAAATCACTCTTTAGTACATAATTTGTATGGTGATTCTTTACTAAGGAACGATTAAAGTAACCGTTAGTGACTCTGAGTTGGGGCGTTAATGTACTTTAATTGGTGTCGGCGTAAATGAGAATTATGTTGGATTTTGGATCAAAATGTATAAAGATGCTCCGATATAAATTAAAAAAATATGTTTTTTACGTACTTTAAAACATACAATTTTACTGTGGCAACTTATGCTACTGTTGAAGCTAGCGTAAAATTCTAATATTACCTAAATTAAACAACATTAGTTAAAATCAATTATTTAAAGATTCAAAGTTCTAGAAACGATTAAATAATAAAAATATGTAGTTTAAAATCAAGATGGCGGCTGGACCTGAACACGGTTTTTAAGCGTGAATGTGTTAGAGAGATAGCCATGATCACTGAAGATGTATGTAATAGTACATAACCGTGATTAGAATTCTTAAATGATCTGTGTTGCAGATGGCTTGCGAACATTCTTTCTACTTTAGCTACTACCTTATACAGATTTACGATCGCTGAGATTAGCGAAGAACTAAGGAATTTATTTTACTGGATGCTATTTATTCTAAACGTGTTTGCGGGATGCATTGCGTAATTCATAGTCATCAATAACTACTAATGAGGTGTTAAAATGTGGTATATTCTCTTACTGGTATTAATCCTAATCCTCATTCGAATATACGACATATTTATATCGGTTCATTTACACTAAGTGGTAATTCGTTATTTTGGTATTACATATTTCTATTATCTCCTATTAAAACTCTTGGTAGGTTAGTTTGTTAACAATATTAATAGTTAATAAACTGTAATTTTTATGGATATTTTAATATACCTACTCGTTTTCATATTCTTCACAAAGCTATTCTAATGTCAATTACTAGGAAATATCCCGATGAGTACGTATTTGTAAGAACACTTTCGAACTAACTACAGTCGATTTCCGGACCGGACATACCACGAGTTGTAATGCATTTCGTTTTCTAAAATTCTAACATAAGATCCGCTTATCTCTATTCTATGAACAGGTACAGTCACCTGCAGAGAAAAGTAACCCATCTGTTAAAGGCAACAGAAACGTTGCTGTACATTACATGTAATTATAAACAGATGGGTTATTTTTCTCTACAGGTGACTGTACATTGCATTAAAGTTGCTTACATTACTATACCGTATATTATTTGTAGTCATAAATACATGAAAATTGTGGAATAAGCTTCCTTTAGGAATTACAATATTTTCTTATAGTATAAACTGAATTAGATGTAAGTGAAATATTAATAAATCAGCATCTTATTATAATCAGAAGATCCCTACACTATGCCATCATAATTCTCTGGGTCTCTGCTCTCTACATTGGTGACTCCCCTCATGTTATAAAATAAAATACATTTTAGTTTTTAATAAGGTTGAAAATATGAATTAACTTTTATAATTAAATCACGAGTAACTCTATAATCCATACAGATAATTTAAAAGCTTTTCGATTGCTTTTGGTTTTAATAAAAAATGTTTTGATTCCGGTACTGATAAGCAGAATTATACAATATGTATAGTAATTTATTATATTGTCAGTGTCAGTTATATATCTACCTAGTCAGTCAGTGTACAGATCCGAATTGAAGCAGCGTGGTGGAATATGCTTTAGCTAGCTCTTCTGGGTTATGATAAGAGACCTGTCCCTATAGTGAGAGCTCAACCGCCAAGGGATTGAAGCCATGGTATGTAAAATAATGGTCAGTCTGTAAATTTTATATCCGTCAGCCAACACAACAATCACATTTGTTGTGAAACAAACAGAATGCTTAAAGGCTCCTGTCCATCGTTTAGATACTATTAATCTTCCGTGAAAGTAGTCCAGTTTTTGAATAACAAACGTTCTTGTAAATTATTACCTACTAAACGACAAAACTAATATGGTTTTAAATTTGCTCGTTGACTAGTTTTCCCTCCTATATAGGGAATAGAATTAAATTTCGAAGCAAAGGACGTGATCGGTAGTTGTACGGATGACCGATAACATTGTTACGCACTTAAGCCTGCTTCTAAGAGCCGTTTAGTTGATTCTGTTTTTCTTTTTAAATTACAGTCAAGGAAGAATGAATAACTCTTGACATTTACTCTTAACCCTTAATAGCTACGATTCGTGGGGGACCTAGATTCCCATGGATGGATTCCAATGGATTTAAACCCATTTTCGATATTCTTTGTTGTTTTGTATTTTCTAAAGAGCTCTCGGAAAGTGAATTTGCTTATAATTGTGACTGTTAGATTACGAGGTAGATGCTTTTACGGGACCTAAGTCCCCCACGCGTGTGACTGAAAGTAAAGAGTGGTGTAAAGGGTTCATCATCTTCATCGTAAAATTGTAGTGGTATGAATCAATGTTATTTAAAATATGATGGTGTATTTAATTCCATCTCCTCCACAACCTCAATTATAAGTAGAGTCCCAACAATGACCGCAAATGTGTATAACGTGGCAACGTCCTGAATAAATACATGATTGCGAATACAATTTATTATTATAGTTTGAACAAGTTTGTTCTACTGAGGAAATCCAGGCCAGCCTCGTATAATGTAACAAGGTACATGGATTGAATGGTGCTGATCTTACATATGAGATTATGATAGTGAAAATGTATACATAATATATTCAAATTCAAAGTTATTTAATGACATGGGTATATTTTAAACACACGCATGCTCGTCATTATTTGGACTCTACCACCATTTTGGAAAGGTAACGATCATTGAGAAGAAGAAAGGGTGAAAGACACTCCTTAGCACAATTTAATGATTAAAGTGTAAGTTAAAAGTTATAGTAATTATAGTATAAAGTGCAGTTTTTATATAGTTGGCTTCAACCTGTTAATAGCCTACTACTGGGCAAGGGTCTGTCCTCTTGAGGAGTCTTAAAGCATAGTCCACCACGCTGCTCCAGTGTGGATTGGTGGAGGGGTTAGTGGCCAACCCAAAAAACGTCGGAAAGTTTTCAAACCGCCCGAGGGCCTCCGACATGGCTTAACGACTGTTATCTTATGATAACAACCGGGACCAACAGCTTTACGTGCCCTCCGAAGCACGGAAATGCTCAAGATTTTTTTTGAGCCAGCGGTCACCCATACAACTACCGACCGCGCCCGCTGTTGTTTAACTTTGTCAATCACTTAAGATCGACAGAAGTCGCCGGGATATTAGCGCTTCTTTTCTTCTTTATATAATTGATAAAGAATATTTTAATGTAGATCTATCTCCTACACTTGTATTCTTCTAGTAATTATAACCGTTAATCTAATTAAGAAGCGTGTGTAAGTGAACGAATCGTGTGTCGAATATGACAACCGGTAATAACATCATGAATATCACGATACATGTTTCACGTATTGATACGTATCGCAAATATAACACGATACATATCGTATCTCAAAACACGAACACGAACGATAATTATATCCGGATTTGTGCGTGTTACCGTACCTAGGTAAGTGTCAATTTTGTTACCATATTGTACAATATTTGGGGATGAATTTACAAACATCTTTAGTGTTTCCCTGCATAAGGAAGCTCTATACAAAGTTCCAAACTTATATTATGATCACTGATTTAGGCTGTGCGTTGTTAAACACCACAGATAGTTAAATGATGATTATAATGGTGGTCACAAAATATGTTACTTTAAATACTTATTTTTAATGGAAATAGCCGGCAAATGGACCTGATTGTAAGTGTCAATCGTCGCCCATGGACATCAGCAACATCAGAGGCATTACTGATACGTTTCCGCCCATGAAAGAGAGAAGAGAAGAAAAAGAAAGAAAGGACTGCCTCTCAAGCCCCAAACCGGAAAACGACGAGTTGTTTGGAAGCTGACTCAGGCTGCTTTTCGTTTATTGTGGGTTTCTCAATTCTTTCAAGATACTACACTGATCGTTATTTTTTGACTTTCAACGTCTATTCAATTAACCGTCATGAGTTGCGTACGTTCATGTATAAAGGTCGTAGCTCATCTAAACGACACCGCTCCCACCCAACCAAAGCATGATAATTCAAATATAAACTTTAAATCGTGCTCTGTAGATGCAACTATTGAGTCGCAAGGTTGAGGTAAGCTTGCTTCCCGCGCGCGGGCTGCTAATTTTTGTTGTTACTGTAAAGTGCACCTACAAAGCACGATTTTAAGTCTATATTTGAATTCTCATACTTTGGTTGGGAGGGAGCGGTGTCGTGTAGATGAGCTACGATCTGTATTCTCTGTGTGTCGAACACTTACGTGAACCACGTCAACCGTAATAGAATTTGTAGGATTTAGTTAGATAACGGTTACAGAGTATCTATAAATAGTTACTGTACATCGCAATTCATAATGAGATCATTATGATCTATAAATAAACATTTCTTTTCTACTCACTATCTATAAACAGATAGAATAAACAAAATACTTATGTTCATTTCATATGAGATAAAAGTTTCTGGTTGAGCTGTAAAAACTTATTGAAAAAAATTTGAAGACGTGAACTTTGAAGATTGACAGTGTATTTGTTAGCAGACAGGCCTTTGTTGACTGACAAATATACAATTAAAAAATAACGACTTAATTACAATATGACCAACTTAAAAAACTTTACCGTATCATAGTTATTTATTTACACTTGAACTTTTTAACGTAACGGTGAAAACAGATTTTTCAAGTTTCTTAAAAGGTTAATTGAAATAATTACACAACACATGTCGGGCCTGTTCTACGGTAAGACCCAACGGTATAATGTTATCTTGTAAAATTTATGATCATGTTGACACAATGTTAATGTGTGATGAGTTAAGCAGGTACTTAGTTAACCCGCTTGTATTAAGTTTCGTGTCGTAACTAGAGAAGTTTCGGGACGGATTTTAATGGACCCGTCCATATAGCTTTTTATCACTTTTTAGAGTAAGCTTTAAAAGTTATGTGACCGATCTTACTGGTATTGAGGGACGGATAACTCACCTAAAGTGGACCTAGAATGACTAGTATAGTATGCTGTGTGAGGAAGCGAGCAATAATAATACATTGTAGAAAACTCGTACCCTAGTGGAATGGGTGATAAAAGTTTGTTTAAATTAAAATTTCAATTATTATTTGCATTTAAATTTCATCTGATTTAGGCACATGAAACTTGATTACAATTTCTGTGTACCTACCTATTACAGATTTTTTTGAATTAATCTCTTCCAGGTGAAGATAAAGAGGTATAAAATATTATGTTTTGTAGTATTTGTATTAAGTATTTGTTTAGGGTACTTAGTTATAATTTGTATTTATTTATTTTACTTAAATTTATAGCCTACCGCACATTCTTGACAACGCTAAGGGTTGACTGCCATTAGGCATTAAGTCCGCCCATTGTATGTATGATACAATAAAGGGTAAATAAATAAATAAAATAAAAGAATAATAATTTTTGCGGGTGAAGTTACGGGCGCAAGCTCATACCTACACCTACTTAATGGAATTGAGTATAAATACTTAATAATTCATTTTTAAAAAGTCCGAAAGAAATAATTTTGATAAACCTACTTTTTTATTATAACTTGAAGCAACAAAAAGAAAAAAAGGGTGCGTGTACTTTTGTACGCGCGTGAGAAGTTATACTTCTTTGACATGAAAAAAAATCAAAAAACAATATTAAAAAAACATTGTTCAAAATACAATATTCAAAAACAGCAATACTAAAAATAAAAATGAAATAATATTTTGAAATAATTTAATTTACGAATCTCTATAGCCAAACTATATGTGTTAAGCGCCATCTGTGATTAATTTTGTAGTATATTCTAATATTACTTTGCTACGTATCGTAATAGTAATAAAAACAGAAAAAAAAGATTTACAATTGATTTGTTTTTGCAATTGTAAAAACACCATCTATGTTCTATTACGAGAACTATTACGATACCATGCTGTAAAACCAGTTTTTGTGGGGGGGAGGGAATGAAAGATTTTATTCAGTTCAGTTGAAGAATAATTTATTTTCCGACAGGCATTAAACTTTAATACAGATTAAGGAGAGAAAAAGAATGTGCTCCTAGTCCCAAAGACAAGTATCGATTACTATTTACTACTACAGTCCGTTCACAGTTATTTTACCTCTGACAAGCTGTCATTACCTTCCCATTAGATTAGCATTACTTGCTGTCAAGTGACGAGTGTTGCAAAAGTTCCCGATTTATCGGGAGATCTACTGATTTTGGTTATCGTCTCCCGATATCCCGTTTTAGCGACCGTTTCTCCCGATTTTTTGCATTTTCTACCAATGTAATATAATATTGAAAATTAAAATAGAAAATAGTGTTATAAATACAAAAAACAAAAGAAACTGAGTCGCTCAATGAAAATACAGAAGAATTTTGGGCAAACGTAGGTACATTATTATAGCATAAAACGTGGTCATGGCTCACGAAATCGTGTTCTAATATTTTTTCCAACTGAATCAATGATAGGTCTATTACACACAAAAAAATTAAAAAATACAAAAAACCCGACTGCGTATAAAATTAAAACATGTGCGACATATTGAGGATAAGTTTTGTAAAATGGATGGAAGCTTAGACGCGGAAATTGATAAATTTATTATAGAATTGAAAGACGAGTGTTATACGGAATCTGAGAGCAGTTTTGATGATTCATGTTCGTCCGATAGTGATTATTTATCATTAGGCGTGCGTTTGGATCATTCGTATGCCAACCCAATTTAAAGCAATTCAATTTGTTGTAATTTTAATATAACTACCGAGAATGTGAACTGATTAGTTAGGAGACTGTAAAATAATACATTATTTTATTTGAACGTGTATCATTTTACTATCGTTACTTTTGGATCAACCTAGTAAATAATATTTATATACATCAGAAGAAACATGTAATATTTCATGTTAGGGAATCGTACAAACTAAACATTACAACACACAGCTAAGGTTAACCAACTTAATAAATTAATAATGTAGAGGAAGAATATAAACGCGTATAAACAAAATTTTGATATTAATAATCGCCAAACAAAAAGAATGTATCAATTAATTACGCCTTCGTTCCGCCAAAGTAAAGTGCAACGATCTTTCATATGGCTTGGTGTACATTTCTATAATAAAATCCCAAAATTAATACGTGACTTGCCAATAGAATCTACAAGTTTAATGGTTAAAACTAAGTTGGCGGGTGTCTATTATACTATCTACTACTTAAATGGTTTTTACCCAAAACGAATGTCATAAAAAGGTTGTATAATAAAAGCTATTGCATATTTCAAGAGATTTTATTAGTTATCATTTATATTAATATTTCGTCTAGTTGTGCAGGAGGCGCCATATTTCGTTGGTACCTTGCCCAATCAAGATACCATAACATACTCATTGTAAGTATGGCCACAGCAAACAACTGATCTTCTAAAGATGTATAGGGTACGTTATCCAGTGTTCAGGACTTATTCTGAACCTTTGTCAGTCACAAAACAGGCGATTGAGTAGTCCATATTCATATAGTATTGGTTTACCAGAAATTGTAGCGAAACTGCGAAAACACATTCACCAAAACACAAGTACGAAATCGAATACAACAGTAAATTAAAATAACGTGTCGATGAGTTTCAATAGTAAATAGGACTCCAAATAGGTACGCTGAAAATATTTAATAGAAAAATACAAAAAACCACGCGTAGAAACATGAAAGATCGATGACAAATATGACAGTACAGTGGTGTTATTTATAAATACTATGGTTACCAAAATGACATTATTAGGGATTACATCATCTTTGTTGTCAATCGATTAATCGATGTCAAAATATTCGAAATGTAATTTAATAAAATTAGCGTAACGATTGAATGGTAATTCTAAATATATTACATAGTTTTAATATGTATGGAATACGAAAACATGTAAGAAATAAATTAATATTATAATTATAATTAACAAATAATACATAAAATATATTATTATATTCCATCAATCGATTATTATGAATCAATTCAATCGATTATAAAATCGTTTGTAATGAGGTAAATACTGTGAAAACTTTTTTGCATAAGAAAAAAATACAGAATTTAGCTAACTTCACGTTGTAGAATTTAGGTGTCGGTGTGCGCGCGCATCGTAGAAATTCACTCTCATCATTTTTCACCATCGCGCCAAAAGAAGTATAACTTCAAAAGAAAGAAATAAGGTATGGATTCATATATTAAGGACTAAGGAATTAAGGATATTGTAGTCTCTTCTTGCATCCATACGAAAGGTAGTCTTGTGTAGATGGGATATTCAACGTATTACTTTTTGTTACAACATAATATTATAATAACGTCGTGGCTTTTGACCCACCTTCTGTCGTCGGCTACTATCACACGTCATATGCGTTTGTGTGCGTGTGTGTGTGGTGACTGTGTGCCCACTGAGACCGCCTCCCCCAGTTCTGCTTTCTACATGCGCGATTTCACTAACGATGGTCGATGGCGCCGATCTGTGTTTTTGTACTGGCACACGCGATTTATCACGAATACCTGCCGTTTTAGCACCTGTTACGGGTTTGCGTGTAGGCGAGAGTTTTTTTCATACAACTGATAGATTTTCATCCCAGAAATTTAAATAGCTAAAGTCGTAAATTTTACTTTGTGGATGCCGCTTGCAGACAAAGTAGTTGTGAGAAAAGGCAAACTTTTTCTCGGTAGGTTGTTAAAATTGGTTTTTTACTTGGTTAATTACCACCATCTAAAAGCCATGAAATATTTTCTTTGTAGTTCTTTGCTGTGGTGGTTGTAGGACAGCGTTGACAAAAGAGTTAAAGATTGAACAGTCGGCAACGCGTTGACGCCGCTGATATTACTAAATATCGGTGATCACTGATGAGTGACCACTCTCCATAAGATGGCATGTCTACTCTATTGACGGCTGATAAGTGCTTTAAATATTTTGCTGATAACAATCAACAATAGCAAGTGAAACAAATCACTCAAACATTTTGTTTAAATGATTCACGCTGCAACAACAATGCCTTAAGCTTTGCTGTTGTGCTGGCCCCCGAATGTTAGATAAAAGTTATATCTTATAATGTTACGCGGCGTGTACAATGGAATTCTTGAGTGTTTTATGTCGAGACATCGTCAGTCGAAGCTCTCGTTACCGGTGCAACCAGCTATGACTCACATTTGACTCAGACCTCTGGCCAAGCGAGCTGCGAGCTGAGTAACAATCGTACGGTCTCCGTTATTAAATTCTTGATACAAATCTTATTAATTATAATGCCAAGTCTCTTATGAATTATATCAGCTGTAAATGCCAGATTTCTTCAGCTCATTGTTGTGTTGAGCTTATTGATTTGCAAAATCCTTTGGTTTCAAAGTATGGTACTTATTTAATGATATAAAATGAAATACTAAATAGGATTTTATACTTTAATTCATTTAAGTGGAGATTAAACAGATGTTATAGCTCATTCTTGTTTTTAGTGTATTAATTTGATATGTCTATATGTCCTAGTTTCGATAAATCTCTAGTAAAAGCCTCGATATGTCACACGTTTGATATAATGGGTATCAAACTTTCTTCCATCAATCTTGCCGATTCTCACGAGGTCAATGTTAAAAGCTTAAAACAACAGATTTCTCGTGATATATGGTTAGTGTCACAAACTTTGCATGTAAATTCTATCGTCTGTAGTACTTAATCGATAAAATGCTTATCGATTTAGTAATATGGTCGATAAAAATTTCCATGCAAAGTTTAATAAGCTACTTATGGAGTTTATCATAAAGCTCACGGTAATCATCTCAGAATCACGACATCATTTGCATACTAAAGATAACCGATAAGTAGAGCCGGGTGAGAGCCTAGTTAAAGCATGAATAATTCATTTTTAAATCAGCTTAGCAAGATTGCATTGATGTTAACAATATGTTCTACTGTAAGAAATATGCATGTACAAAAAATATTAAACACTTTTTGTCAAACATACTTTAAGAAACATACACATACAACATACACACGGAAAATTCGATTCAAAGAGGATCATGTTTTACCCATTTGGTCTATCTATACTAAGTAGTTGTTAAACAATCTGATAACTAGTCACTCGTGAAGACACCTTATACCACTCCTCTAACCTTCGTCACTTTGGTCCTAATTCAAATTTGCATTCTAAATCAATTTAATGAATGGCATATGAATAGTAGAGTAAACAAACGCAAACATATCAAATTTTATTAACTTGATACACGACTAGTCGCCCTTGTGCTCTTGCCTTTACCCGTCAAGACTACGCAACTCAGCATCTTGAAGGCTAAATCAATTCCCATAGAAATACAACCTTACGACTGTGATGTTATAAAGGTCTTCGAACAGGTTGTAGCTTGCGGGTAACTCAGTAACGTTATAATATCTTTACTGCAGACTATCAACAGTCATGGCGGCGTCATTCTCTCGAATTGTAAGGTTCGATTCGATGAAGGGTTATATAGACCTAAATTCGATAATCCTGCAGCTGCTGTTGTATTCGTAGCAGTAGAAATAACCGAAGACTGTACCCTGGATGGCTAGGATGAAATATAAGTAAGAGTAAAGATGTTAAATCTAAAAAAATCGAATGGCATTTTAAACCCGCCATATTTGTTTTTAACGTTACTTATCCAAGAACTTGGACAAAAGCACCAACTCAGAGTCACTAACGGTTACTTTAATCGCTCTTTAGTAAATAATCACCATACAAATTCTGTACTAAGGAGCGATTTAAGTAACTATTAGTGACTCCGAGTTGGAGCGAAAGACTGTGAAGACGTATCTAATGATATATTAACTACCAGTGGATACCTTTCTTTCAAATGAAACCATTTTGAGGCATATTGGTTTAATTGTTTCCTAGTCTATAAAGGACATACGTACAAACATTTTTTGGGTTTTGTATACATAGATTTCATTTCGTCCAGCAGTATTTGCAAGATACAAGGTAATAAACAATACAAGATACGAGCATATAAATACACATAATACATAATATTATTGATTTAAATAGGATACACTCGACTGACACAGTTACGGAAAAATGTGTATTGCTCTGAGACTGTTACCTTCATCGATATTATTTGAACATCGTCTAAATAAAAAGTAAGGCGATCTACTTGGATTATTATAGCCACTATTTATATTTTTATATTATCATCCCTGAATGGCGAACCTATGAAATACGCCGAGGTATTGATCCTGGGAACCGTAACGTATATTTACGTAAAATAATGTGCAACGGAAGTTCATCTGTTCTGATTATTCTCGGTTGAGCTCTGTCCACGCTACATCCGCTTTATTGTACGCATTTAATTCCACTGCAAAGCTATTATGGTGCCCCTCTATTATAGTGCATTTTGATTTCGTTCTAAGAAGGAATTAATTGTTAGGAGGAATCGTTTGGTCATTAGGAATACGAGGCACTTTAAAGCAGTCTTTTAGAAACTTGTGTATCAAAAACGCTAATTGACAGTTTTTCTTTTCCCTTACTAGGGTATCTAATGTAGGTCATCTCGTGTAGGTAGTCAGAAACATGGTAACAAGTAAATTTAATTCCGATGAAAACGCATTCAAATAAAATAATTAACAGCGCATTAAATCGATTAACGCATTAAAATTTGTTTACGCTAGTTTATCTAGTGTAAAGTGATTGGGTCTGAAAAGATCTGCCGCTCTTGGGAGTTACATAAGTTTATATGCAGGTAGTTCTTACTTTTCGAAGACATTTCAAATTAATTCATTCGGATCCTGCAGGCAACTTTTAATAAGTCAAAAAGGTGACTGTGCGTAGATGGTGCAAATTAGTCCTGACGAATTGGGTTCGAACATGCATTATCTCATTTTTTCAGTGCAGCAAATTCTCTACTTAGTCTTATTGCTTTCTGCTTTCTGTATTTCTCAAGGTAAAGTGTTCTGTTTATTCCACAATAGCTATGATAAATTCTCTTCTTCCTCATTGCCTTCTGTATTTTTCAAAAGTAATATGTGCCACTAATCCGCAATGTAAGCTATAGCCTTCTATAAAAAGACCTCAACCAGTAGTTATAACTTGTGATATTTTTTGCACGTTAGCTGCAATTATTGTTCGCATATGACTAGCAAAAACAAAATAATCTTTAATTCGAATGTCCTTTGTACCTGCTAAATTATATTTTTGTTTGAGAGGAGTATTATTAGGACTGTAAGGCAATTTCGATCAGGAATCGAGTGGGCGTTGATGCGTCAATGACCCGTAAAACTTGCGGATCCGCATTCGGCAGGTAACGCAACGGCTAAATTTAATATGACTCTGGACAGCCTATTTCATCCGATAAAGCCTATAAAATTTGCATATAATGTTCATGTCCCGGAATGACAAAAAAATCGAATCTGTAAAGTTGTAAGGCAGGTATATTCAGTTCGTTCTCTCAGTAGCGGATTCCTTCGCGACGTTATTAATTTTGATAGCGTGTATTTAATTATTATTCTCGTTTGCATGTGCATACAATTTTATATGACTTGTCCCTTTATTTTAGAGGATATTTTTCAATTGATATTTGATGTACGTAGCTCTCATTATTTATTCAACGTCTACGTCTATAAATTTCTAATAAGCATTATACTTTTTCTTTTTCGTTTATTCCTCGAATTATCATTTAATCAAGCAATTTAACTTTCCAAAATTCAACTTCATTATGGCATGCGCACATTTTATACAATTCACTGATTCACTGAGTGATGATATTTGATAGATCTTCATGTTTTTCTAAAGTCATTTATAATTTTTGGGCACTTTCCGTTTCTTTGAGGAACTTAGCAGCAGGTTATAATTTGAGCAGAAATGTGTTCTTCTTTAGAAGACTTGTCATTTACAACTAGTTCCGTGACCTCGCTCACGCATTCCCGCGCCTGCACCTAACTGTACTTTCCCGTTGACTTTATGCCGACTTTGGACAGAACCTGATCTTAGGCAAGTGTACATTACAGACCGTCACGGCGATCGTTGCGATTTAATTATATTTTGAGTAGGTATGCGAAGTGAAGTAGGCGCCACGTAGTTGGAAACCTCTACAGCAGAAACTACAGGCAGTACTCGTAACGTAGCCTGTGGCTGAGCTTGCGTTCCGCGCATTCCAACCGAATGAATCCGATTCTGGTCGATGATTGCCGAGCGCGGTTTGACCGCGGCCGACTTCACACTGCTGTGTGCGCGAGCGCGGCGAGTACATCTCAACTGTTTGTCTGCGTGAGCTATCTGTCAACAAACTTTTCCGCGTCGAAATAAATTTCGGAACATTTTTTGAGTGATTCGTACAATTAACGACTGTTTTGGTGTGGTGTGTGAAATATTCGAAGAGAACCGATATATCGCGTCGACTGACTCAGTGCTAGAACCGTGTTATTTTTTGTTTTGTATTGCGTGCAACGATCGCGGCGAGCTGTAAAGCCCTCGGTCGTGTGTGAGTGACTATTTCATTCGACTTGAAAATAGCTCTTGATGAGATTGACAAACCAATCTTCAAGCTTTGAGTAACTTCTGTAGTTACTATAACTGTACCCCACGGTAAATAGTAACTTTATATTTTGTAAGTATTATTAATCTGTGGTTGCTCGATGGATGGTGAATCTCTGGCCTCAATTGTTCACATCTCGCGGAATCCGTTATTTTTCCTTAAAACTAATATCCAAGATAATCAATTTTGTGGTTTTAATTTTACTTAACATAAGAACTCAAATTTTAATTTATGGTCCACAACCAAAATGAACACGCCCTAATTTTTAAAGAAATCATCTTACCTTCTTCAAAGTAAAGGAATAATACCGTGCCTTCACCATTCTTAAGGATGCCGAGGTATGACTGGAAAGACAAGATTTACCTCAAAGGGCTAGAGTTGGCTGTTAAGACTATGTTTACATTATACAATATTCACACTATACACACACTATGCAAAACACCAAACAATAAATTGACACTATTCAATCAATGACGTAAGAGCACACCTGTATTAAATCCACAGTACAAGAGTTATATTAAAGAAAACTAAAAGTTTCTGTATTTCTTAATTCACGCCGTTGACGCTGGCAATAATGTTAATCGAAACATGCAATTCCACACACGACAGAGTAGAAGTTGAAACCGGTATTAAATTCAAAAAATTATGTTCTGTAAATTATAAATAGGTCCGGTTATTACGACACCAAGCTGATTTTACCCTTATAGTAACTGCATGCAGTATCAATACTCCAGTCTCCACACAAGATCATTGTATACTCGTAGTAACTCAATTTTTGAAATATAACGAACAAACGAAACGTTATTAGAATTATACGGATCACATCAATACTCGCTAGGTTTTATGTCTATTAATGTTATTTCTTGTATCAAATAATACGAATTTTCATTTGTCCACACTTTTGTGATCTTATGACCTTATTTATTAACTACACGCGTTATTACTTATGTCAAGTAAAATTTTTCTGCTGCTTGTCTTGGATCTTTTCATAGGGCATTAAATACGTAATTTTCGAGGCATATTAGCATGCATGAATAAATTTGGACATGCAGACTTTTCGGAAATTCAGCTTATTTCATAGAAAATAAGATATTTTTAGAATATTACAATCCTGAGTATAAACATCCGCAATGGCTTGCAGGGCCTGTTCTAACGACGCTTTCTACTCCAGCCTCCGTTCGGACCAATCGGATTGCCGGAAGATCTGATTATAACCTCATTACCAACTTGACACTTGTTACAACCCATTCTTCATTTCACTTTCATTGGTTATTAAAGACACTTTATCGTGGTAAAATATCAAGACTAAACTAACAGTGAGCCTAACAATGTCTTTATTCTGTTAAAACACTGTCGCTAGTGTACTTGCGTATTTTTGAAGTGCTCGTTTAAATTAGCAAATCTTGTGGCTCGTAGAAATTATTTTGAAGTTTTTTGGTTGGTTTAGAAAAACAGAACTGGATATATCTTTAGCGTGGGCTGGAAAAACTGCACGTCGCTTAAATTCCAATTTATTCATTGTTTTTGTCTGAAATATTCTTAAGCAATTGTGATCAAAAAATTAATAGGATGTTTTAGATATATTTCACATTTTGCAAGGTTTAGTAAAAACATTACATTTAAAGCGAATACGTAGATTTTGCCGGCAATGTTTGCCACAATTTTATTGTGAGTGATTTTCTATTTTTTTGAAGATTTGGTAAGGAATTGCAATAGTATACTACATCGGATGTAGTTAGTAAACATAAACGGTTTACTTTGTCCAAAATTTTCAATCTTTTATTATTCTCCTTCAATGGATTTTCGTGGTTGGACATTTTTTTATATTTGAGGCTTCTGATATTGGATAAACACTGTTTCGTATTTACTAGTGGAGGCGTTGCTGGTGTAAGGTACAACGATGACTGCAAAATTTTTATTAAACTTTTAGAATTCTTTAAATCAAAATCCTCTCAAATTTTCTTCAATAACATGCTCCTTGTGACCCTGTTTGGTGTCGTGAAGTGTTGTTAATAATAAAATCACAACTAGAAAAAATAGTGCTGACCAAACATGACGAAAGGAATAATCCCATGGATATTCTTGTGCATTATAAAGTCATATTTTACTTAAATGTGCTGAGTAATTTAAAAAAATCAGGTGGTTCTAAAACAGACTCAGTAGCTTGAGATTTTCCTTACCTAATATTTCCAAAATTTAATTGGAAATTCATTTGGAGTCAAAATTTTGTGGGCATTGAAACTGCGATTTTCTAAATTTTTTTTTCTTTTTCTCTGATGACCATTGATGGTCTAGTATAATTTCATGAATAATTTCATGATTCCACTTAAAGCAATATCAGTACATTCTTCTATAAAGTAATACTTGCAATAGTTATTCAATAGTATTAAATATTACATAAATCTCTAGTTACAAGTTGGATATGTAGGTTGTTGTTATAAGACAATACCTATTCCTTTTGTACGTTTGCGATTGGGCTTATTTCATTCCGGTTGTACATTGGTATTACACAACGACATTACTGCCAAGTAGGTACTAAGAAATTTAGTCTTAAAATCAATGTATGGAGTTGACGTCACTAGGATTATGTAAATCATATTACGGGCGTTACGGAGTCAGTCAATCACTGTAAAGTGATTATGTACCTGAAATTTAACCTTCACAATATTATCTCCCTATAAACTATAAGATTTTCAAACACTAAATGTATTTATTAATCTTTTAAATGATTTTTGTTCTTATAACTTATTTACTGATCTATTAGAACCTTTTGTTATAGAGAATTATTTTCAACTATTGGAAGAATAGCTGCAAGCTGCATATATACAGTAGCACTGACGCACTAAATAGGGTTACTGTGGTAAGGCTTCACGTTTCCACGTGTCTTCGTGTCTGATGCACTGATGTTTATTGACGTATGGATATAAAAATAACATCGCAATAAGTAGGATTTCATAGAAATGACTAGGGAAATAATGTTACTCTGATATTAGCGAAATTGTTACCTGCTCAATAAATCTGAATGTATCTAATAACAACATTTCGAATTATTTAAGAGAGACGAAAAAGGATAAAAATAATTTAGGCAAGGAATCTATAATATATTAATTAATAACTATATATTTTGTTTATTGCAACAAAATATCTAAGACACATATGAGAAACCTAACAATGCCAATATCTCTTTCGCTGCAATCTATATGCGGTTCACTGCAAGCATTGAACTCAATTTTAATACAGTACCTAGTTAAACGATACCTGCATTATTTTATCTTAAATCATTATTTCCTCTTAGTTAATATTTGAGATTTATTTATGTGCGGTCTTTAAATCTTAATGATCTGGGAGTGATTGTGTTTAAAAGCGATTGAAGCCATTCAGTTCATTTTTCCACAGATTTTTTGTTTCGATGATTATATCGTTCAAGATGATATCTATGGTAGAATTCGATAATGATGACGATCGCGATGGTATAAACAAGTTTTTAACATGTCCGCGCCTATTAATTTGAATCTATTTAACACATGGTGTGCTATAATTTGAATGTCCAAACCTTCCGGACACAATCCTGTAAATTATTACGTTTATAATGTATCTTATAAATAAAAATATTACGAATCAGCAAAATAAAAGCTTTTCTACAAATAGTTAATAACAGCTTTTGTAAGTAACAATGTATCATTCGCATTTCACATTCCAATACATTCTGATTTGTTTATATTTGAATAACAAATTACTTAGGTCACGATTGCAGAGAACTCTTTACCATAGGTAATTGTAAATCCTTCGTGACTTTAAACCCTCTAAATGTATTCATGACATAATTATATTTTATAATAGTTAACTCTTCAGATACCTTCTCACGTGCATTAAGCCTATCATAAGTTATCTATGTATGGTTTAGGTTATCAATTTAATACGTACTTAGTTCATAGGATTTTGTTTTTAAAATTATATGATTGATGTGTTCTGCTTCTGTATCATTGTTTGTTAGTGCTCGAATATTTTTGTTTGGCTCAGTTGTAGGAGTCTTTAAATAAAAAATACCTAACCCTTTATCCTCAACACATGCATTGTTGAGTTCATTTGTATGTATAGTCAAATATGCCCAGGCTATTAAATATGCATTAGTTCAAAACTATTTTAAATGATGAAATAATTGCAACTCTCACTCTTTGTCTCTCGATCAAATTCAACTCACAACTTTTGGTATAATAGTCATTTGCAACTGTACCAGGTGAAACTCTGCAGCCATGTCAAAACTATACATTTGACCTCAGTCTGTACTATTAGTCTGTTATGTATTCTGTGCCTCCGTGTAAAAACGTAGTTATTTTTGTCGTACCTAATGACGATTGTTGACAAGTTTTTACAATATTTTAAATTATGAAGGGATTTGTATTATTTTAATATTCTGTTCGCATAAAAATTAGGACTTTGAGCAGAGTAGTTACAATTTGTTGACTTAGGAAACTTTTTAGGATATAAAAATTTAATATTAAATTCATTCATTCAGTGTAAGCATTCATTATAAATATTGTCAGAGAATATTTAATAGTATGGTATTGTTTTGATTTTGGAATTGGCTTTTTATTTTTAGTAACTTGAGAGCTACATGCTCTCAAGAATTTCAAATTTTATGGTTTGAAATTTCCTTGAAGTTTCACACTTAAAAATAAAAGCTTTAGCTTTGAAATAATTTACTAGCTTTAAAAAATGATTTACCGGCACTAACATTTTAAACAAGGCGTTTAAAAAATTGACCCAAATGCTTTACGCAGCGTAAGTGGGTGGAGTTAATGAGCCGAGATAAGATAATTGCTCTAAGTTATTAACAAATTTCACGCGTCTCTCACTTGTATTTATCATAAAACAAATATTGTTAGGCCAATTTTATAAATTTATCAGCGTAAAGTTTCATAACTCGGACTCTTATACATTCGCCATTGACGATTCGGTAAAGACGAAACGATATTTTTGCATATTTGAGTCAAATCGTACTTTACTTTGTCGTAACAATTCAAAATTATTAAATTCGTATTATTATTATGTAGGGTCATCGTTACTTTTTACGATTCATTAGTATTTAATGACTATATAAATGACTATAAAAAATTATATAGGTATATTGGGTATGTCACAAGAAATTAAAACAAATCGTTTTAAATCACGATTCGGAAAAAATAATCGTCCAAGTGGGAATGAGCCTTTGGACTTACAATCGTTGATTTTTACTGAAGTTAAAAAGGGTTCAAACGCATTGTTTACGATGTTTTGGTAACTTCAAACGGATTAACAACTTTGACTCGGGCTTAGAATGCTGCTCGAAGCAGTTAGAAAGAAATTTTATTGCTGTCTAAAAGAGGACATAAAATTTTATGTCTTAAGAAGAGACGACAGGTAACTGACTATGGGCATAAATAAACCCAGTTTTGTCAACTTAATTGTCATTTTTAAGTCGGGCGTCTTTGTTTGATTAGGGTAAGTAATTAAACTTTAAAATGTTTGTTTAATCCTTTTTCTGATTGCACCAGCTACCAATCCGCTTTTTTATTATTTTTAACTATACATGTATTATTGACCTTAATTGCTTATTATTTAGGGTCATTATATTATAACCCATTCTTCAGGACAAAGAATGTCTAAGATATTGTCTTATTGTTAGATTGCAATAATTTTGAGTTGAATGAGTATCATCTTAATCCATTTAATGGTTGCAATGGCTAATATTCTATATTCCATAAATAAGATCATCCAAGTATTTCTTATAAACAGATTTATAAGCTAATGAGAAAAGTACCAGGAGTAAATAAGTAGTAAGAGATTGGTAAAAGGTAGGTAAGCATATTATGCACAACCGGGTTAATCTCTTACCATCGACGCCGTAGGGCCGAAGCAACAGTTAGAAACATTTAACTAACTCTGTCACGCCGTTGCTTACATTATAGAGGCTTGTATGTAGGGTGTAACGGTTCCAGCCCTTCATAACATCTTTAAGAACACTCAGGAGTCATTGGCGTCTCTCAATTGACACAATTCTCATGTCACTGGACCGGATGAGATGTTTATATAACTCAGGCTCGCACTATAAACACTTGACGAAACCTGTCTATGGTGTGTGTCGGAGGTTATTTTAACTAGAATATACGGTTCATTCATTTAGGATAAAGTATTATTATTCATAGGTAAGGAAGGTTATTATAAAATAAGAAACATACTAGTAAAGCGCATTTTATTGTATTCGTATGAGCAGAACACGAGGTCGATTACCACTATGCGCATTGCTTTTCTTGGTACTGCTTTTGTCCGTGATTTTACTTTTTTCCTGCAATCAAAAGGATATCGCTATGGAAAATTGTGAATGTCACATCCATGTCAGATTGTCATTGTGGACCACCAAGTTTAACGCTCAGACTAAAACAAAATATTTTACCAAACAGCTTCCAAAAACTTTCCATAATCAAAATCCCACAACAAAATATTATACATAGTATTGCATAAGTATATGCATACCTACTTATAAAGATAAGCATCTTAGCGAGTGAGTAGGAGTACTAGATTTGTTGCTAAGCCCATCAAACCTTTTAAAGAAAATAATAAAACGCCCCTGGCTTTCACTCACGTTTCTTCATTATAAGTAAACGATTCCGTGCTCAGTGGTAGATTATTTTGTCATACTTCTAATTCCACTGTACACTTGATCGAAAAACTCAGGCTTAGTCAGGCGCCCATTGTACGTGACTGACTGGCACAAGTTATCTTTAGGGTTCAGCAGGTACTCAAATTATCTCAGATTCTTTTAACTTTTGCACAACATAACATTTTAGGTAGAAATTGCCATTTTTTTTATTAAAAACAAACAGTTTGTTTATTCGTACGTGCTGCGTCGTTTGTTGTAAGATATTTCCGTCTCTGAGAAGTTTCAGTTGAGTTTAAGACATTCTGGCATCTAGGCTAGGGTAAATTTTAAGTTAAAAATTAAAGTTAAGTTAAAAATTTCAAGTTTAGTTTTGTATTCTGTCATACAGATCCATTAAACGTGAGGCCGAGTTTTACTTTTTTCTTTTCTCTACAGCCTTGGAAGTATTTTCATTTCAAATTAACTAAATAACCTAGATTTTTCCTTTAAAATTAACTGTTTTGATAAGTGCAATTCGTTTCATTATTTAAAATTAAATCGTATAATAGAAGGTTTGATTCGTGATTGCGCTAGTTATTATAGAATTAAAAAATGAATACATTGTGCTATTGTCGTACTTGGTTTTCTTATTTCTGTACGTTCTACATTCAGTATAGATCGTCGAAAGAAATTTAATTTACCTTCACCGAATTTGTTCTGATGAACCAACATATTGATAGTTGCTTCAGGAGATTTATTTGCAAAAACATCACAAAGATATTCTTGCAATTTTATTATAGTCTCGTTTTATGGTCGATTTGGTACACAGAGTGTAATAAAGATCAAAATAAAAACAGCATCATAAAGAACGTTTTTCGGACAATCAACAATGAAATACTGTTGTCCGTAGTCTTTTTCAGCCGCTTAGCCGTAACGCGATGTAACAATGCTATTCATAGATCTTAGGTTTGTTCATATAGCTATAGCAATTCTGGCTAGTGATCATTTTTTGTCAGTAGTTGCTAGGTTAGTTTAAGGAAATTTGTTTTTAACTAAATCAGTTAACGTGTCATCAGCAACAGGCACCTTATCATTTATTGTCATTTTTTTAACAGAAGTAAACTTAACATTAAAGAACAATATATTCTAATCTTGTCTGACTTGTATAAACATATACCAAATGTATTTTTTTTACCAGGTACTAATAAAAAATAGCTATAAACAGTACTGATCTTGTAAAAGGTCAACTTGATTTTTGGCACTTGCCGAAAGAGCTGAAATGATTCATTCATATTCATTGATAGAAAATCCTCATAATATCTGCGATCAGAATCTGTCCCATTTAATCGGTGATAGGCGGGCAGCGAGACGAAGCGGCTATGTCTGGTGGGCTGGAGCGTGACGTCTGCCACCCGATAGCCCATCTCACGACCGACCCACTTACACCCCAAGGTCACCGCCTGACCTCCTAATCTACGTTTCCGTATTTAACTATTCTCAATCATCCGTGTACTCAATTTATGGACTAAAGATTAGTACTTGCTTGAGAATTGAATATGCAAATATTAATAAATTGTATTCGGTAATGAACACGGTTTTAACACGAGTTGTTCGTAGATTCTTTATACCTTATATTGATAGCAGTTTATCATTTACTGAATTGGAGTCAATTCTTTGATTACACAATACAATTAGTGAACTAAAGAACTTGACCTTAGGATTGTCCTCAGGTTTGTTATTTATGACTTCAATCGAAACTTCCTGTGTTTACATCATTTACGATTTTACATGTAATCAAAAAACAATTCTGTTCGTTAAGACCCTTTGGTTTAATCGAATAGCTATAAAGTTCTAAAGACGATAATAGGGTAACATAAATGTAATTGAAGGAAATGTTGTCAGTAATAAAATTTAAAAGGGTTTCTTCAATCAAGTTGGTGGGCTCATAAACCCCATAAAGCACATAAAAGGTGCATTATATAGGTACATTGCTGCGCGTGCGCCGGCCGCGACAGATTTTCAGATAGGGCGCCAATCAGAGCGTGTGCCTGTCCCGTATCACGGGCTCTCTGATATACAACACAACACACTTTCTAATCTGCGCCTTTGTCAGTGCTCTCGGCTATTGGTTAACTTGTTATACCAAACTTTCGCCAATTGTTTTCACGGTACATTAGATTTCTTCTCCGTCTTCGCGCTTAAATATTTGCCGCATTCGTTACGGTTGCATCACAATAATGCAAGGTGTACAAACATCGTTGGAATAATGTTCGATTTCTTTACAGCCGCATATACGTACCCTTGAAACGCGATGCTACTCATTGCACGAGATTGCGTTTAATCTAAACTGCGGTTAGTCGGATCACGGCTCGGATATTATGTTGCCAGTTTAGCCGGAGTCTGCTCCCAACGCTGAATCCGATACGAGCTATCTTAGGCCGGGCGGTGTGTGAAATAAGAGAGCAGGCAGACAACAAGCTTAGCCGCAATGGCTCTCTTGATAAGGTGATGTGGATGCGTGTATTTTAGAAGAGCGAGAGGAGGTGATCGCGCGGGGGGTGTGGGACCGGTCCGCATACCGGTTTGCGTCAACGTCGACGAGTGGCTTAGGACTAACCGTTTTATTAGCTGAGCCATGCTCCACAAACGCCGTCCGGAGCGGACAGCCCTGCAGGCCGCACCCAAGGCGGCCTGATCTTCTTGAGACTTAAGTTGAGACGCCTCTCAATTATGGTTGTTTGCTCTCAAATGTTTACCTTCGTTGTGATAGCTGTCTCCATTACGATAAACATTAGCTTGCTTGCTTCACTTTGAGGCATTTGCAATAGTGGTCTAAATATGTAGTATGTATTATATTACAGTATGACATTTTGACATCCATAATAATATGTTATTAGCTGGAACAGCGTAATAATGGTAAAGAGGAGTATTTTTTTTTGTCAAAAACAACTTTACTGCTATACTGAATTTACGACTATTTTCAAAATTAATAGTGACGTTCAAAATAAATAATATGCAGTTATCGTAATCTTTATTTGTATTAATTAGAACATAACACCCTCAGTCTCTACATTTCTGAAGTGCTATGGCGCAGCGCTGTTTCTATATTTTTAGTTTTATCTGTTTATTCCAAATATTATTTTTATTAGCATTAACTTTGATTTGTATTGCAGCATCAGCTCCTGTTTTATCTATCTTGTGATCAGTGACGCTTCGTTATTGTTTAAATGAGTCGAGCGAACAAAATTTAGGTCGATGTGTAAATTTCGAAAGACAGATATTACGTGTGAATCTGATGTGGCATAAAAACCGTGATGTTTCTAGATTACGTTTGAAGTTACCGTTAAAAATATTATTTACTAACACCAATAACATAAAGTTTATATTTTCACTTTCCAATAGATTTATTTTCATTCAATTGGAATTGACTTACTTTTGAACGATATTATTAAGTTTTTCTGCTGCTTTTTGACAATCTAATCTTGTTATGGATATTTTAACTCCATTTTGACAATATCCGATGAGGCTGCAAACTAGTAAATGTATTTATCCGATGACAACCCAATATTAGAGTTCTATGGAACAGTGTTCATAACAGAGATGGAAAGTGACTACAAATTCTTTGTTATTGCTACCTAGTTTTGGCTCAGTTCACCTTTCTCGATACCATCATTTAGTTCACAGTTACCATGAACGTAAAATTTAAATTCTTGGGACATTTATATTTTTTTAAGTAGTTACAAGTTGCAATTATCGTTCATATTCTCGGCGTCGTGCAAAAGATGAATCGCACGGAATTATAGTCGAGCTTCTATTTTCTCTATCTGTTATTGGCCTTCGAGTCTATTTCGATGTGATGTGTGAAGCGAGAGGTGGCAGGTTGCCACGACAATGTTTTGGTGCGGCGACCGGTGACCGGCGACCGACGACAACGACAACGACATACTTCTCAACTACGACCACGCCTCAACTTCACTAAGAGTCAGCCCGGTCTTTCTTAATTACAAAACGCGGTAACCAGGTTAACGAACCTATATTGTATCACAAAAATACGTGTGAAAAAGAACATCTCGACTCTTTCGACACCTTTTTGTAGGTACTAACATTTCGGCAATTACTTTATTGTTATAACGATCCATGCCCATGCATAAATGAGCTCTTATTTCATGTAGTCGCGCTCGCCATTTCCGGAATTGCGTACAGTCCGACACGGTGTATACTTTTCATGAATGGACCTGCATAAACCATTTCGAGTGTGCTCACGACAATTTCAATTCAATGACATCGCGGTGTCACGCGGTCAATGATCTATCGCGTAATTTCGATGAACTATACAGTAATTTCATTAAGTTAGATCGTGACTAATTTGACACGAGGCCTGGAGATTCACTATTCCGAGTTCGTTCGGAGTCGTCAAATAGTTTATTTCGTTGTAGGCACTCGACGCTACTGAAAATAAAGCGAGCCACAAAGCAATATGGGTTTAAGTGAGGGTGAAGTGATCTTCGTGCGTTATCGGTGTTCCTGTCTCAGCGGCTAGTGCGATGTTTGAGTCGTTGGTGTCGCGGCTGACGTCACCGCCGGTGTCTCGGCGGCGACACACGGTGCACGCGGCTCGGGAAGTGTGCAGCGAACCAGAAGAAGAAGCGGTCCCGGTGCAGCGTCGCTCGCGCGCCGCCAAACAGTTGCTCGACAAGAGACGCAAGGCTCGTCTGTCTTGTGCGGACCTCACCGCCGCAAACTACGCAGAACCAGAACGAACTTCGCGCATCGATGCCCTCAAAGCTTTTTTGCCACTGCGACAATCGAAGTCTCTCGGGCGACTCGACGGTCTCAAGGAGGTAAGTTTTATTAATAATTCTTGCTGAAATACAGATGGCAAAACTCCAATGCATTTAGCGATTTAAATAACATTTGGGTTTCGGTAAAATAATTCAGTAAATTATCCAAGATACAACTGATTCATATATATTTATGTTGTCTTAAACCTATGAAGTGTCTCTTAGTTAGTAAAGTAACCTTGAAAGATCTGTTGACAATGTAAGGTTTAACTCACTTAACGTATACTTGCGACACTAGAGAACGCGCGACATGGCCTTCGTGTGGCTCCCATGAGTATGCGCGTGCGGTGCACACCTGTTGATACTTCTCATCTCTGTCGATCGTCGGCCTCAGAACATATTCTTGCTCAATCTATAGAACTTTAAAAATGTATCTATTGTTTAAATCTCACCTGTAACAAAACGAATCTCCATAGGGACGAGTTCTGTCGTCTTATGTCTATACTCTATAGCCACGTCCGTCAAATTGCGAAACGTTTCATGGCATTCCTATGCACTATGACATCACATTAGGTTGTACAAGATAATACGAATAGTACACGAGAACCGACATTTGAATGCATGACTCGTTAATTTTTGACATGGCTTGAGTAATAAATATAATGCAATATAAAATGTTTGTGTGGGAGTGGTTCATGTGGTATAATAAATGCATTGACTGAGATGCATAGCCGTAATTAAACGATGGTATAAATATATGAGCGCGCTTAAGAATTTTCTGTTGAGGAACTTGAATTCTATATCACAGAATTACATCCACAGGCATTATTTTGTATTATAGACGGTCTACTTTAAAAATGAACGCACCCCCTGTAATACAGTAATATTATTATTACAACTCGGTTTTTGTTAAAGTAGGCGAACGATCTCTACCTAGTAACGTGTGGCTTTATATAAAACAACGTGATTGATAATTTGATATATTGATTTCACATTTTATAAATAAAATCGATTTCCTTAGAACTAGATTGAAATCGAAAACAAAATTTGCAATGATAATTTTGTGCTTCATTTCTTCTAAATAATGGATACGGAAGTCTCTGTTCTACTTTATATTTTCGTTTAAGCATATGTAACAGTTTTATTATGGCAATTAGGTAGTTCTACGTATTTATTGGTTTCAATACTTTAAAGTTGTTACTTATTTTTAATAATGTTTGTCCATTTAGTTGTTTTAGCTTAGGGGAAGTAAGCCCAAGACGGGTACCCAGCCTAAAAAGGGTAGGCAATGCGACATCGTCAGATTGAACGCTGGACTCGCTGCGAACAGTGCAACAGTCGCTCCGCACCCCGCTCCATCTGAGGCAGTCACTAAAAAACGAAGCTAGTAGAAACACGTGCGCAGTGACCAAAAATATTTTTTCGTCTGTTTCGATAAAAAATTGCAAGGTAAATTCAGATTGATTTTTGCTTTGGCTTAAATGTCTGTCTAATAGTGTTGATTCAGTATCAAAATAAACTTATTCAAGTATATTTTCATACTCAACACACGGATTTAGAGTTAATATTTGAAGGTTATTTTTCGAATAATGCAAACTTCTAGCTAAAAGGCAAAATGGGTAGGGCAAAATGAGTACCTACTCGTTTTGCCCCTTTTTTACGTGGGGAAATCCTCATGGATGCCATGAATACTATTGGCTATGCCGGGCTCCTACCGGATAAAACCACCACGGGTGTACTCCTCTACACCGTCGGTCAGGATCACGGGTACGCTCTCGCATTCTTCCGCGAGCCTGACAGCGCTGGTCCTTTTTGAGATCCCTTTCTCAGCATGGATCTGGAGTTTAACCATCCCTTTTTCACTACAAGACACACGGCTCATACACCGCGCGCACCTTCTCGAGGCTTTATTATACTGACGGCTGACACCGTGTCCACCGTCAAGACATCAATTCATGGAGGACGGAGAAGGGCCTGGTAGGCCCTCTTCCGACGTCCTACTCTCCGACTGCAGATTTGGAGGTTAGATGATATCTCCCTCTCCCTCTCCGCAGCTTCTTTCTGCGACATAACCTCTTCGCAGAAGGAAAGTCCCACATCCCAAGACCTCTCAGTTCTGACCATTGCTCTTATTATGGTCGAAAGTGAGAGATCGTCCCCCATTTCTGCGACGAGTTCACGGCGCTCATCCTCCCAGGCTGGGCACACTAACAATGTGTGTTGCGCCGTATCCTTGACGCAGCTGCAATGGTGGCACCTGGTGGTCGGTTCCCTTCCAGCTATACGTCACAAGTACTTCCCGAAACAACCATGTCCGGTGAGCACCTGTATGAGCCGGAAGGTAAACAACCCATGCCGCCTGTCCAACCAATCCTCCAGGATCGGACGGACAGCCTCGACAGTCCAGCATCCGGCTCTGAGTTCAGTCAGCTGCTTTTTCCACCTTTTAGTCACCGACTGTTGAGCGTGGAACTTCCACTCTTCCATTTCTCTTGGCGAGGGTACAATACACCGGGCCCGGATCTGATTGCCAATCATATAACGGAGTTTGAGCATCCCGCCAAGACGCACGCTGCCTCGAAGGAGATGGTGCGATATCCTCGAATGACTCCGATAGCCATCACCCTCTGAGGTTTTCTTAAAAGGGCGATGGTTCTATCAGTCAGCTCTTCTTCCCGTAGGGGAGCTCCGTGTAAGGCCATAGACCGCAACACTCCTAAATAGAGGCGTTTGCTACTTTCTTTAGCCCCCCGAGGTGTGAATAGAAAAGAATAAAAATAGAAGCAAATAGAAGAAGTACATTTAAGTTGCTTATTTTTAGACTGATTATGATGTAGCTAACTTAGAAATGTTCGAGAGATTTATGTTACTTTTAAAACATTTTGAGTAAGTCAATTTTGTTAAAGTCCTGAACAATTTGAATACTGTGATTAATTTTTTTGCAAATATTTATTGTTCTATTTAATATAAACACATAATCTTTCAATTCTGCTAGCTTCTTTCAATTTCCTACCCATCTTAGGCCGGCCTTCCGTTTTGCCCGAGGCCAGTACCCATTTTAGGCCCCCCCTACGGGCAAAATGAGTTTTTCGAAGGTTTATGTTATTTGCTCATAATAATTTTGCTGGTGTAGTTTTAAGTAATATGACTTAATTTTATCAAACTATACTAAACTCCCTTACACGCATCAACTTAAGTCTTTAGAAATTATGTTATTAACATGCTCAAACTTTAATTTTGCCTTAAGGTACCCTTCTTGGGCTTACTTCCCCTACATCACAGAGTAATGAAATCTTACTATACAGAAATCTTGAGGTGAAAACTTATTTATTTACGGTTTTCGTCCCGCGTCGTGATTGAACAGATAACCAATCACCTCGATTCGATCGATGATTGGTTTATTGAAGGCTATAAAACGAGATTTTTACTTTTATAATTAATTAATAAACATGATGTTAATCATTGCAAGCTATGTTAAATTGCGATCAAAGATAAAGTTACGGCTGTTGATAGCTAAGTTTGGATCGGAGTCGCGCAAAGTGCACCGTTACGGCACAGATCGCGAACGTCCCGATATTCCACTGATAGAGCAAGAATCCACGACGTGCAAGCAGGTAAGGGGCAAGTATTCTCAACCTTGAGTACTCACACACCCACGTAGCGACAAGTCTACGAGATAGGAAAGTGTGCGTGCTATTTGCCCATGTGATTTACAGACAAATGCCACATCGTCCACACATGCGCGCGCGCAGAGCATTTGGCCGCTTTGTTGGGCCATCTCATCGCGTTAACGCCTTTTGTCTGACGCTCCGAATAGAACATCTGCGCTTAAGAAGCTGTTATTAAATTTGTTCGGGTACCTGGTTCAACCAGTTGGACAAGCCTAGCGTAACGCCAAACTTTTTTTGTCTATTTTATTAATAAAAGGCTATGATAGCAAGCGAGCTATGGTTTCTGTTTTGTAATAGATATGGTTTCTGTTTTGTTATAAAGTATGTATTTGTCTTACATGTGCAGAGCTTTATAGATAAGTTAAATAAAAAAATACAATATTCTTCCAAGTCTATACCTAATTTAAACAGGACGATCTAAAGTTATTTTAGCTGGCGAATTTTTGTTCTGATGACAAGTAAAAGTCTATAGAAGACTTAATAGCTTTACTACATATTTATATTACTTAATACGTTTTATATTACTTAATATTTATTTATAACTTATTATTGTATAAACCTAAAACTAGGTAATTGCAAAAGGTGGAATTAAAGCCTAGAGGCTTTCTCTACCGGCTACCCTGCCCTGGATGATGGTGACACTATTCGTAATTATAATTTTATGTTGATTATTTTTCTATGCTGATTATTCAGATTCCCTTCAGACTTAACCAGTTTCAGCCAGAGTTAACCAGTCTCAACAAATAACTTATTTATGTATAGAAACTTCAAGTAGAAAGAAAAGAAACTCAAAATTATCTATTCTATGCAATGAGAATAAATAATATGTAATCTAACTATAGTCACTGCAAAAGGCAGCAGAACTATAATATAGCTTAGTATATTTATTAATATTATTTTATAAATATCCACAAAATATAACGCCATCAATTCACATAATAATGAGGAGCTAACATCTATTTCTAATATAAACTTCATTACATCCGGCATATTTATTTACATCGTCAATGTTTTTGTGTTTTAGTTATTTATAAACTCCTTTTTGAAGATCAGTAAATTTCCACACTGACTATCCAAATAGTGAAGTACCGGTCTCTTTGATCAACGAAATCCGTTAATGTGTTTGGTCTTAGTCCATCAATTTATTAATATGTCTACGTTATGATGAATCTGTTCAGGTTTGCGCCTGAGGCAACGGTTGATGGTTGAAGTAGCAAAAACACTCAGTTGCACGCTGTCGCTATGGTTTTTGCAAGTGTAAAATGACTCCTTGTACCTCGTGTCTCCCTGACTCAGATGTAACGGAACTTGAAGCTACTCGTCACCGAACATGATCAATTAAGCGATTGCAAAGTATCGTTTGACGTACCTTTTAAATAAGGTGTTTGCCGCAGTGAAGGATGCTCATACGTAAAACAGCATTGACATAATCAACGTAGTCAAACACGGTAAATATGGTTAATATTCCTATTGTGTCGAATATTACTAAATAAATGCTAAACCTGTGTTTCGATTAGATTTAATCGTAATCTGTGATTTTGTTGCAATTCGGCTGAATGTTAGGTAGTGTTTAGGCCAAGACCGTGAAATTCAAATTCACTGAATACCTTTCTTAATTTTATTAAGTGACTACTTGTTATACTATTTGTTATACTTTTATTAGGTCCTGTATTACATTTGTAGTGTTGACGATTTAGTATTGTTTTTTATCATTTGTAAACTTGACGAGTTACTCTAACATACTTGTCTATTATTGGCACATTTAAAAAGGTTAAAATTAACCTTTTTAATACAACAATGTTTTGATAAATTTAAAATCGGATTATGAGAATATTTAAATCGTATTACGTATTACCATGAACTGCCCCATTACTGGTGCTGGTACCACATTCATTCTTCGTATACGTCTATGACCTATGCTTGCTACTATTATAGATATCAGTGTTATTTTTTCTTTCAGCATATCTGATACAATACATCGTAATTTTACAAAAACAGAATTTATTTAACTACCGTATTAGATTGTTAAAATAAACGTGTTCTTGCTTATCATATTTACTTATTCAATTTTTATATATTTTACTTGAATTTATTATCACTATCCTCCAACTAATATAATAAATGTGATAGTTTGTTACTCTCTCACATAGAAACTGCTGAACAGATTTTCATGAAAATTAGCACACAGGTAGACCATAATCTGGAATACGTTATAGGGACTTAGTATCCCGGAAAATACGGACAAATCCGCGGGCAAAACGCTAGTTTGAAATATGTGTGTTAAAACCTACCTAATTGTTGAAGAGAGAATTATGTTAAATTTCATTTACACTTATATTTCTAAAGCATACCAAACATAATTTAAGTTTAAGAGATTAGCATCTCTAAAGTTAATACTTGAAATAAAAGCAATCTACGAATAAGATTTACAATAATGACTTTATCTAATACATCTGACGGTCTGATTGAATGTTGTGGGTTAACTTACCGGTTCATTTGTACTGAAGCTTGTTCTCATATAGATATTTGCTTGTTAAATTAATTGCTCACCTCACTGTCCTACTTACATTAACCTTGGCTCGAGAATTAAATGCCATTGTATATAAATTATTTACGTTTGGCAATGAGTAAACCGGCACAAAAAATAATTATATCGATGGTATGTTCAAAACGAAAATCGACACATCTCGTAATATTAACTTTAGAACATTACTTAAATAAGTTAATTATGAGGTTTAAAAACCTCGTTGTTCTGGCCTAATTGAATAAGATGCAGGAAAGAATTAACGCTCGGCCATTAGTAGTTGTTTGTCGGTTTTCCTTTCATAGGATCACAACGGATATCTGGGCGATTACCGCATTCAAACCTTTTAATATGTACTACTTATTCGGATTACAGAACTCAAGTATTGTTTTATAACCTAAGTCCCTATACGTATTTACATCCTTATGATGATGATGATGATGATGACGATGATGAATGAAGTAGCTTCTGTTTAGTCATTGAGTAATTGCATATATCTTATTATTCTGACGCAAAGGAGAATGCCCATAGCCAGTACTCTTAAAAAAATAATTGTGTCACAATGATTTTTGGACAAAAAATTTAATTAAAATATTTCAAGTATTTTACCCTATTTCCTAAAAAATCCTTATTGGGAATAATTTTCCGAAATTAATAAGTAACTTTACTTCCGTTTTACAAAATAAAACCATTGGGCCATTTATGTTTGGATAAGGGCCAATCAGGAATCTTTTAAGATCCTTCGGGCCAATGGGTAGCATTGATTCGATTATAATTATGATACAACAGTTATTGTATAATATATCCATGACAACAAACTAGATGACGTAAGGGGATTGTCAGATGAATTTTTTTTTATAGAAAATTATTATAATCAGCCAGGAGTATTAGTGTTCTGTGATTATAATACATTACAAACTTCATGGTGTTTGGGGACTGTCAAATGAATTTGAAACTTAAAAGATCGACATTACATACGCAATCGACTTTAATGCGCCCGCATAGAGTCCATATTACTGTGAGTTTACTATAACCTAAATACAAATTAGTTTTGTTTAAAATCTCTTATTTTCTAATATTATCATTGACTAAAGTTAGTATGTATAATTTATTAAGATAACATAATCAAATAAAGGTATTTTTATCAAGATACAAAAATGTTAAAGTCAGTACATTCCTCCATACTAAATGGGCATTCTCCTTTCGCACTTTAGCTTTTATCTGCGTTATTTACAAATAATTATATTTGTATCGTAATGGTGACATGGTTTGCTAAATGTGGCTGGCATGTGTTATTCAGAATGAAACCTTTGTCAATCAATAGCCAAAGGCCAAAGGGATAACTGATGACGCTAGAAGAGATACAACGGGCTCAGTTACTCAGCAAAACCATGTTTATTTAGGATTGAACGCCGTCATCTGTCAATTAGGATCAATTTACCCGTTACATATTACGTTCGCGACACAAGTTCCTTTTCTCACATTTGTTACTTAGGTAAGTAATGTACTTACCTATGAAATAATTAAAATTTTACCAAAAAAAATATTGACTTCAAAGAAATGTTCTCCCTAAAGATCCCATCATAAGAACTGACTTTTAACAAATATAGGACCAATGTAGAAGTATGTATAAATCCTTTCAGACACAAAGCAATTTTCCAAATCGGTTGATAAAATTGACGGAGTTTCAGATAGGTAATATATGTAACTAATCGAATTCAGAATTTCCCTTAGAAGTCTGTTAAACAGGAACTTTAACCATTTAAGCAAAACCACCTTCTGATTTACGTGCTATTTAGTCAGCGTAGAGCGAAAAGCGTTGAACTCAAAGATTATGAAACCTGCCATACCGAAGCGTCAGCTTAACTCTTTCTGCGCGTTAACGCTGTACTGACAATTTCAATAGAGTGTTGTCTGTGGAACTCGACACTCGTCCTCCTTGGCGTGCCGAGGAATTCGCACTCTGTGCACCCTAAGGCCCCCCGCGCCCCGCTTGCGTCCGTACCGCAGCCCCCCGCACACGCGCGATGTGCATACCGAGGTTATTACACTCCGTACCCGCAATCCATCTCGGCGCGCGCGCATGTAACAAATGCAGCACGCACCTCCTTGCACCTTTTTGGCAGTTTCGCGTGGTTTCGGCAACCCGCAACATACGCACAGAGTGATGTCATGCGTATTGAAATTTGATACGGCAGCGAAATTTTTTTTTGATTTCAGGAATGCAATAAATTTTATTTTATGGATTAAATAATGAATTTGGAAATTGATGGTATCAATTATAAATTCAATAATTGTAGATGGTAAAATTATATTGGCAGTAAATGTAAATAAGATTAAAAATACATGTAATAGTAAATATTGCATTAAGATATTGCTTGGCCTATTGACACTAAAATTGTTTAGCCAAAATTTTTTGATATGACCTTTGCGTGTTTCGCTAATACACTAATGTTTCTCTACATTCTAATTCATATTTTATGTATAAGCCCAGATAAAATGTTCATGAAGTCCAATTCATAAAGTTCAAAACAATAATAATACATAAATAAGAGTATGTTTATTTATTTACCACAAGGGTACATGAATCAAATATATAAAAGTACGTATACCTACTAATGTAACGTTTCAATACTTGCAATATACCTACTTTAAATAGAATACAATCCATATTATACGAAACGAAGCGGAGATAGATACTTCAGTTAGGTAAGGTATTTAAGAGTGCCTTTTTATAAGTATGAATCATCCTGTATTATTATGAATCAAAACAAAATAAAAACAACATATAATATTCTTGTTACTGTACGCGTGAGTGCTCAACGACACGATAAATCCAACACCATGCATTTGCTTAGTACACAGAAATTGTATTATTTAAATGAAGTTTCAAATTACAGGTGTAAGTAACAAAAGCAGTTATGAGATGACTATGTTGAATGAATGGGTGACGCAATGCAGTCCATCCGCCCATGCGTAGGCGAAGAAGATTGTCCGACTGCTACAGTCCATTAAAACAAGCGTGCGTCTAACTTATAAGTACCTACGTACACATTAACCTTAATAGGGAATTGTAATAGAGAGGTAATAACTCTGTTGAGACTTGAGATGCAACAGGATGATCCGATAGGAAAAGTACCAACGACATTGGCTTTCGTGTTTTGTCTCCAGTGTAATTATAATTTAATACGAGTGCTTTCATGGTTTATTTATTACTCTATTTGGTTACTCTTCTAAATTAATTGTATTAATAGGATTATAATCGTTTGCTAATAATAAAATTACAACGAGGTCATGTCTGTGCTGTGCACGCTACGCGGGAGATATAAACAAACCAGATTTGCGTCGTGATGAGTTAAATTTCAACATGTAGAACACTCTCTAATGTAGTAAATACTGTCAAATAACGACGTGTAATAAAATGATGTGGCAGTCTTCGTGCTACAATTACCAGATCAAAAGTTTACAAGAACCTGAACCTGGTTCTTTGTCTGCCTGACCTGCAAGGTAACTGTAACTCGACAGCGGAATCTGCGATAAGTTTCAAAATTGAAGTTCGAGTCGGAGATCTTGATATGTCATTCTCTAATCATCTAGTATGCACTTGCAAAGTGAAGGGAGACTCGAACTCGAACGTCAAACGACAAAAAAATATGACAAATAAATATGTCTTTGTCTAATCATCTAGTAAGCACTTGCAAAGTGAAGTAACTCTCGAACTCTAACTTCAATTTTGAAACTTATCGCGGATTCCGCTGTCGAGTTACAAAACAGAATAGCCTTCCTGATCATGCTTTCCACAAGAATCAACTGTAAAATGTGGCTAACGTGTTGCCGTCACACTCGCAGAGTTGACCGTTGACGTATCTATGATGCTTTTAATGTCATCTTAACATGGGCAGCTGTAACCATTTCCCATCAGAAAGTCCATCCACTCATTTATCGGCTATTGACATAAAAATATATGGCACGAACAGTTACGTAAGGCCTCAGCTGCCAATACATGCTCTTAAAATTATCGTCTAAAGTTCATTTAAACTTTGATTCTGACTCATACTTATGTTCCTCCGACATTTATTGTATCTTATTAATATGCTCGTTTTGGGCTTTATAACCGCTTCGACGAATCGACAACCTTTCCTGTTAATTTCTACTTGGAAGTGGCTTCATTTTTTATGTCCATACAGGTCAGTGATCAATAGTTTTCTTACATAAGTAATTTGTAAACGTATTGAGTTTCTTCGTTTCTGCTTTCGCCGAACAAAAATGACAAGTGTATTTGAGAAGCTTACAGGCATTTAAGATTTATTATTGAAGTATTTTGTTTAGTAAACCTTTGACTCTATATACATAGTTCACGGAAATACAATCAGCAAGTAATAAATATTATTCTTAAGGACTACTTCACTGGAAGTAAGATATATATTTATTTATCGAGTCTATTCATCTATTATCTCAACATTCCAGAAAAAAGTACTTTGTGATATCTTTCAATCTTTGTGATAACTAAATCCATAATAAGAATGTGCAAAATCTGTAAAAAATAAATTCAGATCTTTTTCTACAAGTTAAAATATACGAAAATGTTTTAGAAAAAGAATCTCATTAATATTCGTAAATATTTTGTGTCAATGAAGATAAGTTAAATTAAGACGTGTTCTTAATATAAAA
This sequence comes from Thymelicus lineola, assembly GCA_963932265.1. Lineage (NCBI taxonomy): Eukaryota > Metazoa > Arthropoda > Insecta > Lepidoptera > Hesperiidae > Thymelicus > Thymelicus lineola. The sequence continues at coordinate 8,027,905 of OZ010697.1, read as the reverse complement.
AAATATGTGTGTCAGCTCCGACGCACGACTGGAGTTAAACGCCATCTAGTTTGCAATTGTCAAATCAGAATGTAGTTGCGCATTACAAAACTAACGCATATCGGAGTTAACGTAACGCAGAAAGTTTTATTTCACTCTACATTTTTCATAAATGAATATCGATTCTAAAGGAGTTAAACTCCAATAACATTGGGGAATTATATTAATGTGTCTAAGCACTTGAAGACACGTGCTATCAAACAAAAAACTTTAAAAAGCTTCTTCTTAAGAGCTTTCTCTCGCTACCCATTAATTACCACCTTCATTGACACCTAATACGATACTGCCTTATGCTTAGGTATATTTTTAAAGAAAAAAAGCTTAGCAAATCGTCCGTGCTACAAAATGTGTCAGATAAGTTTCAAATCTCATCAAAAACATAAATGTGAAATGAGAGCTATAATGAGAGTTAAAAAAGGGCATTCCGGGGGTGCTGACAGATGTGAAAACTTACCAAAAAGCGTAAATAAAAAAAAATATTTATGATAAGCTTAAATAAATAGAAACACATTAGTTTTAAAAGCATTAATACTAGTACCTACATATATGATAAAAGATAACTAGTAAGGAAGCCAGTGGTAGTCTGGTATTATGGGTCATTCGACGATAGGAATTCGAACTGAACCCTGCGATGTTATTGCGTTTACGGTGTAATATTATATTAATGTTTCATACCGATACGAATGAATGAACGGGTCTAGATCCTGCAGCACGGGGCTATAACTTCAAATAGGTATAATTCATTACTGACTTAATTATAATAGAATTTCACATTTCCGTAGTATCAAAGTATTATAACAGATAATTCAAATTGTGAAATAGGAAAACTGGAACAATTAACCTATTTACTCGAAGGATGTATGGCGAAATTTGATACAGATTAAACTACGATCAATGCGATCTTAGAGTTTGTCCGATTTCAAGAAATTTCAAAGGCCGTAAATATTTCTAAGTTCAACTGGTTTTCCTGAGAACTTAAAGTTAGTTGATGCACCTTCAAATATCTTATATTTAATGTATAATACTTTTACCAATGCGTCATTGATCTGTTAATGCTGACATAGGTATACTTAGAAAAACATAAAATTAGTCATTAATTGTAGGTTTTTCCATTCAGGAGATTCAAAGAAAACAAATGGACGAACAGACAAAGGTTTTTTTTTTTAATTAACAATTTCTAAACATTTAAAAAATAATACGTAATAACTTACGTATAACGTACGTAATATACGTACTTTGAACTAATCAAATACCATCCTAATAGTAAAATGTTAAAACAATATAATTATGCTCATTTAGCTAAATATTCACGTAAATACTCGAACAAATTATGTTGCATACGCCACGCCTATATTTCATAAAGATACAGCCAGCATTACCGAAACAATGGCCATACAATATTCAGCCAGATGTGCGTGAGATAAACCACTTTTAAAACACTTTCACTAGGTAATTGGCGACAGTATCCGTTAATAAGACAATTTGGTACTACGCATGGTCGAGATGTTATCGAATATCGAGTATATCTCGATCATTATACAATACTCGTTGAGATTATGGAACAGTTACGGGTAATAGCACATACAGTTCGTGGGAAAAGAAAAAGATTGCGTGTGTTTGTGTACTTCGTGTACGCATCTCAGAAGTAACTTAACTATAAAAGTTACACGAACATTAGGAATTTTTATTTTGAGATCCATTTGATTATTATATTTTTTATAAATCAGTGAAATAGTATCATCGATGTGTTCTCCGTTCATAGCATTAGGCTCAGTGGATTTATTAATGTTGCATTACCTTATTATTTGTTATTTGATTATTGAGCAATAAAAAAAATTTAAAAAAAATCACGAGTGTTTTTCCTTGTTCTTGTGGTAAAAATTTGACCATAATCATTATTTTCAAAGTCAAAATATTATTGATTTATTGATGTGGAAAACATAACTGGTATGAAATTGCAGGTTTTTTGAAGTAAAACTTCTTAAGGCGCAACAGAGTAACTCAGATTAATTTGTCGAACGGAAGTATTCGAACGGAAGTATTCGAACGGAAGAATTCGAACGGAAGTATTCGGACGGAAATGAAGGCTATTGAGTTTGACGTATCAAATGAAAGGATTTGATTTGTATATAACAAAATTGGCCGTTTGGAGGGGGGGGGGGGGGGTACTTATGGGGAAGGGGATGAATTTACTGAATTTAGCGAACATACTAATTTAAATATAGGCTGTAGGTACGTGAAAACTAGCCAAGTCAAATATAGATCTTGAATTATATGTTCTTGTGACTAAAATATATAGTTACTTAATTTACAGATTGTAAAAAATCGATATCCACGCGCGTGAAGCAACGGGCATATTAATCTAAATTAATTAATTTAAAATTTCGTTTCGAAACCACTTTGCTGCGGGCGAAGCCATGGGCAAAAGCTAGTGTAACATAAATATCAATTGTTTTTTCATTTTATTCAGGTTATCAGTCCACCTATACTCGTAATTATAGATGATTATAATCAGAGGAGATTTGCGTTTTTGTTCGTAAGCGAATCTAATTGACACCAATCGAGCGATTTCCTTCGCCGTCGATAATTGGTCCTTTAAACTGTTATATAAATCTTGTCCGTCTGGGGTGCTATGTTGACTGTAGTTCAATCTTAGTATTTCTTTCTACTCATTCTGCGAGGTGACGTTTGACTCTTTATTACAACTTTAATTTATTGCGTGACCAAACGATATTTACAGCTGCAGCCAGCACTTGTTTTACTTCTAGAATTGCTATTTTTTGTTTCATAAATAACTTTTTAAGAACCCCTATAAAACATTGGACTTGCTAACTCTTCATGCATAATATGATATGCCAGGATATGCGATTCATCCCTCTCGATTATTAATAATTCAAATTTTAGTTACTTAGGAAAGTAACACTACTAAGCACAGCTAAATAATTTGGTTTTATCACATTAGCGGTCCACTACTTCGATCGTGACGGATGGGTCGTCTCGAAACTGAGGACTCTTATAGATATAGACTGCCTGGAGCATACTCTAACATAGAGCATAAACTACTCCACTGTAGATTGTTGTGGGGACTCCAAAATTGATAAAATACTCAATTGCAATTTTGCAGAGTCCTCTGTAGTTTAGATCACCGATCAAGGTATTTCTGAAAATGGCTCAGGAGGGCTCGCAATAACGGAACCCGCATTCCGCTTATTATGTAGCACCACGGCGTGCGTGGTGATCACGCATTTGAGATTTTTATGTAAATAGATAGATTCTGTTCTTAAATTATATTGAATCATTCAGAAATACTTTGTATCCAATTTACAGCAAATTGCAAAGAAGGAGGAATGAGAAAGTTAATGTTGAAATAAAGAGGTGTTGAATGGTCAATTTTCTTTATACAGTATTATGTAATGAGTAGTCATTGTTTATCATCAATAAACATAGTCAATATCAAGCATAACAATGAATTGTTATCAAACAATCGGTCAGACTTCAGAGTAGATTCAAGATTGTCACCAAGGAATGTATAATAAATATCAGTAATGTTCATGAATTACGAATAAAAATAACGAAATGACTGCGTAGCCAACTTGTACGTTATTTAAAACATGTTGCCAACGAAATGTATGTAAGGCATTAAACTACATGCTAACCCTAAAGTGAATTAAAGTAACGAGACATAAACCTGTTAATTGTGTTTTTTCCTCTTTTTGTTTCCTTAAAGTGAGTTGCCTGTGCTTTATCATTGGCAAGTATCTTCGCGTAACTTATGAATTTGCATGTTTACGATCTTCCTCGGTAGGTGGTCCACCACGATTTGTCCGAGGAATGGTAACCGCATGACAGGTGGTTAGCCGAACACCATTAACCAAACGACCGGTTAACCATTAACCAATGCCGATTCTTGTACGTTGTACGAGTATCTTAACAGCGATTTATCCCCACTCGTTCCTTCGAGCTGTGAATTATCTTTCCGCCATCAGAATGCTTTGAAACATAATAGTGTTCTCTCGTACTTTATTTGCGTCACGAATATTAATCAGCCGGTTGGGCATTACCAATGTTTAGTCAGAGATTTGCGATTGAGGCGATTTTAACGCTTCGTGTTGTGTCTTTATAGTCGGTGTTTCTTAGTGATCATATTACATACTTCTGACTGAACCGTTTGACTGTTCGAGGCCATATTTATCAACATACATAATATTTTATTTGTTTTGTCAATTATTTTTTTCATAGGTAGGTATGCTAAATTCACAAAACTATGATATAGTCAGTTATTAATGAATTTATTCTATATTTAATATTTGATATGATTCGTAATGATCATAGTCAGTAAATTCGCGTCGTCGACAAAATGGCAGAACACAATCGTTTCTAAATTAGGTTAAAAATTGCTATACTTAATGTAAATTGCAAAATATGCAATGAGTTAAGCTAATTTAACTGACTTCAGAACAGGAGGAGGAAAACAACAGTATGTCGATACAAACGGTACAGTCAAGAAAATATTGACACCGTAGGTCATAAGACGTTACTTGAACCATCGCGCGCAATCATGGGTAGATTTGCATCACCCAACGTCTTCCAAGTGTTTATTGTATATCTATGGCATAACGTCTGAGGGCACAGTTGCAGATTGCGTCAACGCTGCACTTTCGATGTGCACAAGTGAAAGGCGCATCTTCAAACAGCCAATACAGGTGTAGTGCACCTAGGAGCGTAGACTAATGTAGACTCAGCCGATATACGGTCATGGTAGTGCAATTTCCTTGTGCGTTCATCTATTTGTTAGATACCTAAGTAGCAAATTGTTCTTCACGGAAGCTCTACGCTCAAGGGCTATAAATTTAGCACCCGACATGCAACATGTGAATTATGAATGAATAGAACACTGTAATGAATCCGATCTGGAATGAGCACAGCCTGCGGCGGCTTTTATGAGCCATGTTTATCCACAGATTTTATAAAGTGCCCACTATGAACATGTTACCAATCCACTATTTATTACTCGATTGATGGTATTAAAGTACATTGCATCTTATACACCGTATTGTTATTGCAAGATCCATCTAACTCATCAATAATACCGGTAATTTGTAATACTAATTTGATATCGTCAGATTTAATCCTTCCATGTAACTTTATAGTATCGGGGTTAAGGGTTAGATCTGAAAGATGAGTTTTATTAGTGCTTGATTATTAGAAATAATGAACACAATAAGAGTGATGTTAGATTATGTGAAGAAATATGTATGTATTTTATTGAGTGTATCATATTTTACAAAACACCTTGAATGTTTTTTATGCAGATGGTATATGCTAAAAAATAATCATATGTCATTGTTAAAATAATGTACGTGGTTTAAGCAAGAAAAAAACTTTCGTATTTTATTTAAGGACATAAACAATAAGTTAGAAACTAAATAATCTCTTACTCATTGCGGTTTATAGCGTACAACTCAATTGGAAGGAAACGTGTTCCTAGTTCGTGCGCGGTGTCTCATTACCAAGGATGCTTACTATTAACCGATGTCTGTTCTTTCATTAGCTCCATTTTGTCATTACTAGCGAACTCAGGGCGTCTCCTAGGAAATTGTTAGCGACGAATGCGGTGAGCATAACGGGAATCCGGCGTTGCAATTATAACCTTTGCGGTACGGCTTCCACTTTTTTTGTTCAATAATTAGTGCTTTTATTATAATGTCTTACTGCAGGCTTTAGGGTTTCTGAGCATAACAACAAATCGTAGATTATTTATGAACGATGTTGACGATCCATCATGTTGTCCAAAATACAACGCATACAATAATTCGTCGTGTTCCAGCTGTGGGCTTGACAGCCAGTTCTATCTTTTTTGCCTTTAGTGTTATTGTCTATGGGTTACCATCACCACACCATAAGGTGGTTCTAAAAAAACTGCATGAATTTTCACGCGGTTTACAATAAGTGCTTACTTTTTAGCATAATTATTTCGAGTAAACAATACTTCTTATTAACTTTTGTTAAAAAAAGTTACCTACTTTTTTATCTAACAATTTATTATTTCGGATTAAGCTATTTGTGAATGTAATGATAATGTTTCCCGAAGTTAAAATATTCCCCAACAACATTCTGGTTAAACATAAACGGATAAATTTGGCTAGTTGCCGGATCGTGAGCGAATGCCTGTTTTATCTCCGGTAATAAGATGTACTTGTATAAATATCAAACTATTCTAGTTACATAAGTCTAGCGCTAAGTACGTACTAAAATACCTAAGTCTAGCGCTAATAGGCTTCATAAACCTGATGATCCTGACAGGATACGGATCTCTCCTACTGAGGTAGTCTAGAGCATATTCTACCACGCTGCTGCAATTTGGATTGATGCATTGCTGCAATTTGGAAAGATATTGAAAAAAAATTAGAAGTATTGTTATTGGCCATCTCCATAAATGCTCTGCCGTCAGGCGGACACTCTCAAAATCTATTTCGCCAATGTTTCCATCCTTAGATTTACTTGAAGCTCATGTGTAGGTCGTGGTTGACATACCGAGGGTACAATAATAAAACAAGGTTTAGATTTGGTTCGCTCTAGGCGTTATTAGTGTTGTAGCCGGCACTGCATGTAGCCTATGTATATCAAATCAAATTAAAATCTTTATTCGTATAGGTATCACTTACTTATGCACTTATGCTTTTAATCTACCAGCTTTTCAGGAGGGTGCTTTGTCATGAAGGAGAAGAATATAATTGGCCTCTCCTCCTTATGCTCTGCTATTAAAGTTCTGACAAGTGGAACTCAGGCGAGCCGTTAAATGTATAGTAAATGAAATCAAGCATTATTCTTATTTACTCATGTATTATTCAAGAATAGCTTTAAATTATACACTCGGGGAAGATAAGGATTGTATAAAATTGAACAATGAATGACGCGCCTTATCATTCTTGTAGTATTTTCATTGATTAAAATTTGCTTAACAGATCGTGAGTGTGCAGCGTTGTTACAACACTACCCAAATATGGGTTGTTTTGTTTGTTTATTTTGACAGCATATCTTAAACCATCTTAAGAATGTTGAACTATAGGTTAAAAATTTAAAAGGTTTTTTTATGTTATGTTATGGGAAGTTATGACTTATGACTTCAAAATGATACTATAAATGCAAATGTACCAAATAAAGTATAATGTTTATTGTATTCGCATCATGTCTGTAGAGTGCGAGTTTTCAGATTAGATTATCAACTGGTGTAGAATATTTTCATAAAGGTACATGTTTATTTCAGCGACATCAGGATCCGATAGCACTTTACCCTAAGTTAAGATTTTACATTAAAATTTTTAAATTATAACTAAGAAATCGCCCTCGCTTCACTTGGGGAAAAATAGTAAAAAAATATATATAATATAGCCTACATCACCCGGGGATTGTGTAGCTTCCCAACTGTGAAAGAATTTTTCAAATCGGTTCGGTAGTTTCAGAGCCAATTCAATGCAAACAAACAATCAAATCTTTCCTCTTTATAATATTAGTGTAGATTAAGAAACCCCCGACAGTTTTACTAACACTAAACATAGCTAAAAACTCTCGATTAAGTCACCTTTCAAACAAAAAAACTAGATCGAGATCGGTTCATCCATTTGGGAGGTACGATGCTATAGACAGACATACAGATACACGTCAAAGTTATAACATCCCTCTTTTTTCATCGGGGGTTAATAATTGCAAGTATTACAGCCAATGTAAAATACTTTCGAACCTGGCTAATCGATCAGATTTTCATCGATAACAAGATCTAAATCTAGGCATCCGCACGTTATTCGAACGAGTTATCGTATGCACTCGTTGCTAGAAAGCGATATTGTCACAATTGAATACAATTTCACGGTGTGAAGGATAAACGGACTCACGCGTCGTATAATCATGCGATCAATCAGCTTTCTCGTTTCGGTATTACAGAAATAATGTTTGACGGATAACCGTGGAAAGTCACTATGATTGTTGGTGCAGAGTACTGGGTTGACGTGTAATTGGATCCGATGTTCGCCCTCCCTACGATGAATCGTACGTGATATGTATAATGATACTCGTATGTATCATCGTGCGTATTCGTATAATCATTACCATATCAATATCGTAGTTTACACATAGATATAAAGGGTGGAGTTGTAATTTGTATTATGTTGTCGGATTATTTCTACTATATAGAGACCATTGTAGAATTGTAGAGATGTCGGGTAGTTATTTGTTAACGATAAATTCACAAAGTGTACAATCTAAAATACTCGTATTAGAAATTAAATTTATATGGTACCAAAATTATGTTTCTGAGCCTATCACATATAAGTTCAATATCTTGACTTAAGTCGCTCCCACACATATTCTATCGTTTATATAATTATATTTCTTACATATATGTATTTCTATTGTATTAAGTATATTTTTTAGTCATCGCGTGTGAAGAATTTTTAATCTTAAATCGAGCGAAACGTTGTTGTGAAAAATATAATAATAAGTTAATAACATTCCCACACATTTACTTCGTCTCTACATTCTATTGTAATTGTGAATTTAAGAGGATTCTTTAACCGAATTCTAAAGAAAAAAAAGAATATTATTATTACTTATAATTAATTGAATTACACAAAAGGGTTTTTCTAAATTAAGACACTCGTTAATTCGTAGTTTATCATCGTCGTTTCTGTAAAATATAAAATCTGTTGCCAGTTGCTCCCCTTTCTTGACCTACATCATCTATTTGTGAACGGATTTAATACTCACGAATTGTTACTATGTTACGAGTTTGTTTCTTGTTTTGCTTTCATCCCTGACCTGCGTTTAGAATTGCATATGACGTATACACTATTTACGGTTGAAATCTTCGATGTATACTGTCTAAACTTTAAGAATAGTTACCCATCAAAAATATAAGGAAATTATACGTATTTATAATACACTAGCTAAATCTTTGCACTGCTTCGCTGGCTGTCAAATATTTTTACTTGTGATGAACTAAAAAATATTATAATCACAATAAAATATAGCCTATGTCACTCAGGAATAATGTAGCTTTCTATTGGTGAAAGATTTTTTAAAATCGGTCTAGTAGTTTATGAGTTTATTCGTTACAAACATAGAAAAATACAAAAACACAAATCTTTCCTCTTCATAATATTAGTGTTGAAGTAGCGGGACAACATGATGAACGGAGTACGCTTCCCTAAAGATAGGGATAAGCCGTCAAGTTGGGTGCAGAAGGTAATTATTCACATGAAGGATTTGTGTAGAGGATTGTAATTTGTGGTAATCGATCTCGCAGCTACGTTCGCTTCTTATATGGGATGGGCGGAGTAGGACGTAAGAGGGTTGTTCAACAACTTTCCTGGACTCATCTAGATTTCGCACATTTATATAATAACCAATTAATTAATTTTAAACGTTATGCAACAGTATCGTTGCACATAGGTAGGTTGTTATGTAACTATTTTGAGTCATAAACTCGTGTATCGCTTAATGTCGCTAGTGTTTTATTTATAAATATAAAATTTATCGAAACTTCTGATTGATTGTATTAAGATGACTAATAAAAAGGAAATACGTTAAGCAATAACTCCGAGCTTTACAATCCTTAGATATTGGCATTGCAATATTGCAATAAAATAAACGAATTATAGCTAATTGATGACGATCTAAATAAATGAACTGACTTTGTTATTTTTTTTATATGTTGCACAAAATTCCCAATGTTCACACACGCTTCATCATGTTGTAGGGAGCAGAAACAAAAATCTAAATCTAAAAATATAGTCATGTTTAGAGCTTTTGCTTTAAATTCAAATAAATTTTAACACATAAAGTTTTGTTAATATGTAATATTACTGTACGAAAATTATATTCAAATCAAAACTAGTAACCTTCCTCGCTTTGCTTCGGTTGTTATTAGTTACAATAGATAGGTAGTATTATTAGTGCACTGGTAAAAAAATTTTGAAATCTGTCCAATAGTTTTTGCTTTATCAATAACAAACAAACAAACAAACAAAAAATCAAAACTTTCCTTTTTATAATGCTCGTATTAGTTCAGTATTTAATATGAATTAAATATCTGTTGGTTGTGCGCACCCTACCGGCGGCGGGCGGGCGGTAAGTCGCGCGTCCGACGCGACGACGACGCCGACGCCGACGACGTACGTGGTATCGAGGGCGTGCCGGGCGTAGCGCGCAGTCCGCAGCGTAGCGTCCGAGTGCATTCACTTGCGCGCTTCTGCGCAGCTAATTTCTCTATCTTTAGCCCGCGGTGTAACTGACCGAGCCCTGCTACCGGCTAAAGAGAAACTGCATTAGATGCGTCCGGTTTATACACGTGGAACCAGCCAAACGATCATTTCCCTTAGTTATTGGTGCAATGGAACCATTTTACCATCGACAAGACAGCTACTCGCCACCTTTTTGTGCGTTCTATTTATTAATATCTACCCGAGTAATTGCATCCTGGAGTCTGTTTGTCCGAGATTGATAGTAGTTCGTGTAATAATACACTATTTCTTCCGTTTCGTATCCGCCAACTAACCGTACGGCAGTAATTTTGTGCAAGTTGTCGTAATTTTGTCTGACCAAGAAAATAGCGTGACTGTTTCACCTAATTTTCTCCAATATTATAAAGTTTTACAGTTGCATGACTCAATGAGTCAGTTTGTATTTTTTATATGGAAATAGCCGACAAACTAACTAACGATCCACCTGATGATAAGTGGCTATCGTCGTCCATGAACGCCAAGAAAGACAGAAGAAAAAGAAAAAAAGAAAGAAAGCATTGAGTCATAACTCACGAGCTGGTACGATGAGGAGTTGTTAAAATACATTCGAAATCAATGAGAAATTCATTGAATGGAGAGTGGGTGCAATTAAGTCAGTTCTATAGAAACGGCGTTCATCAATCGATGGGTGTCTTAGATTGAATAGTTGACTTTCGCTTAGCAGTGAGAGTGAGCTTCCACTCTTGTGGTAAGTTCAATGACAGGAAAACGGCAGACTTGACAGTAATGTTTACATGTTTTACTTACCATGTACAAAAACAGTAAATGATATAGTGGACGCTAGCAATGGTTGTTTCTCTACTTGTAGAACCTGACTCATTTAGCACTGTATGTGATAAAAAGCGTGTTATATCTAGGCTCTTTGAAGATACAGTCAGAGAATTTACGTCACTAACCCGTTAAAGATATCAGACAACATGATGGTAAGTGGTCATCGCGTAATTCGTAAACCACTGACGCATTTGGTTTAGACACGGTTATTTCCCTCCTACTACTTACCCACAGACAGGAAAACTGCATAAAAATGCATCCATATCGTTAGAATAAACTGGTACAGGTAGAACTTCAACAGGAAGGACCTAACGCCATTACCTCGTCAGCTAATTACCAGGGAATACCGCGACCGGGGCCGCGGGGGTTGGCTTGTACTCAAGATGATTGAAGACTTTTACGCCATAAAATAACACGTTTGAAAAATTGCTTAAGCTTAAAGTTTTGGTCCTGCTAGAGAAACTTTAAAATGAAAATAGCTCTTAAATACTGTTTACTTACTTAGTTATTTCTACCTGATCTTTATTTAATCGTTATGCAAAAGAACTTGAAAACACGTACTTATAAAATAACTTATTCTTCTGATGTGCTTTTTGGTCAGTCCTTCAGGCTATAAAAAGAACTTTTCATAAAATGTATGGTACTTATATAAGACTTCTTTACTCATTAAGATTCTTTGATAGACTTGTATATATAAATATAGTTAGCTTAATCTATGTTTACATCGTTTGAAATGTTTATTTGATTTTAAATGACGGTATTTTAAAATGGAATAGATTATTTTTGTTTCCGATACTTATCAGCTTTTATGATATTCATGTTATTATATTATAATAATATAAGGCACGTGGGTTAAACCACTACCATGAGTTGAAGCTCGTCACGTGCCTTTGCACCGTTTGATTTGACGGATATTGCAGAACTATGCCACATGTCGCAAACGCGTGAAACTGATTAACAACACAAGTAGGTGTTTTGCTTTCTTAAATACGAATAACATTAACGTTTGGATAATGTGTAATAGGTAGTTGTAGCGAATGAAATTTTTATTTAGTTTAATAGTACCCGTGATAGGACAGTTCTTATAATTTATTTGAGATTCAGGTTTCTATTTTGATGATTGCTTACATACTGTAAAGCATGAGTGCTTGTCAATACGTATCTTTTTGTCCATTAAAAATATGTCCATAAATGCTTATGTATTTTAAGGAGTTTAAAGAATTTCCCTGGGAAAAATGTTGGGTACGCCCATGCTGGAAAGTAAATAAAGAATAAATAAAAATAACTGGTACTTAACAAGCATTAATAAGCAGGTTTAATTTTTGTTTCATCTAAGTATCGGTTTAATTGCCTTTGGTGTTACTACTGATCTGACTGCGGTGATCATTTTACATTAGGTGCCTCGGCTAGCTACTGAAAAACAGAACAGAATTAATTTTACGTGTTACTAAACATACCTATTGTCTATGATATGTATTAATTTCTTTGTGAATACTTCTTTCTTTTGTCTAATTTATCTCTACCCTATACTTTTTGTAAATAAATTTTGAATATTCCAGACAATGGTTGCCTGTAAGAAATCGCTGTTTTAGTGATAAGGTCACCAATTGTACGTTTGTGTTCTATTTGTACTGATTTTATTGTAATATTATGTGTACAATAAAGATAATTTGTATTGTATTGTATTTTTGACATAATATATTTTGTTTTCTTTTCCAGGTAAGCAAACACATACAACTTATAAAGAAAACGCCAAGTGTTGGTATTGGTAATGTATGCTAACATATTAAATTGAAACCTGTTTTAGCACACTTTTTAATGGCCATTAAACAATTATACGACCCGATTGGTGTTATGTAATAATAAGACCTACATTAAATCTTGACCGAGAGTAAAGTCACTCCTTTTAAATCTTACGTCATGTCTGATCACTGATCGTTATTATCTGATATTTTAATGATTCATTAATTACCCATCCGTTCAGTATCTAATGATCTTGTACAGATAAAATTATCACATCTTTATAGATAACACTACGTAGTTTCCAAATTACAAACGTCAAGCAAATGTTTTTGATTAGCATAATTTAATTTCATAACCTTATTCATTGGTCGCTTAAGCTCTCATCAAATTTTTTGTAGCTAAAGTTCATAAATATAATTGATTTCCTTACAATGAATTTTCAAATTATAATTTACCTATTTAAGCACCTGTAGTAATAATACAAGTTGTAACGAAAAATGGAAAATAGTTATTTAAACGTTAAAGATACATTCCTACATATAAACACGTTTCCTATCAAGTTCTTACGTAATGATAAAGAGGAAAATATAACATAAAATAGTGCACGTCGCCATAAATATCTAGTTGAGAGTACTCGTAGATCACTCCAGTGGTTAATGACGGTGAGTGCTCTCATCCACCTGAGGAAATGCCCATCGCTGTCTCATTACCACTGCCACGCCACCCGCCTGGTCACCACTGCTATTTATTTCCCGTATTAGAAAGTTCTAGGACGTAATTAATATGGAGAGAGGTAATTACTTTGATACGGAGGCACCGCGTCGAATGTTAAAGATATAATGGCTATTTACTTCGAACCCCATAGCATTATCAGAGAAAGTTCTGAGCCGGGAATGCGACCTGGAATTTGTGAACCGATATTCAGACCGATAATAATACCTGGTACACTTAAAAGGACATGCAAAAGGATATATTTACTTAGCTGGTTACTTAGGTACGTAAATTTTGTTTAAGTTTTCTAATTTGCCGTAGCAATTGTGCAGGCGGACACAAAATCGTTAAAAATGCGGTGCAGTTTTTGCAAAACCGGGAGGATTGTACGAGGCAGGCATGCTGTCGGGCTACATGCGAAGCGCGCAACCGCAAAGGTTTAGCAATGCAAACATCCAGTTAATTGCACACATTTTCAGCCAACAGAGCCCCTAGTGATGAAATGTAAATAAAAACACGCATCACATAACGTTGCTTACGTAACGTCAATTTTAAATGACTTTTTCTCCGTGATAATTGTACGACGGATAATGAGTCTAAGAAGCAATTTAGCGCGTTAAGTTACGGTATTTTAGCCCTAAAAGTGAAAGTTTAAAGGTAATTATCTAATGCATTTATCTAATTTGTCTCACTCAATCACGTAGTGGCGAGTCAGTGAGCAACTAATACGTTTTAAATATCACTTGTCATTATTGTTATCCATTTATTAACCATTATCTATTACAGTCGTTGCATAATAAACGTGAGGAGGTTCATGATCCCCTCGGGCGTCGTTCATGCTTACTTAAGGCATTATAGTTAACTCCTAAAGTTGTAACACCACGTAAGATTTACGTTGTATGAATAACTTCTTTGCACGATTTTAAGTTCGTCAACATTAAGATTGGACTTAATCCTCTTTAGTGCGTAATCTTCTAGAATTATTATTATTTTTCTTATGTACATAGTGTTTTATAATAGTTCACCTAAGTCGTTGTTTTTAGCATGAAAAAGAAGATACAGCAAAAAACCTTAGCACATCATTTAAAAATATAAAATCCCAAAAAAATATCTAGCCTTACCTAACCTGTGTGGAACCGGTTGCAGCTCTATTATTTCCAGGCGTCGTTGTTATTAATGTATTCGTCTATACTGATTATTACCTACCATTCTTGAAACAACTTGCTTTGCAACATAACAAATGATCAAGTGTTCAAAAACAGCACATTTTAAATTTCTTCTTCTGTGATTTAACGTTACGCGTTAAAGTAAGAGGCTTTAACAATGTTGACATTTGCAAAGGTGCGTATAGACAGAGATATCGGGTCGCTTAGATCAATATCAAAAAATTATAGCGTAACCTGAATGTTATCAGATTCCAAACCAAACCAAACTGATGCGGAGTTATAAATAATAGCATCGATAATATCAGCGCTATTCGTAATAGTGGGTGACACTGACAATACAATGTGCAGTGGGACTAAGTAACTCATTTCGATCTCGATTTCGTCTCGTTTTCATTACTGGTTGCCAGTGAAAGTAATCCCTTTTGAAAGTACTGAGATTTATGCGGCTCATTAGCGGCTACTAAATTATCATTCATTTTGACATAGCTCCGACTATGACGCATGAAGCATAAAGCATAGGTATACGAGTATCACATTTAACTTCACCTAACGATTCTGGGACTTATTGCTCAGTTAGAAAAATCTATTCTGTTTTTGTATCCACCCTAAATTATTAATATTGATGAGATATGGACCGTTGTGTACTCATAAGTTTGGCAACATTATAAGAGTATATATTTTCCATACTTTAGTTCTAGAAATAATTCTAGCTATAAGTAATCTAGCTTGTCAAGCCGGTGATGCTCAGCATGCTGAAAGTATAATATGTAAAGTTTGAATTTGATAATGACGCCACCTATCGGATTTTTGTTTGAAATTTTGACAAATTCTAATACGTATAGCTACAAAACTCTTAAGGTTGCATTTTGTATGACAGACTATGCGAAAAATATGTACTACTTGGTACAGCATTCAGGCCCAACTTTTTATTTATAACTCTATTTAATCGTGACCTTTAATTCTGCAGCAGAACAGATGTGGTGTTTATTTTCATCATGCAGACATGCACATAAGACATTTTATTTATCACTTCGGTGCACGGTCGTAACCGACTAACGTTTGATGTAGACGCATCCTAATGATACTTGTTCCGCCGCCAACTATTTCTGGAATACGTAATGACGTAATCATGGTACGTTCCATCGAATTATTGTAATTACATGACTGATTGTAGCAATCTTAATGATGTTCAGCCGTAGGTGTGTTGTACATATTATCACCGTGGAATTACATTTATCACGACGCCGCAGCGATGGTGTTGACTGTCCGTGTTTTTAAGGTTCCGAAGAACAATCGGATTCCTTATAGTTCCGTCATGACCGTCTGTCCGAAGCCTAGACCCTTAGTGCTAGAAAGCTGTAATTTGACATGAATATACATAATAAAATATTTATTAAAACTCCAAAATCGTACAATAAAATATTGAAAAATATATTTTTTCAAGGTACCTCTCCCCATACAGGTACATATGTTTTTTTGTCGTTGCTTACCTACCCATAGTGTGGGGTATTGTTGAAAAGGTCTTGAAAATCCGCTAAAACCTTTTTTCAATTCAGGGGCCGTTAGCGAAATTTAGAGTCAAGGGTCTCCCCTTGCCAGCTGTCCTTTTGGTTGGAGATGAAAAAATTCATGAAAATAGGTTATAATATAACCATCATAATTATGATGAATTTACAAAGAAAAATATCACGGCTAGGTTAGCATAAATAGTTAATGAGTAATAGTCGATAAACTTACCTTCAGAACTCTACATTGCGGATGCCCTGACAGGCACTTGGCCAGTTTTTTAATAAATAACTATTGAATATTTACTAGTAGGTAATTATTATTTTGTAATTTGTACTGACAACCACTTTTGCTTCGCTTCAGGAAACTTAGCAGTTGGAACTCGCTCACGAAAATATAATAAGCAGTGATTTTATTAAATTGACCTCCTCCAAACTTAATCCGAAATAATTTGCATACTGAATAGGCCTCACAAATATTATTGTATATGAATGGTTAATTAAGAACGTTACGTACATAAATAATAACATTAATAACCATTTTAATTTTTAAAGCAGTTTGATGACACTATTCCTTAATTTGCCATTGTATTTCTTTAATTGTTAGAAATTTATCTTCGTAAACTGTCATATAATGATAAAAACTGTATTTGGTATTGTATAGGAGGCAGAATCACTTCTACCAAGCTTATTATACAGTAAAGTAACAAATCAACTCCGAAACAGTTATTATTTGGATACTATTTAGAAAAGAGTTTTAAATATTGTTAGTTTATAAATAAGTACATAACTATTTTTATCACAGTGCCATAACAAATTATGTTTATATTAGCTTTTGCCCGCGGCTTCGCCTGCGGTAGAAATCATTTACAAATCCCGCAGGAACGCTGAACTTTCCGGGATAAAAATTAAAAAGTAGCCTATGTGTTAATCCAGGCTATCTCCATTCCTCAGCCAAATATCCAAACATCTTCACAAACTTTTACATTTAAAATATTAATAGGATTGTCTACTTTTTTTAACAATTTTAAAAGGTGTATTGAATCTCGAAAATTCTTTGCGTTCTTCACAATGAAAGGAAGATTAGATACTTATTTGGTAGTTACTTGGCCTACGTAACGGACAATCCCTTAATAAGGAGACGAATTTAAGCCCACCAATGCGACATTTATGGGTTGTAATGATGTTGAAAAAAATTATAATAATATAATAATCAAAACAATACAAAATCAAGAAAATACGCTCAACTTGTTATTAACTTACTCCCAAGATTAAATAAGACTGATAAAATAAAAAAATTGGTAATTTCAATTAAGTAGACAGTTCTTTTGTTCAAAACATTGGATGTTAGTTGACCGAAAATACAATGGACAATACTTTCTAATTACATAAGAAATAATGTCAACCAAATGTAAAGTGGATTCAGAGGCCAAGAGTCGTGACTTTACTAAAACATTTTCTTTAAAGATTTTGGTCAACTTTTTATCTATGTCTTGCACAAATGTTGCCATATTAATCCGCAGCACTTGATTCACCACTATGAGAAGGTTGGATACTGCTAGAATAAGTCACATAAACGCTTCGTTAGAAGATGGCTAAGAAAAAGTTGGACCTGAGAGCTGCACGCAATCTACAACTTGGCGAAAGTGTGACTGTAATTAGGTTTTTCTTCTTGGATTATAATCGTTTTACCTACTTATAATCAGATTGGTATAAGTCTAAATCTTGAGTTATTGATCTTTTACACCCTTACAATAATATAATACCTATTGGATTTTTAACTTTTTAAACTTGAGCCTTTTACAAAGCCAGACTTTAATTAAACAAGCAATCAAACAACTGACAGTTATTGCTATACTCCTTACTTCAATGACAATCAAAACAAATATTTCACGTTAAACCAAGTCATTTATGAATCTGCCATTTTTTTAAGACTCTAAGAGAGGCTTAAAATACATAATTACAGAATTATACAATATCGCCGGCGCCGCCCGAAAGTAAACTGCAAAACTGTTTGTTCAGTTGTTCCATTCAAATAAAAGATTACATTATCAATAAATAGGTACTACTCATAATAATATGTGTATAAAACATAATAAAATGGTATGATGTTACTAGTCAGTACTTTGAAACCCAATTTAAATGCAATATAGAGAGTTTCTTGGAACTCTTATTCGCTTTTTGTATTCATGACTTAATTACTCTATTCAAAGTTATTCCAACGTCATAACCATCGGTCAACGTCGATATTCCGCTCTAAAGCGCTCGCTAGCGTGTGATCGTGACTAAACTCCTGAAATGGGCATATCGTTGTCAGTCCGTGTGGCCAGTAACGCCACAATAAACAATATCAACGCAGCCACTGCTGAATCTTATTACAAGGGTAATAAAGCCTATTTTGGTTCTTCGAGTAGTTCAGCCAACTGCATTGAGTATGTGTGTGTGTAAACAATCGATACTACCGCCGGGACGCCGCAACCTCACACGCATGGGTAATGCGCGCGCGCATCTATACGGCATGATGATGAGGATCAACGGCTTTGATATAACCCTAAACCACTTCCACTATCAAATATATTTTGTGGACGTATTTTATTGCCTTATTTGTATGCTCATAGGCATGCCCTCCTGACATACAACTTTAAATATTGTTGGATATGGGTAGGTGTATAATAATAATATTACTCGCGTACATTAAATATTTGATTGTTGGTGGCCCTGTGAGATCAGGTTCAAATACTCTTCTCTAAATTTCCAATTATGTGCGTGTTGCAAATTAATAACACTTTTTCTCACGACCGAAAGATTGAAAGCACTAAACTGTCTCTCATTCATTTTAAACATTGGCCTCATTTTGATAGCCCCCATCATAGCCCCCATTCTCTGCCTGCCAAGATCTGCCATGACTCCCCAAAAAACTTTATGCGAACCCATGAAAGACCCCCCCTTACACTTATATTTCTATCATTCCACTGATGCGTAGCCTTAATAGATAGCCTATATTCAACGTTTATACCTGTATACCTGTACATAATACTACTACATTTTATTGTGACTTTACACGCCACAACAAAAATATAGTCGTTTGTTAAGTAATACGTATTTATAGGAGAAAGCGGTATCGTTGCTCCAAGCACGGGACATGAAACGACATGAATAATAAGCTAAAGAGCTTTCGGTATAAGTATAAAGGATCATAAATAAAAATTCACTTTATTGGATTGTGTCGCTTCGCTACCGAAGACGGTTTTGGTGAAAGGATACCGTGTTACTATCCATATTAAATAATCACGAGACGGGAGCCATATTGTTACGTGAAATATTAAATTGACGTGTAATAATCACCGAATAAAATCTTAATGCAAGTTTATTGTTAGGCTTTCATATTTTTGCTGACAAAGTTGATTCAAATCTTGAATAGATAGATATACAATAAAAATATATACTTTAAGAAATCCACAATGGATTGCATTTCGGAATATTTTCACACATGTAAAAAATATCAAACAAAGAAGCCTTAAATAGAGCATAATATTATTATAAGATATCAAATAACATCAAATGTAAAGATCCTGGCACAATTCTGAACAATTTTACAACACAAGACCAAATGAAAGTTGGCAAAGGTGAACAACATACCTAATCTCTTAATTAATACAATTTAAGTTTAATCTTTATTCATTTCATCTTTCATAGAATATCTTCTATTCATTGTTCTGGTCGGATTCATTATGGTAGACAAAAGCTAGCAAGGTCAGTAGGACGAGGCGAATGTTTGAATCCAGTGAATGTAAACAGAGAAGGCTCAAGTAAAGCACATAACTGCATCTGATATAAGATTAATAAGACCTTTATTAACATAAGGTACTTTGTTATAAAGTACCGTTGGCTATTGTTCATAATTTTTAGTAGGCGTATACTATCACCACTTATCTACAAGTTCTTTTGTATGGATTGATACAGCCACCTGATACTTTGTTGCCATTGAATTCTATGGCCACCTTAAATAAACACTCGATTTTAGAAGGCATAAATCATAATAAATATCTCGTTTGTGTGCTGATGACACACTCTTTAGTTGGAAACGCAAAAGAACGTAAAGAAATATATCGTATTATTCAAACTAACCGATATGTTGTAAGGTGTTTTCGCCACCATAACTAAATTACCACCTACACTAAGTTATTAAGAGAGATATTGTTCTATTTCTGCTATAACAAAATCATCATCACAACCTGTAACTATCTTATTCTTGGGCTCAAGTCTCTTAGAGCTATTAATGACTTGTGAGTTGGGACGTTACTACATCACTCTGGTCTCTGCCTAAGTACAGATTGACTCACTACATGACTTTTGCAAACGTTATGAAGAACTCAGGTATGCGTATTTACTATTTAGTCACGATGTTTTCCTTCACCGAAGCAAGTAATAACTAATTTGTATTACATACTTTTCTGTCTGAATTACTGGCAATGAATACACTAAGGTAGTTTAACATAATGAACTGGAGCTAGTCAGGAACTGATCGTATCGCGTGTGTTGCTGCACTTCAGATCACGCACGACCATCGTCCAGGGCTCATACTCGTTCATATAATGGTACAAGAATGCTAAATTGGATAATTGAAAAATAACGCCACTTACACGGAATGACCCATTTTCTAGGATCGTTTCGTTGTGTAACTTTAGAAGATTCCGCTAGATGTCGTGTTTTCAAAGTTGTAAAGTAGAAGTGTTAGTTTAGAACTTTCTATTTATTTTTTATTCGAAACAAAATCTTTTAAATATTCTAAGCATAGCGATGTTCACTTTAAAGATTTCTTTTTATTGTCATGGTTTGAATAGTTAAAGTGGGTTATGGGCTTTCCTTTGTGCTTTTTGTGCGATATTTGCTCACACAATTTCGTTTTCGTTTAAAAAACTTAATTTAGAAGTCCCATTCTCTCTTTCGCGGTACTAAATTTCTCAATCGTCGTGACGACTGCAATGTTTACAGCAATACCATTTTGTTTACCCACTGAGATGTTGTGAAACTGTGAACTATGTTCTTGCGATTTAGAAAAAAATATTACTTGTTTAAGTAAATAAGTATGCTAAGGTCGCTGTACCGCAGAGGTATAAGGGCAAATCTTTTTTGTTAAGGATTTACGACAAGACTGAGAAAATATTAGGAATAGATAAGTGCGATTTCCTGCAAGCACCTTTTTGGGGTCCCGTATCCAAATTTTTAAAAGTTAAAAAACGGATTTTCTTTAAATATCCGATAAACTAGCCAATGAGCCATTGGAATTGGATGGTTAAAAGTCATCGTCGCCTAGAGACTTCATTAACATCATAGGTATGCATGACCAATGCGTTGCCGGCCAAACAGTAACCCGCATTAGTTATTTATTATAAGTTAGTACTTAACTACAAGTCTACTTGATAGTAAATGAGGATAAAATAGTTTATTATACTTTTTTATAGCAATCTGTATGTGTCACATTCATAGGTTTATAAACCGGTGCACAAGCATTAGAATATTAGGAGTGGCACTCCACATCCACACTCCTCGTAACCGTGAGAGGAAAAAACATAATGAATTCATGAGGAACACCCACACTAACACAATCCAACGCCAACTTTAATAGTGCAACTGTCATGCTTATAAAATCATGATTAAATAACACCTGACACGGTAAACGTGAAAAAAGCTTGAAATGAGAATTACACGTGCCAATCGTCGGTGACTTACCGTGACCTAAAAGCAATCGTTCGATACACTACAAGCTTAGTAAGCAATTAGTTGCATCTGCTGCTAAGCTGTAAATTGTACACGAGGCGTGGTGTCAATTGCTAATACGGCGAATTTGCATTAATAGCCTATCAGCGATTCAGCGTTCGTGCTACTGCCTACTTCGGTCCATGGAATTGGATATGACACATGTTAGTGTGAACGTTTATTTGTGACTTGCTAGTGTTATATATATAAATATTGCGATACATTATGTATCATACATATTAATACGTACTCTATAATACTTAAAACAGCATATTGGTTGATCAACAAACGTGGTGCTTAAGACGGTTTTATCAGTATATTTCAATCAGCTAGATCTCTTTCATTGGGTTGTGAAAATCAGAAAAACTGAAACACTGTGGACACTCGAAATAATAACGCTGGTGCCCACTTAATTACCAGTTTGCAACGTATCGGTGATGCCTTTGGTGAGGCTGCCGTCCATGGGCAACGAACGCTGCCCATTCTAATGATTTGTAGACGAATTTATACATACAAATAAAAGATACTCGTATATCTATAGCTTTCTTGCTTCGTCGAAGTTCCTTTCAATATCGTCCATAATTATTACGTGTAACTTGTCTGTTCGATCTGCAATTTTTTAAGATATTATCAAATTACGCCGACACCTAACTTGTTTTCATTATAGTGACTCATGTTTCAACTTTTTAGAACTAGAACAAAATAGGTATTCTATTTATGTTTTTTTACCTTACGTCATTCCGTCTAGTTCAGTGGAAATCAATAATCTATGTAAATTATTAATTTATTAGGATTCGCACACTTTCAAACTTGTCACTACATTTAGTTTCCTAATGCTGTCAGACTCGATTCGTTTATAAATCTTCTTTCTAGGCATCAAAAAAAATCAGCTGCTATTCTTTACTTACGCTACTTATTTTAATAAGAAATTATTCAATTAAGTACATTATTACCTGATATTATAGTCGTTATTATAGTAGATAATAGATACAAGTTTTAGAATTAAAAAAAAGTGCATAAGGGTATCGGTGATACTTATTCGGGAGTACTTATATGATAAAATGATTTTATTTTTTAAATTTAAATTTGAAAACATAAACCCCATGACAATGGACGTACAGCGGAGCCTTCCCGTTGGCTCACTTTGTATACGGAACCCTAAAAACCGCACAAAAAATGAAATAGACAATTTAAAATATAATATCAAGATAACATAAAAAGAAAAGAAGAAATCGAGCTACATAAGTCTTCAGCGAAGCGTAGTAATCGAATTACTGGCCATAGACGACCAATGATATAATTTAACTGGTTTAATTCAATTGGACACACTCGAGGCCAGTTAATTCAGGTTACTCTGTCACAGAAACAACTAGGAACCTCTCTGGCTCATGTCAATGTTATTGAGGTCGATTTGCATTAAGTATTAACTAATACATAAATTAAGAAACGAATAAGTCAGCCAGGAAATATTATTATCTCTCACTCCATTAAATATTTCTTAACCATCTAAATCACGGCATTAAAACATCTTAGCGATGCAGCGTGACGCTCAATTTAGTAAAGAATATAGTATTAGGTACTATACCTTATCCATATTTCATTTTTGACAGGCCGATGCATTGTACTATCAGCTACGAACTATAATCTGGTTACTTATGTAACAACGCTCGTTATTCAACTGACATAGTTGACAACCAAATAAGCGCCCGATATAAAAGTCTGTTGCAAGTTGTCGGAAGTTTCGACACCAGTTCGACACCAGAAACTTAGTAGCCAGATTATAAACAACCGATGTTACGTAATTAATACGAGTTTGTATGATTTTAATATGGCTAATTGATGTGAACGTGTTAGTTTTAACATTAGTTTTTAATTTACGACATCACCACATTACGATACGACATAAGGAGCGGACATTGTGTTAGTTTTAAAACTATACCTAGCAATAATTATCATGCACCTGAAACAAAAGAAAACATTTATTTTTAAATAAGCCAGTACACATTTATACAATAAAATATTTATTGTTCAGAATCATTGTTTTTTTCTTGTTGCATCGTAAATTTTTAAATTGAAAAACCGCCGACTGATTTTTTCCCCCATCAACTCAGGGGCCATTAATTGATTACGTAAGGACGATATTGTTGACCTCCCTACTCCCATGTAAGGTAATGGAAAGGTTTGTAATGGAAAATTAACTGCATAAAATTCACAATTTGACGAAAAAAAAGATTTTCTCATTTTTAAATGTTTCAAAAATCATGTTTAAATGAGTAAAAATAGATAGGTAATTAAAGACTGGAAACGTGTTTAGATTAAATTTCTGCTAATAAAACTTTACGTAAGAATGTTTTTAACACCCCATCTCCCCGAAGTAATGACATGGAGTTTTTGAGAATCCCCCCACCTCGATCGAATAAATCGACCACGTCAGCTTTTAAACAAAAAAATACTCATCAAAATCGGTCTTGTAACTTATAAGGATTTCTGTGAGAAAAGCATGCTGCAATTCCTTCGAAAGTTTGTCTTACAGCGCTGGTTTTTTGTGACGAGCAGTACTGTAACAGCTGACATATTTTACGAGTATGCTTGGTTTTTATTATGACTCTTTAAGACGTCACGCGACATCACACATTGGCGTCAGGGCTGGTGAAGTGCTGAAACGTGATAGCGTAAAACTTAGAAAATGTAGGCTTACCTCGAATGCTATTCAGATACGTGACTCAACGCGATTGTGGTACAAACTGATGCAAGCAAAATTTACATATATTTGAAAATCTAGTTCATCAGAAGGGAAATTATGATAGAAGGAACTTTTAGCCATATTTTATACAATTATTAATTTATATTTGAAAGAACAGCCATGCAGTACAGACATTATTTTGCTAAAATTTCCCACATTAATTCAAGTTACTTTCCCGTGGACTGCTGTCTGTAGTGCAGTCAATCCTGTGATTAAAATAAATAACTTCACTAGTAAAATTAGAAGTGGTAAAATTAGTAGTAAATTCTTAATTGATCAATATGATTATATTTAGGCAATTAGGATTTGAAAAAATCAGATGAATTAATAAAGTCAGTGTTACTATCATAATGGTGAAATTTTAAATCACTCAACAAGTTGTTTATCACAGACAAAAATTGGTCCGTTCTGGATCTGAATTATAAGACTGTCATTTGTTTTGCTAATTAATTTAATTTGCCTCAGTAATCTCAATCTAAACACGATAAATCATTAAATACCCTGTTAACACAAGTTGATGTTAAGCACGCGCCTAATCTCGTAATTAATGTTCATTTTAATTCCTTGTATTTTATAACGCGAACGCCTAGAACGAACAATGTTGATCTCGGTCATCGCATGGACAGCTCGTAACATGTAATAGATCTCGCGTGATGGTTTTTGTGCGTGCCGCGACTGCCAAGAGTGGTTATGATTGATAACTGCGACATACTCCACTTTTGGTACCAGTACTGCTGTCCAGGTACCAATACCAACCAACTTCACTCGCTTCCGTTCTTAATCCAGTCATTTAGTGAAGAATTTTCTAAGTTATGAATTGTAATTTATATTTTACCTAAGTTTATTAAAGTTATGGTCCATGTTAAATTATTTTCGTACACACTGGATGATATTAATAAAACTATTTTGTAAACTATTCGCATAACTTGCACGTATGGTTATTCTCGTTAAGAGCATTTCAAAATAAGATAGATAAATGTGTAATTTATCAGTAGGGAAATCAAAGCGTATCTGTGTGGGGTATCGTTGAAAAGTATTATGCGTTTCAAGAATATTATGGGTATGCAAAGACCATTTTTCGTTCCAAGGTCTGTTGTCGAAATATTTGGCCAAACTGCTAATTTTGGTTAGAGTCAAGTGTCCCTACCAGTTAAATGGTAGGTAGGTGTTGGACATTTCAAAATTAAGTAGTTAACGAGTAATAGTCGATCAACTTATGTACGTGTACAAGTATGGAATCTTACATTGCGCGTGGCTTGTCACTTGCCAGTTTTTTCTTAGAGGAATAAAACTAACATACATATAAGCACAGAAGACATAAATAATATAGTATAAGTAACAGGCTTGTCATATTTATACCGACATTACAATTTACACACGAGTCAATCACCTATTGGCGAATGGATTGCAATGGCTCGAAGATTTCGTTACGATATTACGTTTGACATGATTCCACCTAACATATTACGCTAATACATATCTTGTGCAGTTTTGAAACACCAATGCGTCTTAAATATTTTTTATTACTACACTGTAGTAACTAAACCGCGAAATACTAACCATGAAATGTTATTTAAGGAGTCACGAGGATCATATTAATAACCATTGTATAATATTAGACTAGTAAACAGGGACGACAGAAAGAAAGCCGAGCAGCGAAACCGATATAGTTATAATTGAGTGCTAATGAAAATTATGTTAAAAGAAAACTTATCTTCGTTGGGTTGATGTCCTGTATTAGAGGCTAAATTCATCTTTCATCGAAGCCAAACGCTGGTAGTGCTGCTTTATAACGGACGAGCTGTAGCTTCCTTCAGTCCTGGAATAGCTAACCATACAGCCTCATAATGTACATATACTGGTAATTAGGTGGTACATAGTCGAGTCAATTTCAACTGACGCTTCTATAGGAGATCATTACTTACCATCAGAGTACCATTACTTAATCGACAACTCCTTTGTGCAGCGTTCTATGGACCAAGAACGAAAACTGCCTAGAGCGATGCCAGCGGAAGGCTTCAATTCCCTCCATCCAGCAATGGCTCCAAATCAGACCAAAACAAACCAAACCAGACCAATTAGAAATCTTAAAACTTTCAATGTAACTGAACATTACATTGACACTACTGGTAATATCGTTTTAAATTATTTAATTAATAATTTACAGTGAATCAATAAGACTTAAGCAGGTGTCATAATACTAATTGGTGGTAAAAAAACATTATTTTTCATAATAATATATCATACGTCGTCGTTCCAGATTCAAATATTTTTTCACGCAGTCTTTCTTTTTATTATTATACTTACATAATATTTTTATAAGAATAAAAAAAAGACAAAACAAACTCGTTATAAATCGTTATTTAAAAACGTTTCATCAATAAATGCTAATAGAAAAAAAATTGCTTCAATACGATGCTATCATGATCTAATCTATCAGGCTGGTCTATGCGTTATGAAACTGTTTTTCTATCTTCCGTAACCACAACCTGATACTTTTACGCTTTACGCCGCATCAGATGCGCAAGCCGCACGTGCACGTACGTAACGTTAGGATACGCAAAAGCGTGTAAATTGACATGCGTCTCCTATATTGTCAGTTTGTCACCATCTCTCACGGTTGTTTGAAAGATGTGAATGTACGATGCTTAAGTATTAATTTATTACTTTAGTACACATTTTGATGTTTTTATTTTATTCGTACAATTAATATTCAATAAAATGATCAAAATTTTAAAATTTTCCCAATAAATACTACATTGGAATATGTATATTGTAATATTTTATTTTGCGTAAGCAAGTAGTCAATTATTGTATGTCTTTAAGACGGGTCTCATAATTAAGAGGTCATTCGGTCATAAACTTTCGTATCACCACAAGTACTACAACCATCACCAATGCATTGCTGGCCAAGAAAAGTTAATCACAAGAACCCGCATTTTAGCTTCCTTTTTTAGATCAACAGAATTCACTTTTCATCGTCCTTTTTGTTGTCCTGTGTCTCTATTTGCTAAATAAATATAGATTTCCAGTTTTATATCATAAAAAATATAGTACTTCATCATAGCACCCAGTATCACCTTGCAGGCTGTCGATTGAATGTTCGACGCAATAGGCTGCGCGCGCGCAGACACGCTTCGCCGTGCCACACCAGTCATTGTCGAACCGCGCGTGTGGATACACGTTTGTGTCGCTCTGTGTGATTAGCCGGTGTAAACATAAACATAGGGTTGGGTGTGACCCGACGTCATGGTCTTATAGTGGTGACGCTCCTGGACTACAGGCAGTGCACACATGATGCATGTGAGTGCTTCCTCCTATTAATTGGATTTATAACTAGTTGCAGGGTACATACTTTAATTAATTGTAACTGATTTATAGTTTCTCATAATCTGTGGGATGAACTTAGCTTACCTTCTCAGAGGAATTAAGTTAAGGCATATCAGTTAGTTAATATTTTAAGGGTTCAAATGGCTCTTATTATTAAAATAAAACCTACATTACTTATAAAGCCTCCAGTATCATCCCATCATGGATAAAATAAAAGTAATCCAGGAATCTTACTGGATCATAATTTCAGGATGAGAAAATATTCAAAACTACACTTTGGAAACATTACTAGTTTCATTTTTAGTTTTGTAATTTGACGGTATAGTTGAAATCCAAACAGGATACGATTGTAGCAGTGTTTCCTGTGATTAACTAATTTGATAATTAGTTTAGTACAGCTAACAACGAAAATGGTTTCTCTATGTATTGTCGAAAGCACTTCGGTTTCAAATTGCACCACTTGTGTACCAATATTGCACCTGCAGCTAGAAGTTAATTGTCGAGTCAAGTGATCTTTATTATCTTTGTACGTGTCGTCTTAATGTGTTTCTTATAAGACTCGTAACTCGATAGGTTCAAGTTACGAAGTCACGTTACACTTGTAAGTTGTATTGTTGGATGGATCAACATAGCATTGAGTAGCTACTAATGCTACTATACTATTTATATATCCGAATAACTACTTGACAGATGTGCCTATGCTAATAAAAGGGCAATTGGCATTGTAAAAAGTGTTTATTCCTAATTAAGACCATACAATGTAGGTGCAAATTCCTTTCAACTTTAGCATATGGCGGGTAAACGGCATAAGATGAACAGCATATTTTAAATTATAATGAATACTTAAAATGTATGTAATAAGGCATAATGCGCTCGGCATGAGACCGTCATTAGAGCTCGTATAAAACAATTAAAATGTTACGCTAACCGTTAAGTTTGTAGATCTATAGCATTATTTTCCTGTTACGTAGTGGTTCTGTTTAATTAAAATTGTAAAATATTAAAAAGTGTCTCTATAATTTGCCTTGCCGCTACATTTACTACAATGCGCTCAAGAGAAGGTGTCTGAGATTTGTAAAACTGCCTTTTACCAGCGAGAAATATTAACTGAGAGGCAGACGAGTAGTAATTGTTTAAAAGCCTAAAAGGTCTTTAATAATCGCTGGGGTTGATCAGAGCCGGGCCGGTAGAAATTATAATACAATTTGTTACATGCCACAAATGTACAATTTTTACATGCCACAAATGTACAATTTTTACATGCCACAAAAGTTTTAACAACTGGGTTTGAAATAAAAATCGTATTAATCTTAAAATAAAGGAACCCACCAAATATAGTATTCTAATAATTCAATATTTACTGTTGTATTATTTACGAGATAAAAAGTTTAGTGAATTATCTTGTTATGAAATCGAAGTATCTTTTTTAAAAGCATTATTAAAAATTGCAATAATTATTATTATCATTCACACTACTACACTTACATACTTACACAAGTTACAACCATCAAGGGCATCACCGTGAGGAAATATCAGTTTCCTGTCTAAGATTCTTCCATTCTTTTCTCAGGTGTGTTGAAAGTATTCTTCTCCTAAAGGAGACTTCTAAAGAAATAAAATAACAAGTAATAAAATAGATGTAACAAAAAGTTCACCATATTTTTCTCGTGATCGAAAAGAAAACTACCTTTTTTCATATTTTTATTCATTGTCATCATTGATTAACCTAATTTGAAACTATTTATTTTTGTCCAGTAATACCTACGAGTAATTGCTTAATTGGATTCCATTGTCAGAATTTAAGTAGATTAGACAGGTTTTAGTACATTTCAATAGTCCACGCATTCTTGAAATAAAAGCCAACCTTAGATATGTATCTTACTTAGGAGTTTAAAAGCTGTTATTTTCCTGATAATCAAAATGCAAATAACACTAGCTTTAGTCATGATAATTACGATTGCAAACGGAAATTACATTTTAATACCAACTATAAACAATGTGTTTAAATTACCTGGATTTAAGAAAAAAACTGCATTGACAGCCTGAGATGACTCGATATCATTTTGTAGATAATGAAACAACCGATTTGTACAATTATAACTTGATATTTATTACAAAAGTAATTTAACACATGGAACATAGTTTGCAGCGCGAGAGCAGAAAGCGGGAAGGGGCGATTGGTAAACCACAGAGTATACAAAGATACATGACGTTTTTATATTATTGAGTCTACAAAAGGCAAAGGGATTTTTACATTCAGCCAACATCCTCCCGTAGACTCGACCCCATTTTCGTTGTGCAATATAAAAGTTTTGGTTGTGATGTGGACTTTGTTAAGATGTCTGCAGCCATCAGATCAGTTTGTGTGTAGCGCATCTCTATGAACCCTTCATGTAGTTTGTCACGCACAAAATGGTGCCTCACATCTTTAAGTTTGGTACGGGGATGATAACCATCAGAACCTGAAAGTTTAATACATCTCTGATTATCATTGTATATTACCATAGGTTCATTCTTCACCAATGGCCAAAACTATTCTTCTTCTTCTATTCTATTCTTCAGTCCGCGATGAGTTAAGTTTAAAATCATGTAAGTATGTATTCTTGAAATTGCTTTAGCCACATTGTTTCCTGTACACAATATGATGATAGCGACATGTACTCTGCTTCGGTGGTAGACAAAGATACAGTAGGATGGCGTTTAGAGTTCCAACTAATAGCTCCTTCCTGGAACAAAAATGTGTAACCTGTGCAAGATCGCACTATTATCCTTCGAGCTGGCCCAATCAGCATCACAATAGCCATGGTCAACCTTTCCTGAGGACTCTGTTTATAACTCGGTCTATAATCTTGTGTACCTTTTAAGTACCGCATCGCATGACACGCTTCAGAGCAAGCTAGTGTTGCACCTCAGGTTTATTAATATATTTACTAGTGTATTAATTACATAACATATGCTCGGCCTTGCAATTTGGGAAATTATTTCTTGATATGGAATGTTTTTAAGAATTTTACTTTCATTAGTGTTTTTTTCGTGTATAACTAATTTGCGGGCTATCCGCTTAACTTATAACGTTATTATAAGTTGTAACCTACCTCAATTCTACAAGTATTCTTATGACTACTTTATTCTATAAGGACTATAAGGTGTTCATTCATTGCGGAAAGGTTTTTACATTTACTACTAAAATTAGCATTTGACAATACAGCTTAAATAACACGGATATAGTTGTGATAAAAACTGGTTCTAAAAGTACCACAGTATTAATAACTTCTATTGTATTCTTTGCTAATTAATATTTATTTCGCGGTGTTGCATAAAGTGACTTCTACTATACACTACTAAATGTAATTATGTAAGTATGTGCAAGACATGCTTGGTAGATTTCTGTCTGATTGATGATTAAAGTATAGAAGAATAAGAAAATTATAATTATAGTTTGCGGCGTAACAGTGCGAAGGCGAACCGAATATTCAGGTATACGTAGATGGGATTGCAATAAAAAGTTAAAAAGGACCGTTATGAATATTATGAATTAAAATGTATTACAATATAAACAAGTCAGGTTATATTGTTAAACGACGACGCACAGCCTCAACTTTAAGCAATCGGAGAACTTGTTTTGTACAATGTCCTCCATTGTTTGTCGAACAGATCGCATAGTTCCTTAACAAATTCAATACTCGTACGAGATTAAGTTTGAAATAACCTATTGCCTCGTCTGAATAATAAGCGAAGGTACATGTCGGTATATACAAGAGGGCCTTGCGTCATGCATGGCAGGTAATAAGAAGACATTACAAAATTACCCACTATTGTTCTACGTTCGCGGAACATTGGGTGCGGTTATAAGGGGACGCCTATGACGCCTACAATACTATCCCTATCCCTAACATGCTACTTAGAGTCTTTAGGACGTAAGCATGGTTTGTGATGATTTGAGATTGTTAAGAGTACAAAAAATATTGTTCTACGCCATAAACCGCCTTTGATCTCAAAATCATGAAGGTGAATGGTTCAGTCAGTTCCAATGTTTGAAAGGTTCAGTCGGAGACTTGTTATTTTGCGTGCAAGTGATAAGGATGAGTGATAAGTCATGGTGTTACAGATATCCACACTTACAAATGAGAAGCTCTTTAAAAACCAGAAATAGAAAAATGTCTTAGAATAATATAATATAGTTGTCTTGACACTCTTTGCAATAATGTGCAAAAATTATGTACTGCTTTTTATGAATGAATGTAAACTATCTTGATTAAGAGGCTATATGAGGTATCATCACCGAAAACAGTTCCTTTTAAGTTCCGTGAACAGGTATTGTTTACACTGTTTACAGTATCGGTCTATTTTAGAGATTCAAGACTTTAAAAGTGCCTTAAATGATAGTACCAGTCAACATCTATATAAAATTCGACTAATCGTTTCGCCATGCTAGTAGGATAACAATTTGAGCTCAATTTTACTTTAAAAATGTACCCGAAACGCTTTCATTATTGTATTGTACTTAGGTGAAGTTGTATTACATATTGTTAAGATAATGGACACAACCCTAAACAGCGTTTAAATTTAGAATAGCGCTTATCCCTATTGCTCTGTATTCCTTCTATATGGTTATGTCATATTCAATCAACAATATGTGCTCTATGTGAAATGTTTAATAAGTTGATATGAAATACATTTTCTTTATGTTCTCCTTGTATTTTATTCATCAGGTTATGGGCCCAGCCTCCTGAGAATAATAGATTTAATAAATTGTTCAAAAATTTTCTTCGAAATAAAATTATAAAAATGGTTGCTTAGTAACCATTGTTTGGTCGTCATCTTTCTGTTTTTCAGAAAATTTTTTCAGCTTCAAAATGGTAAATAATGTGATGGTTCCCATTGAAAAACTTACTGGCCGTGATAATTGGGCGAGTTGGAGTTTCGCAGTAAAAGCCTATTTACAACATGAGGAACTTTGGGAGTGTATCGAAAATGTAGAAAGTAAACCAATAGATTTAAAGAAGGATTTGAAGGCTAAGTCGAAGTTAATACTATTAGTGGGCCAAATTAACTATGTTCATATCCAAGATCTTAACGTATCAAGAGGCAATTGGTTGTTTTCTATACTTGTCTCAAGGGATTAGTATGTAGTTAACATGCTAAGCAGATTCAATCACAGATTGCAGATGCGCTTACAAAAGATTTACATCGCCCTAAGAATGCAGCGGTCACTAGGCTAATGGGTTTGTGTCCAGGAGAGGATGTTAAGATAATGGACACAACCCTAAACAGCGTTTAAATTTAGAATAGCGCTTATCCCTATTGCTCTGTATTCCTTCTATATGGTTATGTCATATTCAATCAACAATATGTGCTCTATGTGAAATGTTTAATAAGTTGATATGAAATACATTTTCTTTATGTTCTCCTTGTATTTTATTCATCACATATTGTAGTCGGTTCAAAAATGCATAAATCTACATTACACGCATACGTATCTATCTATTGTTTCTCAGTGCATTGAACGATCGACTAGAACCCGTCGATACTTCTAATACAATTCGCATCATTGTATTCATGCATCTCTCGGTTCTCACGGTCACAAAATCTAACAAAATCACGTAGGAAGTTCTAGTGAAATTCTGTGAAAATTTTCAATAGTTAATTGTGATTTCGTAAGATCATTCTAAAGAAGGTTGTCGTCACGTAATGTACCTACGTCTAGTAACTCACGAAGAGAAAAAAGATACTAAAAAATAAACTATCGCGTGTTGAATTCAAAAACAATTCTTTTCTATGGCGCAAACGGTGATTAGGATTACAAAGTGACTTTCTTTCATAAAAAATGCTTGATAACATAAGATAATAATAATACAAACCTGAGTAGATGTAAAGAAAAAGTTACTTACATTTACTATATGTAATGGATAGATTCCAATTTGTTGTTTTTTTAATAGAGATATGTGAAGTGAATGATGTGATACATCCCATCAGTCACTTAACTTGGTCGTTCAGTAAGTTCCTCTTAATGTAATTTTACTTCCTCGTCAACATACATGCATTTAAATCCAACCTTAATTTTTAAACAAGTATTTGATTATGTTAATACAGTCAAAAGTCTTAAAAATATAAAGTGTAATTTATACATTGAATAAGGCATTATTATTTAATTTGGTATCCCTATTCAGTTGTGATTGTTTTCCGGGAAGCGACGCGTCGGTGCGCGTGCAACCGGTACCCGCGTAATGTATTCAAACTAAATCGTCTATTGTGTTCTTTTGTTGTGAAGGAATCTGTTCGGTTATTGCTTTCTGAACGGGTAAACTCACACTTTTTGAGTAGTATTATTAGATACAGGATTTGTTGTTTTAAATTAGCTTAGCTTAGCTTAACTAGGTCCACATGACCGCGCGGTACTAGATCAAAACAAAAATTGTTATCGCCTTACCTCTGCTGTTAGGGCGCGCTGTCTACGTTATACGGACGCTATCGTCAATAGTCGCTTACTTGCAGCTTGCTTACGTCTTCCATAGTAAAATAGTATGTACTATTTTATCTTCTGTAGTAAAATAACAAACTCTGTTCACGAAACAGCATCGTTGCGTTGCATTTGTTTTTCAATTGTTTTGTAATACGGAAATGCGACGATGCCGATGAGAATAGATTTCGTACTTTTACTACCACAGAGTAGATACTTTTTACTACGCAAGACGCAAGGAAGATGAAAGATCAAGTAATCTTCAAGCAAGCGACACTTGACAAGCAAGCGACACTTGACAATAGCGTGCGTGGACTTTGAATTGACTGAAATTTTTAATACTCGTATAACCAAGATATTTATGTGTTACGACAGTTAAATACAACAACTTCTGCCGGACTAGCTTTTTTATGGAAATAGCCGGCAAACGAGCTGACGATCCACCTGATGGTAAGTGGCTATCGTCGCCCATGAACATCAGCAATACCAAAGGCATCACTGATGCGTTGCCGGCCAAGAAGGAGAGAAGAAAAAGAAAGAAAGAAGTGGCTCTCAAGCCACCAGCCGGAATACGACTAGTCATTTGGCGGCCGACTCATGCTCAAGGGTGGGTGGTAGCTATCGAGGCAAACCCCATATAATAATAATGGTATAGTAATATAGGAAAAATATTAATAGTAATAATGGTGTTAATTAAGAATTATCTATACTAATATTATAAAGATGAAAGATTTGATTGTTTGCATTGAATAGGCTCCGAAACTACCGAACCGATTTGAAAAATTCTTTCACTGTTGGGAAGCTACACTATCCCCGGGTGACATAGGATATATTATATTTTTTAATTCTTTCTACTATTTTTCCCGAAGCGAAGCGAGGGTGATTTCCTAGTAATCAATATTACCAATACAATCCCTTCGAGGGGCTCTTCCACAAGCGGGCTGGATTTAGTCGCCTCTTACGACACCCATCCGGCGTGGGATTGGGGTTAGTATTCTATGCTGCCCCAATGCGGCTAATAAATAAGCTTTGTAATGCGTATGTGATTGTGCGTATGCGTGTGTGCGAACTTAAAAAACGACATACAGTGGACCCCCGGTAATCCGACAAACATTTTGCAGGGCAGTGTCGGACTATCGAATTTGTCGGATTATAGAGTACTGCCTAAGACCCCCCTATAGTCCGGAATTTTTTACAAAAGAGTACCTTGTAATCCGACAAATTACAGATCCAATGATAAGATTCTATATGTTATATTGTACTCTGAAGTACAAATCATACTTCAATAAGTATGTCCAATTTAGTAAATTAAACAACACAATAGTTTTATTATAAAATTAACGTCATTAAAGTGACGTAATTAGTCAAATTCAAACTAAGCAATCAGAATCAAAACAATACCCTACGTGTCGAGCACAATAGTGGTGATGCGTACCTACAAGTTATAACTTGTTCAATCATGCATTAGCGAAGATTGTCAAAAAAATATTCAATAATAAATAATTAGACCATGTCGGATTACAGGGGGTGCCGGATTAGACAGGGGCCGGATTACCGGGGGTCCACTGTAATAGGGATGTTGACTAATTTTAGGATTCAATTTTATTTTATAGATATGACCTTAATATTCACGAAAAAAATATTATAAAAATAATAATCTTCAATGTAAAAACAAAAATCGATAAATAAAAATCATTATCAAATTTTCCACCAAAAACGTCACTAAACGATATTCAATACTATCTGTCTACTAAGTTTGTTGAATTTCCATATAAAATTGTTCCAATGACGTCATATTCTCAAAATGGCGTTTGAGGTCACGTGTCAGTGAGTACAATTTTTAACATTTTAAATTAATTATATTTAATTTATTGTGATTGATTTCAATAAAAGAATCATATTTTAGGCCTCTAAATGTTACCACTAATATTTTAGATATAAATTTATATTAATTTATAATTAGTGTCAACATCCCAATTGAATGAGGACACGTTTTCACAGAATATACATTCCTATTCCAGTTCATAACAATAACAGTTAAGTTAAAAGATATAAATATAGCCAATCAGTTAAAAACAGCTAGCCGTAACAATTAAACATACCAGTTAAATGAGAACGACTCGTAATTAAATAATTATTGTTAAAGTCAGGTTTTAAGGTAAAAGTGTGTTGGCCGGTTTTCTTCCTACTCCTACTCACTATTTATCACACATCGGCTAATTCGAATTCAGTATCAGTTTGTACGATAACAGCGTTACGTAAGAACTAGTAAAGTGGGACAATGGATGTTACGTGCTGCAGTAGATATACGGAAATGAGGTTTCCAAATGTTTTAAAGTTTTAGACAAAACGCTTTGAATCAGTTAACATTATATTCAATATGCAGATTTGAACAGCGGAACTTGTTATTAGGTAATCATAACTTAACGTTACAAATGAATAGAATGTAAAGTAATTTGTAGAAAAGTATCTTTTATCTCTAAAACTGCTCTAACGATTTCGATGAAGTTTCATAATTGGGGTTAACGGAGACGAAAAATCGATTTAGTTATATCTCATCTGGGAAAATTCGTTTCCTCTATTTTCTTTTCACCCGATTCATCTCCATATCAACTTTAAATATCAGTCTTTTACGGGCCTTCATTATACTGAAAAAAGGGTAAAAAATCCCTTCACGTGTTAATACATAAATAAATATCTCTGAATATCGATGACGTAAATGCAATCATTTATGTCACAGTGAAAAACTTAGTTGCGCAAGTACGAGTAGAAAGCGGGAAACCGGTGAAATACTCATAGTTAACTGCTTTTTACAACCGCAGCTGTCGTTTCGCTTGTTTTCTACGAAGTACATTATTTTATGGCAATACAACAAACCGGTGACATGCATTGAAGTATTATTACTAGCGTATAGAACCGACACCGCGGACACCATGTATGTCCCAATGCATTGGCGCCACGTGGCTTCAATCTTCAATGGATTCGTTCGATTTTGAAAATCGAACCTCCCGGCGGGACAGACATTTTGTTTGAGATGTCTGTTTTCTAACATTATAATTGCATTATACTTCAATGGTGGCATGTGATATTATTATGTATTTGTTAGTAATTTTGTAGCCATTCATTTTTAGCCTGGAATTTGTAAGATTTTGAAATGCAGTTTCACAATATTTACAGTTTCCAATTTTATGTTTTTCAGTTGAATACTTTACTTATCTATCTAAAAATTTTAAACATAGCAAAGAATGTAATCTAGTAGTTTAACCTCTACAGCAATTATTTAAACCCAAAGGCAGGTAAAATTTCGGTTGGTTAGAGTAGCTCGAACCATCGAACCCATGTATCTTAAGTTGACGCAAATCCGATCAAATTTTTAATGGTATGGGTCTTCGAAGATTTTCGGAGGTAATTTATACCCATTTCATAATACGATTATTACATAAGAGATATTATAAACTTTTAGATTTATTGGAATAAAACGCATGTGTAGGCCGAACGTCAAAGGGCATAGATGAGATTCATTCGTGCAATGAATCACATGATTTTGTGAGTTTAATGAAGAGTTTGAAAGATTTTTAAAATGGAATGATCATTCCCGTGTGTTACGTCATTGAGCGGTCTTCAATCATCCGATCGCACATTGAGATCGAGTATAATGGGTGC
The DNA here is from genome assembly GCA_963932265.1 of Thymelicus lineola. Lineage (NCBI taxonomy): Eukaryota > Metazoa > Arthropoda > Insecta > Lepidoptera > Hesperiidae > Thymelicus > Thymelicus lineola. Next base: position 7,989,716 of record OZ010697.1, on the reverse strand, counting down.
ATATTTCTGATAGTGATGCCCGACGAACTGGGCTCGCCGCTCGACGCATGACCTGAGGGGGCGCGTCCCTAACTCACCTCAATTAACCAGCCCATACATCGTTGACTGTGGGCTCATACGTCGCCCGCATTACGTGTCTGCTCGAGGCAATGTACTTTCTCCCGTAAACTTATTTAAAAACGTCTCCAACGCATGATTGACGCTTGATCTATTGTTACCCAAATCGTTACATAACCCGATTCGATGTGCCGTCAATCACAGGAATATTATCAGAAGACCCTGTTTTGATAATGTATGATGCCTTCGAATGGTTGGCATTTAATTGTGTGGCAATAGATGTGTCCGTTTAACCTATGTACCAACACTTAGGATGCGACTAAATTAGACATACATACATTAACTTCGAATGAAGCGGTTCTCGCAATACTTTACGAAGTGATTGATCATCTTGGGAAATAAAATTCCCCTCTCGTGCTATGCCAAAGTGAATGCAAAAAGAGCCTTTGGAGTTTAATTTCTTCGTTTTTAACTACATTATTTTTAACAACGTTAACACTAAATAGTATTCTATAATAAATAAATCAATTCTGTTTTTATTCATGCATGTTATTTAATTAATGATTCACGCTCGGTATATATAATGGTAATATTCTCACCAAATTGCCAGCACACAAATACCCAATACATACATTATAGTAGAGTATTCATTCAATCTTTGACGTCATGACGATATTTGTTCAGCTTAAAGCCAGAACATCATTCATTATCTTTAGCAGTTCTCATTTTTATCATATTACTTTGTTTTTACGAGTACCGTTTAAACTAATAGCCTTGAAGCAGAAACTATTGTTTACGACATCGAAATATCAGTTACTGTTATTCGATTATTTCGATTGTGATTAATTTTCGTCAAATTTTACCGATATCCGAAGTATGTGTGTGCATTGTTTTCTTTTTGTCCTTATTTAAAATGAAGGGTGCAGTAAGAAGGTCGATGACCCCGTTCTCGTCGAGATTCGGCCCAGAATGCATTATTTCGATTCACGGCAGTCCTACATCATTCCCAATCGAAAATTCCAAGCCTGATGTCTTCTTCGGTAACTGCGCTGCTTTCTTTATGATTTATGGTCGCCTCGCATCGTAATTACATTTCCACATTATTTATGGTCTTGTATTTATTTATTTTCTGCTGGCTACATTTAATTGAGGACATGTTGATATTAATAAAATCTTACTTGAGGTGCTAACAAATTAAATAGTAGCGTATGGAACTTTATTTGGTTTGGATAAGAAATATAAAAGAAGACAGGTACCTAAATTAAAGCGGAAATTTAATAAAGGTAATTATGATTATTAGTAAGTTTATTTACTTTATATAAAATGAATTGGGATAAAATCCAAATGCTATTTTGTTACAAACTACATTAGCGTTCGTCTACATAGCAAAAGAAGTATACTTTTCCGGTGCCAGCATTAGAGCTTTTCTCTGTTTATATTAATTAACACTTTCAACGCCGCTCCTACGTGGTCTAGCTAACGTTAGTGTTAAAATTAGCACGTTCAGAAGCTCTGTACTGCAACAAAATATACCATGTGTAATTAGCAACACAAGGTAAACACTCTACATACTATCTTTATGTACTTAATCGTTTACAGTATTTAAAAATTCTTCACAGATTGCGAACGAATGTGCGAAAAGTACCTTATTCTTGTAAGTAGACGACAGTTCATAGGTAAGCTGAAATTTTACCATTTAATGTCCTACAAAGCTATCCATGACAAGGTGATTTTTAATCTGAAATCAAAGATAAAAATAAGAACATTCAGCATAAACCTAGCGTAGTATTAAGACGATGACAATGACCTATTGGTTGCAAGTTACAAAGCGCCATTGTCGACATTCGACTAACCTCTTTAAATAGCGAAAGGAAAAAATACAGCTTCCTACATACACTGTGCATATTAAAAGTATCATGTCACAGATAGTGGTTGTGAATGAGAAATGGGTTATCAGAAATCGGCAATCGTCGGATTTGTTTTCACCGAAGATGAGTCGGCAGTTCGTTCGTGCCGGTTCGGTGTATCGTTACTAGATGTGTCGCTGTGACCCGCTGAGCTGTGACCTTTAGAGATGTAACGATTGTGGAGGCGTTCACATACCAACCAACGTCCTTTTCGATGATATGGAAGAATGTTGATGCTTCCACTTTAAAATATACTAAAATACTCGTAATAGCGTAAAATTATTTCATAAAAAATATTAAATTAACACTTTTTTTTGCAAGTTTTATTTATTAAAAAATTATGAATACCCTGCCCTTGCGATCTCCCTTGATTAGGGAGAAGTTTTTGTTATTAACCAAGAATTGATTCATAAAACAATTGATAGGCTTTTTATAAAATTCAGGACTCTTACTGTATTTTTTATCTTTATTGTTTATACCTACCTGGAAAAGGTATACACGCAATTTTATATCTTATGTTTTACGGCATTCTCTACCAGTCAAGCTTGCATGTTGACTGCTAATTAAGTTTCAATAAAAGTGTAGATACAATCAATCAAAAATAATCATCATCATGAGGATAACGAAATGATCGAGTTCCCTATAGCAAACTAAGTGCATTAATTCTATGCTCTCGAGCTTTGGGTTCTCAAAATTAATATGACTCATGCAACATAATCGTGTTCTGCGAAACAGTAAGAACACAACACATTATCTCAAATTACTTACATTGAATACTTTGAGGCGGCGAATTTATTTTTAAAGTGATGTTGAGCAATCACTTTGATTCAGTATAGCACCTCATTAGACGTAATTGCATAATTTACGTCGATATATTGAAGTAAATTATTTCACATTATTATACCATTCTGCCATACCTAAGTTACTTTTTTCTGGCGGGAGAAAAAGGAACTGTTATACGAATGGCTTCAACCCATTAATGGTCCACTATTGAGCACGGTATCTACTCTTAGTTTAAGTAATCTAGTTTGGTTAAGGTCCTCATTTTACACATGTTATCCATGTGACAATAGGGAGAGGGGCAACTTTGTGAAAAAAACGGTTTCATTTACTCAAATACAGTGATGAATACTTAGATGAAACCGGTTATCTCCGATCGAATTGATAATTTTCTTTTTACCATAAGGTTTTCAGGAGCCTTATGGTGACTCATTTTGTAGTTTAAGCCTCCGATAGTTAGATATAGATGTCAGCACAACAGTTAAGATTGAAATAACTTATTCATGTAGTGAGAGTTACATAAGTATCCAAGCGTGTTTTGATGATACAGCAAAGGCCAATAGTTGCACAATTGAATAAACATCAGTTTCGCTTTACCTGTTTACCACAAGCACCACTCATTATTATGATAGGGTTGAATCAACATACTATCTATTTAATTAGTTAGTATGTATCAAAAAAATTTAATATTCACGCATCATAAATATTTATCAAAACTTTGTATTAAATGTAAACATGATATTATTTCTCAGGTATTTAAATTGCACATATATTTTCACTTTTAATTAGGTATATAATGGTTTTATCAATTATTGTATTTTTTTTTGTATTCTATTATAGCTAAAATCTTTAATCTTAATAACGTATCTGATATTCCTCATTGCACATTTTGAACCCAATCAACCCACTGTGCCGCAGTGCCAAACGAGTCTTAAGATATTTAAAATTATTAAAAAATATTTATTTTATTTAAAATATTTTTCATTATTTTCTCAACGTTGACAACCCTGAATACGGTATGTTACGTGACAACCAAACACGTGCCAACTTTCCACTTTTGACAATACCGTCTAAATATATTTTGTTATGTCAACAAAACTAAAAAGATGTCGACTCTTCGAAGGGCTAAATTCGTTACGTGTAAAAGTGAAAGGTTCAGTCGACCGTAAATTAGTCAAACATAATTTGGCTAAAAAAAGGCAAATAACCGTGTTTTAACTTAATTTCATTCTTTAGAACGTAGAGTGTAGACAAACCAATTACATCGAGAACCATTTCTTACAAGTACGACTTACAAGTTACACTTTACGTAAGAACAGGTGTTCATAATACATTTACGAATGAGATAATGATAATGATATGTTTATTAATTTTATGAACAACTTTCAAACCTCAAAATTAAAATTGTATAAGACCGAATCGGACTAGCGCATTACATGGAATGGAATGAATTTTCTTTAATATCTTTGAAACTAAGTTAGTAAATTCCTTTAAAATTATGGCCAGGGCTCAGATAATCTGGCCATAATTAAAAGTGGTTACTTAGTATGTCCGTTTCGTAACTAGTCCATGTTGTCATGAAAGACCAAAATAAACCAGGTTAACATATTATGGCCATTCTGTAATCTCAAATCAAAAATTCTGCGGCGAGATCACTATTTATTATTTATTTATTTAAACTTTATTGAACCATACAAAATATATTAGTACAAAAGGCAGACTTAATGCTAAAAGCATTCTCTGCCAGTCAACCTTAGGGCAGTTGGACAGCAATGAAGGCGGTTGCAATGAAAAATTATTAAAAATGCATAAACTTTTATATGTAAAAAACATATCAGTAAAAAAACATAGGAAATCTAAAATATATACCTAAATATATACATATTAAAACACACTATCGTGGTAAGTCTCGTATAACATCGATTCTTTTATCAGCTTTCAGGAATTAATGTTTGCTTATTGAAACGTATCGTTGATGTTACATTTAACATTATAATCTTCGATAGACACATATAAATTATATAAATATTTATGTAAACCGGTCATAAATTATATGTAAATTATGTTAAAAAAACAAAACAAGTAATGAAAAGAAACATTACTTCAACAACTACGAAACATAATATCTAGTACTATTTAACGGTACTTATCACGTTGGCATAATCAGAAGGTCTAAACGTTAAGCAGCTTAAGTGTGTCCAGTAAAACGGGAAACGAAATGGAGAGATAAAGATAATTTGTAAAAAGCACACAGCCATAAAGCACGCGTCACGCACATCGCTTATCTATCTATGGTTTGGGACAGTTCGTTGGTTATCTAAAAACTTACGTACGCCCGTCCCCACTTACTCTAGTAAACATTTGTCTTAGAAAGTGCAGTTCCGTGTAACACGTCCATAGATAACATTTACGTGCCCATTTGTAATGCCCCGAATTCCTGGTGCTTAAGCAGAATTAAGGAAAGGCGCGAGTGCCGATTGAAGGCAAATATTATGGACATTACGATAAAAAGAAGAACTTACTATATGGCATACTGCCTGAACAAATGTTTTAGGGCGGCAGATAAGTTCAAACTTTTTAACCCCATTGTTCGAGCTTAAAAATAATCAAAAAAGTAACAAACGCTAAACATTACAGCTTTGGCTTTGTTGGTTTATCTTAATCCGATGATATTATTATGAAAGGTTTTTTCTTATTTTTATTCTATTGTTTTAATGTTTTTTTTTATGTCTATGGAATTTCTGTCTGGGAGGCCTTATCTCGAATAGTCTTTAAATTTTAAATACTTAAAAGCTGATATATTGATCTATTGACCCTATAACTTAACGCTTCAAGTTTTTTTGGTGAGCGCGTGTAACATGAAAATCTGAGTACATATTTGTTCATCGCATTCGTAGTTTTTATCAAGATTAACACTAGCAAACATAGCTATTACTTATCATACAAATGTTGATATAATCGCCTCCACAAATTAGTTCGTGTAACGGTGCTGGTGTCAAGATGTCTGTTTGAATGAAAATCACGATTAAGCCTCAGGTCGTGGTTATGTGCACTTTGTGTAATTACAGAGTAATTATCTAATTCTAAGAATCTATTATGTTATAGTAGTTACCGGTGGGTACGCAAGGATATCTCCCGAGAAACATATTCTGCTTTATATGCCTAATCAATAGAATACGTACTGTTGATTTGTAAGTTTTGAAACAAAAAACATTCTTTTTTATGTTTTATCTTTCCGAAATATTGGAACGAAGTGCCTTATCGCGCGTTGTGAAAGGGGGCTAGACGAAATATTACGACACTTTTTGATTTTACGAATGACGACACTTTTTTTGAAGTGATTCAGTGAGTTTTACAGAGATGGCGCTGTACAACAAAACTTAAATCAAAAGGAACTTCGTTCCATCCGGGTGTCCCTTGACACCTCTCATGTTTTTTTACAATGCTCCATTTATCTGCCAACATTAAAAAGAAAACTTTTGTGCCAGTTATGATCCAATGGGTGTTCTTTTTTTAGCAAATTGCATACTGAGTTCTATTTTCAATTTATTTTTTAGTACACTACAAACGAGGTGAGGATCCACCCTGTTATGGCAATTGACCACTATCGCACCGCGGAATATGAAAACTTTTAAAGCAACCCACATAAAATAAGAGTTTCATACAAAAAATAATCTTCCAAAATTGAGTAGACCTCTCAAAGTATGTCATTTCGTCCAAGGTATACGTCATTCCGTTGGAATTTCTCCTTAATGTTTTGTAGTTCTTAATTTCGTTTTGTTGCCTCAAACCTCGACCACACGGCACATTAAAGCTCTACTTAAATTATTATTAAGTAAAATAAGTAGAAAGTAAAGTCAAAATTTGTATATTTATAGTATTTATCTTCTTTAGATGCAAACTAGTTTTTAAAATGCATTAAGACGATTGGGGAATGCTTAGTTATTTATTTTATCAAAAAACTACACTTAAGTTAATATCAATTGCCAACGTTGGCTTTAGGACATAGAAAAATATTTATCTGATGTAATATTATATAATGTATAATAGAAAATAAATACTAAAATATCCTACCAACATCTATTACGCTATATGCAATGCAAACATTCTTGCATAGAAATAGCCAAATATACAAATTATAATGTCCGTGATAAAAAATGAATTAATGTTTTTTTTTTTATATTCACAAATATTTGTTTTTAGGGATAATTTTATGACATTGCTTTTAATTTTTTTTTTCTTTGTAGATATAATATTCGATATAATATTCGTGTGCAAAAGAATTCATCTAAGACTGATTGATAAATGTCTGGCATGATTGATAAACGTCTGACATGATTGATAAGGTCGCTGATTAACAAGCGTGATTAAATCGATGGTGCCGTGGAATTATGACATTTAATATTTAAAAACCTTCAAAAAAAACCTTCAAAAAAATTTTGAAGGTTAAGCAATCTGTCGCTTAGAGAATAGAGAATTAATAGTGAAAATTTAGTCCTTAGCCACATTCAAAAAATTATGAGAATTTTTTGCGTTTAAACAATAATTTTAAAAGTTATTTATTGTTAAAGCCTTCAGGGTTTCGCAGTAAACTAGGAACCTTAATAGTTTTGCCATACTCGTTCGTCTGTCTGTCCGCGACCATGTTAGAGACTGTAGCTTTACCTTGTGCTAAAAGCATTAATTTGCTATGGATAAAGTAAAATGTATAGGAAAATAACGTCGACTCTGTTAACATGTGTACTTCTACCATCCATGATGAGTGAGTTCAAACAAATAAAACTGAAATGTTTGTTGTGTTCAATTATAAAAAACCGGGCAAGTGCGTGTCAGGCCACGGGCAATGTAGAGTTCCGAAGTATCGACTATCCTAGCTTTTGCCCACGGCTTCGTCCGCAATAGACGAAAATTCGAAACGAATTTTTTTATTAATTAATTTAGTTTTGTAGAAAAATAAAGTGCAACGGACGGACATCACGAAACTATAAGGGTTCCGATTTTACTTCGGAACCCTCAAAAGGTAGTTAGTTGTATACAATGGGTGGTATAAGTCCCACGTTTCTTTGTGTCGGTTATAATAAGCATTGTCGCATCGGTCGCCACGGTCGAAGGGAGTCGGTCGTGCGGCTGAACATCCTAGAGGTTGTACCATCACGCCATTAGAATTTAGATTAGATTCGTTACTTACAATAGAAGTCATGAGCTCGCTGGCTAGATTGTACGCGAAGCAATTTGTGCTTGCGTTTATATCTTTCTTCATTAAGAAATTCATTTCTCTTTTAAATTCCTTGCAGATAGTACTGTCATTAGGTATGTTAAACAGGACAGGAATTTAACAGCTCAATTTGAAATTAATTTTATTCAGTATTAAAATCGTTCACATTTTTTTTAATACGACCCTGAAATTTACACAAGTCTCCTTTTTTCTCCTCGGTGGAAACCGGCCTTACAGTTAGAAGTTCATTGTAAAACCTAACAGCAAAATGATAACATCAACACACATCCTAGAGACCTATAGAGAAAATATTGTTATCATCCTTGTCACCAAATCCTAGAGACTTATAGAGGACATCGTTCTTATGTAAACCTTTGTTGTTGTAGATCGAGCGTCTCGCGCAGTATGAGCGGCTGGTCGGTGGCGGGTGCGCGCGGCGGCGAGCGGCGCGGCTGTCCGACCTGGAGCGAGTGCAGGACCTCTTCCCTCACGACTACCTCGCGCTGCACGACGCTGATGCACCTGCGGCACTGGCCTCGCACCATGCTCAGGTAATCGAGGATAAACTTTCAATCAAACTAGTTCTTCAATTATTGAAGTCTCAAGGGACCAACAACCCAACAGGGTCGATCTGAATCTCAAATACTTCAGTACTCGTATCACTTCAGAAAAAAGATGATGATAAATTCTTAAGCAGCTAGCTTCATTCAAAATACTTCGAATCTAAACTTAGTAAATATAAAAATAATTTGTATCCTTGAAAACTTGAAAATATGCCGATAACGTGCGTTTTCTTGAAAATAAACTTAGGTATTTACAGTTTAGCAATATTTTAGATACACATGCACTAGTAAAAATCCAAACACCTATTTCAAATATTTGAAAGTGTATTTAATTGTCGGTCATTGTGGTACGTTGCGCTCCAGTAGACTTATTGCGTCTAATTGCGGAATTACCTTTCATTGTATATTTCGCTTTTTAGCCACTGCAAAATTGAAGGACAATCACAATTGAAATAGTCATTATATCCGAGCTAAATATAACGTAATATTTATCATCATTATTTTGCAATCCATTATTGTCTCATTACTTTGTTCTGATCTCTTTAGTTTTCTATAACAATGACGGGTAATCACAGCCCAATACATTGGCCAAGAGCGAATTGGCAAACTTTTAGATCATTATGAATCTTAAAGTACCAATGCAAGATGCAGGAGGAATTATTTTATCGAAATGTGTGGTGATAAATTGATAGTAATTAATATTTTAATAGTTTCCAAAATGTGCTCAGAATTCTACGTCAAGTTTCCCACGCTTGAGAACGTTCAAACGACTAGGTTATTCCTGCTATTACTAAGCTACTAAGTTTAATATAACATTTCAGAAATCCAAGAGCCTTCGTAAGCGGCCAAGCTTGGACATCGGTGGTTCGGTCAGCGCTAGTAACCCCTCACTATCGCCGCGGACCTTCATAATGGAAGCCCCGGTCCAGCTCAGCACACTAGGATCAACCTCCCCACCGTTAGACCGCCATTTTTTCCTCTTCAGCGATCTGCTACTTGTAGGAAAATCACGAGGAACCAACTGCTTTAAGTTAAAAGAGAGTGTAAGGCTGGCCGAAGTATGGCTGTCTATGCCCGATGGCGAAGACACCGGCTTCTTAATCGGATGGCCCACGTTAACCGGTGTCTCAAACTACCTCGCTACGTATCCTACACAGGCCGCAAGGGATACTTGGTACAGGTAAGGTTAAATTTTGATTTATTTAGTACAGAACTCATAGTGTACCTATAACCCTTTATCCACCTATTATTTCGGTCAAATCTGACGTAAGATTTCTCTCTCCTTGGGGTCTTTGGGAGTTTTACCACTTGGCTAAACACCGAAATTGCTCATGGTTATCACGTTGCATCACCTCTATGGGGTGAAGCTATTTAGCGACCATATCCTAAACTTTTCCATTTTTTATAAGCTCCCGTTACAATACTGGAGAGTCAATTTCAAATAATTATGATAAAAATAAATGAAATGCTTATTTATATTCTTTTCAGAAAAATCCAAAACGCTTTAAGCACTCAGCTGGCCACAGAACCAAAATCAACAAACGTTCAGATTTTCTATAAGGACTTGGCAAGCTCTATAGAATTCGTAAGTATTGACTCAGACAACAATAACAACTTTCACTTGTTTTTACTTCATTAAGCGTGAAATGTGAGCATATCCTGAAGTGCTTAGTTAGGATTCGAATCACGTAGCAATTTCTCGGTGGTCTAAATTAGGAATTCTCAAATGTGTTATTTTGTCCTTATTGGTAATGCAGACTTGCATTCTCGTTTTATTTGAATTCAGAATTGGATAAAACTGTCTTAATATGTTAAGTAGACGTATCTTGAATGTTACTTATAGTGCAGTCATTGAAGCGAAAAAAGCGGTGTTACCTCCGAATTTTTTTACTGTGAACCGATTTGCATGAAATTTTGGAATTAGGCTTATCTAACCCTTAACTTCAAAAGTGAAAATAATCTGAACTCCGCAAATTATTTTTAAGGGGTGTAAACAACCCCTTAATGGAAAAATTAACATTGAGCCATTTTATCGCTAGAAAACATGTGTAATAGTAAGTTTTGAAATTGTAAAGTGTTTTCTAACACAATTACCTCATATTAAAATCATTTTCAACCCCTTGAAATTCTTACAACCCTTGCTAACAACCCCTAAATTAAAAAAATCACAAAAAAATACTTTGGTATGACATAAAAAGATGTAAGTATAGAGTAAGTATTATTTTGTTCTCTATAATAATAGTCAAATTTTTAACCCCCTTTCAACCCTTAAAAACAACCCCTTGATAAAAAATTGTTAAAAAAATTTTTTTGATTAAATGAAAAGGATTTAAATATTATTCTACACTCTCGAAAGTGATTATCATAATCTTCAACTTTGCTACCTTTAAAACTATCCCTAAATTAAAACAGTAAATATATATGATTACATATTTAAAAACTTACTGGTCATATTAAAACGAATAAACGGAGCACGCACAGCTGATCACCTGGTTTTTCGTTGGCCCCTTCACTCAAATGTGTTATATATACATGTAAGAACGTTGGTATGTATTCATGCCTACGTTTCCAAAATATATGAGCCATATTATGTATATATATACACGTTACAATAGTTTTGGGTCTCTATTATACTGCGTACTTTCACATTGCTCCAAATATTCACACTCCGAAATTTTCAGTTACTAAGTAGAAAAAAATATGATAAGTTTTTGGACCATAACTCCTTCAATTTTCATGCTATCACAATTTATAATAAACCATTTTAAAGGTAATTAACAGAGCTACAACATCCTTTATTGCAATATATAGTAAAAAACCTTTTTTTAAAACGGTGAAGGGTTAAAGGGCTTAAGAGAGACTGTGATTGCGCTGCCGTGCGCTCTTTAAACAATCATATCTCCGTCAATTTTTGTTTGACAGAAATAAAAAAAATACCAAATTGTTCGTCAGAAAAATACCTAAATTTTTCATCCCTACACTTTTTTACGTATCTGTCGTCATTTTTGAGATATTATGAAAAAAAGGTGTTTTTTTTGTAAATTTGAAATTTTTTCTTTTCTTTTAATCTTGATTTTTTTTAAAAATATGTGTCTTGAAGCAGCCAAACTGATACAATCTATCAAACTCTTCATAATAAAGTTATTTCTAGGCGGAATACGATTAATTTTCATTTTGGCGGAAATGGCACTTATGAAACCCATTGATTTAAAAGAAAAAATATTAAATGGTCTTCTTATTTTCAATACAGCTCACTTATTTTACGTGAAAAAGACCTTTAACAGTGCTCATTTTAAAGCTTATTTCAAGCACTACAAAAACGTTCTTTATAGCAGAATGCATAAAATGCATCTGTTCGCCGCTAGATGGCATTGAACACATAGATTAAATTTCAGACAAAATAAAAAACGGCTTTGATCTTCAATATCTAGCTTAATATTGCATTTAGAATGATTTAAAAAAAAACCAAACTGTTCGTTTTTTTATCTGCTACAATTTTGGTTCTAATAAAATTTTCGATAAAACATATATTTTTGGAGATATTTGCAAAAGACCGATGAAAAACGTGAAAAAATTGCGATTTTTCAATTGCCAATAACTTGAAAACTATTGGATTTTTCGAAAAACTTTATAGGTGATTTTTTGCTTAAAATTAGCAATTCTATCGATATCTGAGGTTATTTTGAAAAAAAAAATGTCCACCCCCGAGAAGGGGTGGCAACCACCCCCAGGGTGAGTGCGGAGTTTAAATCATTTTCACTTTTGAAGTTAAGGGTAAGATGAACCTAATTCCAAAATTTCACGCAAATCGGTTCACAGTAAAAAAATTCGGAGCAATAATGCTTCAATGACTGCACTATTACGAGTACATCGTAGATCAGAATTTAAGCAGATTTTCAACACACTATATTGCTGGTGGCTTTAACCTATTAGCGGCCTTTTGTATGAATATAAACACGATTTTTTATTTTAAAAATCGAAGCCTAATACCACCTGGACTAGTCTTCCCATGTACATTTAGTCCTGCAAGAACCGAGTCTATCGCTTCCTGATTGGCGTATGTTACACCACTGGTATTGCTAATGTCCAGAGATATAGGTAGTCATTTACCATCAAGTGAAACGTCTGCTCGTTTGCGTGCTTAGGGCATACAATAGTTTTGATCTTATATTTTGGGTCCGCTGTCACTTGAGGGACTACACACTAGAGATTCACTTTTATTTGGTCTCATATTATCTTGACCTTTGACCTTCTGCTATACGTATTATATCTTATAGGACTATTTCTTCCAGTGCAAAACGCGTGCTTATGGCATCAGAAAGGGTTTTTATGGGTAGTAGACCCATTTGAGGGGCATTATTGTTCACATTTCCTTTCATTTCACCTTCTGTGCTACGGTATACGTATTAACTTTATAGGACTATTTCTTCCAGTGCAAAACGGTGTCAGTCAGTCCCGACATGAGTGCGCGTTGCGTGGTCCGCCAGGCCTTGCACATCATACAGAATGGTACGGAGGGAGAAGGAGAACACGAACCGGAGACAGAGGGAGAGGAAGGGAGATGGGGCGCGGCGAACGACTTCACTCTGTTCGTCCGGCCGGGACGCGACGCCCCTCCCTCCCCGCTGCAGGGCATGGAGAGGCCTCATGCTGTACAGGTGAGTTTGATATAATATGACATTGTATATACTTAAATACATATAAAATATCGAATTTTTTGTTTGTACATTTTTGTAAAATGTTTCTTAGTTTGTCAAAATTTTCGTCCAAAACTGGTTTTACTTCGTTAGCTTAATGGTCGTCTGAAAGAGATCGCTAAATAAGTACTAAGCTAAATAATAAGATAGAAATAAATAGAAAACTACGCGAGAACCGAACTGTGCACGAACGCCTGGTATCCAGGTGGTGTTGATGGAACCTGATACACCGTGATGTGCGGTGACGAAAATTAACCGCAGGTTTATTTAGAGACACTATTATTTACTAAGAGAATTTACTCGAAAATCAATGTTAAGTATTGTGTTTAATATTTATTTGTACGTTACAGATGTCTAGAATTAGACAAACTCTGTCAAATGAGGATGGATTTGATCTGGAGCATGTTAATGCCAAAAACAATCCTTGCGGCATTGTGTTCGAGTTGAGGAAAAAGAACCAGGGGTTAAAGAGGTAAGTTGTAAATAAATAAATTTAATTAATATTTTAATTAAATTCAAACAATATTTTAATTTAATAACGTTATAATTCAGGCTGTTTTCGGAGATAGATAGATTCTATACATCCAGGTTCAAGTCGGTAATTGGAAGTCGCAGATTTTGTACCTGCCTGAATAGACTTAGACCACTTCTTATAGAATCAATCGTACCGAGGATGACTTGGTCTTAGTTAATTCTTTACGTGCTCTTGACTATCTTCTAGAATTACCCGGGATTATTTTTTTACCTCACTGTAGTAAAGTCAAAGTTATGATTTTAGCCCGTACGTTTATCTATTCTCACAGAAAAATGAGGTATTTACGTCTTATTGTACTCTTACGGCTTTAAGCATCTTAATCGTCAGCTGGTTATGTAACGTCACAGTATATTCAAAATACTGTCTTCTAGGGGCATAAAGTAGTTCATAAAGTCTTAAATGCTTGCCCTTGGGTTCGACTTCTGACCATAATTGTCCATCGGTATTACTGACATTTACGGGCAACAGTGACTACTTCAGAGGATCCGTCTTCTTTATCGACTATTTATATAAAAAAGCTGTCGACATTAATGTCTCTGTCCTTGAAATAGACTGGCTTAGCACGGAATAGATAACTTGCGTACTGGAGACTCAGTCGTAAACTTAACTACCTGACTTGACACTTATTTTATGCCGTACGCTTTATGTCCTGCAAGCCCACACAACCGAATCATTAAATTAGTTTAATGGTAGAATATTAAATTTTGGTCCTTCTGAGCAGTTTACGCTCTTCCTTTATGGAAGTTCTATCGCCACTTATTTATTATACATATTTGTAGTGAATGTCAAAAAATATGGCATTTCATACGTAATGTTCTTATGCATCTGCGATTTACTTCTTATTTAAGTTCTACTTGTCTTATTTTTTGAGAATAGTCTACGGGCTTAAATAGCAATAAAAACAACTCAACTTTACTTTTCATGTACCGACCTACTTACGAATAGCATAGTTTGATAATTTTATGATTAGTAAATAATTTATCTCTCTTCTCTTTATTGACCGGCAACGCATGGGTTTCCCCTTAGTTTTAGTGATGTCCATTGACGATAAATGCCTCGCCTACTTATTTGTCGACAATTTACTTAAAAACACCATTACATTAATACGGGTGTATGAAAACGTAACTTTTTCCCACGTCTCGGAAGAAGGAGCATAGGACGCCCCCCGACCAGGTTTACAGACGACCTGAATAAGACAGCGGGCATCCGCTGGATTCAGAAGGCTCAAAACCGGTCAGAGTGGCGCAAGTTAGGGGAGGCCTATGTCCAGTAGTGGACCTCCAAGGGCTGTTAGATGCATGGATGGATGGATGGATGTATAAAATTAAAAATAATTGTTGTTCATAGCATAAAGCTAACAACAAAATAATTGTTTTTTCGTAGCATAACAACGCCAGCCCGTGGCTTGCGGTTGCTGCGTCGCAGCGGGCGATTGTTCGGCGTCGCGCTGACGCGGTTGTGTGGTGGCGCGCCGCCGCCCGCGCTGCTGCATGCGATGCGGCGACTGCGCACGCGCGCACCAAACACGCACGGCGTCTTCCGACGTAGCGCTAACGCTAAGGCGCTTCGGTTGCTGCGGGATAAGGTATTGGATGTTTCTTGTTTATATTTTGAATAAAAAAACATAAACGTGTACTTATGTGCGCGAGCGAGAAATTATACTTTTTTGGCATGAAAAAAAAAAACAATTTCAAAACAGCAATTTCATTTCAAAAAGTTAAAAAAAATTAAAAAAAAAACATTTTCTTTTTCAAAAATACAATATAATAATCATTTCACGGTTACAATAATTTGGTTATTGAAACCCAAAAATGCAGAGCTGCAGTAAAAGATAGAAATACGATATTTTCTTTTCGACAGAGAACTAAAAAAAACTTATCTTATTTTTGAAAAATATTTTTTAACAATTCGTTGTGCTATTCGACAAAAAATCTAGCATTCTTGAAGACCTATTTTGAATAAAATCATTCGATTTGATTTGGTCTTAAGTAGCCCTCGCAATGAGTAAAGACCCGATCCCAGCATACCTGTCCAGTAATAGTTGTGATGATGATATTAATGATAATGTTAATGATAATGTCTATTATTTCAGCTGGACACGTTGGGTCCATGGGCGGAGGGCTGCGCGGAGCTGGACCGCGCGCCCGTGCTGCTACTTGCGGCGCTGGTCAAGGAGTTCTTCAGGGCTCTACCCCAGCCGCTGCTCGCCTCTGAACTATACCCCGCTTGGTTACAAGTGTTGAGTGAGTATTGTTTTTATATTGTTATCTATTTGGTTTGGACGTTGAGTGTCAGTTTGTCGCAATTTTGTCGCAAATATATCATTGTACTTCTGAATTTAAAATAGTGGTTATATCGATACATAGGCGCAGATTCTTGGTTTTGGTTTGTCGACGAGTTCGGTACCAAGTTCCGTTTACGTGGCGTTGTAGTCGTTGTTAACAATATTTATATAACCGAAGTTATTTATATAAAATGCATCTATGTGGATAAAAAAGTTTATATGTTTCGAAGTAAAACTTACTTAAAGAACTTTGTTTGTGTTGTTTACTAAATGTAAACCATTCTTATTTTGTTCCAGGTTTGCCGCAAGCTGAGAAGGTTCCAGCTGTTCGCTCGCTTCTCTTAAAACTACCGAAGGCTCATTACAACATGTTGACTTACTTTGTGTGTCTCCTGCAGGCTATCGCAAAGAAGTCCAACATAAACCTAATGTGTCCGATGAATCTCGGCGTGTGTGTGGGCCCCAGTCTCCTGTGGCCCAACATTCCCTGTGACAAAGCTCCCAAAGCAGTGCCAATGGTCGTCGAACTACTCATAGTTAAGGCGGATGTCTTATTCGGTCCGCAAATAGCAGGTCTTCTCGGTAGCGGAAGTCCAGAATCTTCTAACGCGTTACTGGATTCGGGTGCAGAAGAAAGCGATAGTCTACATTCAGTTGGGATATCTCTGGATTCCATGGAATTATCGACTCCTCGCAAGGAAAAGCTGTCTCTCAGCAGAGATTCGGGATTAACGCTATCAGAAGACGATTCGAATAGTAACGGAGGGAACAGTCCGGCGCCTAGGAATATATTGCATAGCTCGTCTGCCCCAACTTGCACCTTACAGCAAGATCAGAAAATAACGCGATACAATACTGACAGCCGCAACGTCAATGGTCTTCCGCAACTCAATCAAAGACAACAAAACATGTACTCTAATAAGGCAGAAATGTACAGCACCGTCAATGAGGAGCTATATACGATGCCGTACATGAGTGAACGTTACGTACACAATTCAATAAACATAGGAATCTCGAATGGAATTGACGAAAGGAATTACGTATCCAAAACGGCTGTCCAGCGATCGACGGCAGACATCTACGGTCAGAGCCCAGCCAAATATATCACGGGTCTGGAACCACAGAAACCACCTCGCAGCCACGTCTCCAAAGCAGCCCGGACTTCAAAAGTGTACAGCATGTTCGCAGAAACCCAGGAAGTTGATAAAAATGTCTCCAACAAAAATTTCAACAGAGCAAAGAGCTCGGACAATCTGTTAGAAGCTAAACAGGAGGCCATCGATGCAAAACGCGATCTTGTGTCTAGTCAAGAAAACATAGTTTACAGCAACATACACGACCTCGCCATGTTCACGGAGAGTATACAGAGAAACCAGTACCAAACGCATCCAGACATCGTGTCGAACATGAATACGAACTATTCCCGCGTATATCCTGGCTGGGAGAAGAGCGCTAACTATAACAAGGACAACCTGTCACAGAAAATATATGGACAGCTTATCCAGAAACAAGGAGAACCCTCGCAGAGCAAATCGGATGAAAAGGCAACACCGGCAGCCACCATTTTTACACGAAATGACTGGTCTCGTCAAGCAGCGAGAACTAAGAGCCTCGAAGTTAGCGAAGACGGACACGCTAACATGGATAAAACCCGCAATGGAAACTACGAAATTAACATAGTTAACACTTGCCGTAAGCGGCGGTTTGATCCGGCGCACATGTGCACAAAAAACTGCATAACGCTATCGATGGCCACCGCGCGCGATAAGGAAAAGCAAACCGGTGCTCCTCTCCAAAACTCATACTCGTACGTCGAGAATCTTTCCAGCAACTCTGACGATAGCAAAAAGTGCAGGAATCGCAATTACAACTATAATAAACTAAACCAGTCGAAGTCCCTCGCAAACATTATTCTGCAGAGCGACTCCAGTAGCAACGATACCCTGTATCAACCAAAAAACTCATTCAACAGCCGATCGACCGAGTCGCCGGCGAGCGAGAACTCCTTCGAGAACTGTTACACGACTCAATACATCGAGCCGTTGTACACGTCAGTATATAATAGGCGAAGGGATATTTTTCACGAAGAGAAAGCAGCTAATATGTTCTCATCTGACATCTACAAGGCGACGCCCACTGCGGTTCAGCCGGATTACACAGCAGAGAAGGAACAAAACAATAACAGTAAGAAGCCCCCACTCATGCCTCCGCCGGTGCCTCCGCGGAAGATGGTATATCAGCGAGTGTTAAAAAAATTCCAACCAGTCCATGTGAATAAGGACGACAAGTCGCGTTCCAAATCTGTGCCGCCACTGTACAGAGACCCACCGAATGGAACCGACAAAAATGGCCAGAACGGTATAGCATTGGACTGCTCCGAATCTGATACGGAATCTGAGTCGTACGTATGAACGTCAAGTGCGTGTTGTGCTCGAACTAGACACCAATTAAAACTATTATAAAATGTGGTTAACGCTGAGGTTTAACAAAATCAATCTCAAAACGTAAAAGATTATGACTTGTACCATAACTATGTTTAAACTCAGATTGCTTCTATAAATAGTTGTATCTATATTTGTGAATCCCGCCTTATTATTTCTAAAATAATATGTGACCATAACTTGAGTTATTTCGGTGATGTAATTCCAAAGACGTAAGAATAGTTTCAAACTTAATTAATAGATGACGTAGAGGAGGGTCTAGAAATGGACGTAGAGAAAATATTTTTATTTCTTACTTTGTGGATTTTTACTATTTAACTTCAGCCACAGTTTTAGAATCTTAACGATTGGATAGATCTGTAGGTAGTTAAACGTATAGCTTGTTATAATCTACTGTGTCATTTACGCTAGAGTAATAAATTTAATATAAT
The DNA here is from genome assembly GCA_963932265.1 of Thymelicus lineola. Classification (NCBI taxonomy): domain Eukaryota; kingdom Metazoa; phylum Arthropoda; class Insecta; order Lepidoptera; family Hesperiidae; genus Thymelicus; species Thymelicus lineola. Next base: position 7,970,806 of record OZ010697.1, on the reverse strand, counting down.
ATCCTTATTGAAATATAGTAGAGCTTGTAAATAATGTACGATAGTGTACCTATATGTACCTACTTACGAAATAATTATTAAATTCATATTTTTAATGAAATTTCATTGTTTTATTTGTAAAAGTTATACCTTTACCGTTACTACTTTTATGTTTTTTTTTCAATATCATCCCAAGTGGAACTAAAATACTACGAAAGAAAACGATAACTGCTGTAATTAGCAAATAGTATCGAATAGTCATCATAATTAGTGATGGGCCGACTATGCAATTAAAGATTTTTAAACAGTGCATCTAGATCATTCTTCCCCTGACTAATCCCATAGTTGCTAACAAGGCAAATATCAAGACAACCTCTGTCCGGCATCTGACAGTGACTCAAGACAAACTCCTATCCGGCGTCTGATAGTCTCAACACTATCTATGTCTGTGGTCTCAACTCTCAACCAACCAACCCAAGACAACCTCTATTGAGGCCATGAAGTACAGATGTAGAAGGAGAGCCATCTCATATGAGGGGAAATTTGAAAAAGTGTCCAGCTGTTTACTGAAAATAGAGGTTCCAATAATGGCCATTCGAATGGCGCTAGTGTCTGACAAATAGAGCGATATGAACATAGCTATTGTAGATGGAGTGAAGTTTGCTGAATTATGCCACCCGTAATGAATGGCGCTAATGTCTGAGAAATAGATATTCGAATTATTCGAACATAGATGTGTTGTAGACCGCACCGCAGCTCCACCCGTAATTGGACGCGTTTTTACGGACACTTTTCATACACAAAGATGGCCCTCATACTCTATTCTCCATGGTTGGGGCTCTTAGATAACGAATAAGTATAAGAAATATTAAAAATAACAATGTACATAGATAGGTCATATCAACCACAACCTGATCCAGCTTCTCATCAAATTCCAATGACATGAGATTATTTGAAATTAAAAGAAAAATATAATCAATAATGCCAAGGAAAATTGAATGAAAATACACGTCGATACAGCTAGGTAGATTATCGAAAATTCCCGTATCTTTGCTAAGCTAGTGATTTAATTTACAGCGATGTATAAAAACTATTTTTTGTAAAGGGTAAAACAAAGTTAAAAATCTTGTTCAATCTTAAATTCTTCTCGTGCTAATCTTAAGACTAGGTAAAGATTACACACGGAGATACATAATAATGTTTATCATACGAGTATCATAAGTACATTTGTATTTCGTGGATCTAGAATAATTTTCCGCGAATTTTCCTACTTCTGACTTTATAGTTTCAGAAATTTTTTCATAAGAAAAAAGATATTAACAAGCGTCAAGCTCTATAAACAGAACAGAAGTTAGGAAACACTAACATAATATTATTTATTTGATAGTTTTCTTTCTGCTCTTCTCCGTGTAAACTTTGACTAAGTAGGTATATTATCTTAATCACACACTTTACCTAAATATTTTTAGATGTTGAGGCTTAACCAATTTGGATGCGGACTACGCTGTTTGGCCTAATATTTAGCGTTTATTTTATTTCGGGTACCAAATAAGAAGGATAATTTATGGCAGTAAAAAGATGACGTCATGTAAGTTCAAAAATTATTAAGGCAAAATAAAAAAACAAAAATGACCAAAAAATTGGTCTATTCATTTAATCTATAGGTGGACCAGAATAGACGCCTGGAAAGAGGCTGAGGTGATAGGCATTCACAAGCCCGGTAAACCTAAAAACCAGCCTTCGAGCTATCGTCCTATCAGTTTGCTAAATACGTTTGGCAAAATCTACGAAAAGATACTGCTCGGCCGCCTCAAGGCGGTCGCATATTCCAAAAACCTTATAATGGATGAGCAATTCGGCTTCAGAGCCAAACACTCGTGTGTTCAACAGGTGCACCGTATAACGGAGCACATCCTTGAGGGCTTAAATCGTAAAAGGCCCAGAGGAACGGGTGCCCTCTTCTTTGACGTGGCCAAAGCGTTCGACAAAGTTTGGCACAGCGGCTTGATTTACAAGCTTTACCAAATGGGAGTGCCAGACAGACTCGTACACATCATGCGAGACTTTTTGACGAATCGCAAATTCCGCTACAGAGTGGAGGGCACACGCTCCTCTATCCATCCCTTAAGAGCCGGAGTACCACAAGGCTCGGCGGTCTCTCCGCTTCTCTATACACTGTACACCAGTGACATGCCCAGGCACCCACTGGTGCAACTGGCCCTATTCGCGGACGACACCGCTTTATATACCACGCACCCAGTGCCAGCCCGCATCACCAAAACTCTCCAAACTGCGACCACCGCCCTAGGCGAATGGTTTAGGAAATGGAGAATTGAGGTCAATCCCGAGAAAAGCTCAGCCATATACTTCAATAGAGCCCGTAAAAGGAAAATGACACGCCCCGTGTCAATGTTCGATCGTCCCATTCCCTGGGAAAAACAAGTGAAATACCTGGGAGTCACTCTTGATGAAAAGATGACGTTCCACACACATATCAAACAGATTACAAACAGGGCCGCCTTCATACTAGGGCGATTGTATCCGATGATAGGCAAGACGAGTAAAATGTCGCTCCGTAACAAGACGACACTTTACAAAACTTGCGTCCGTCCCGTTATGACCTACGCCAGAGTGGTGTTTGCACAGAGGCAAACCATCTCGCTGCAGCGGATTCAAAATCGCTTCTTGCGCATGGCCACGGGCTGCCCGTGGTTCATACGTAATGTAGATCTACATCGCGATCTCGAGCTTCCCAGCATAGCTCATTACATGAAGTGGCTCTCCACGAACTACTTCAAGTCCGCTGAAGCCCATCCCAATCCCTTGGTTGTTCAAGCGGCCACCTATGTCCCCAACAAGAACGCTTCGTCCTTGTTCAGGCGTCCTCGAAATGTGCTAGAAGACCCCGATGACGAATTCACGATCGCAAACGCTCCCTCGGAGCAAAACTCCCACTCACAAACACACCACACAGACACACTACACGCACAGCGTCGCCGCCGGCGGCGACGAGGTCCTGTTTTCTGTACGGCCGCCACAAGGTATTCCCGCGTGAGCGGCCATCCTGTTCCGATGTCCTCCAACAGGCGACGTCCTAAGCCGAGGTCCGAACCCCACAGGGGGTGCCCTTAGGACGTCGCATGCCCCTACTGCTCGAGGTGTGGAGGATAACTTCCACCTCGCAAATATGTCTTCTCGGCTGAGCCTCTCCAGGCTCGCCCTCCTGTCCGCGTGAAGCTGTAAAGGCCACTAGGGCCAACAGCAACTATCCATTCGAAAAAAAAAAAAAAAAAAAAAAAAAAAAAAAAAAAAAAAAAAAAAAAAAAAAAAAAAAAGGACCAGAATCTCATGGCATAAATGACAAGCAGGAAAAAGCGTTTTTCATATGGCAATGCTATAACAATTATGAAGTCATAAAAGGAGTTTAATGATTATCTTCGATATACATAGGATAGTATCGAAAAATCCTTTAAAATCACAAGCCAGACATACTTAGTATTTTCAATGTCTATCGTTGGGGGAGCAATAAATTATTATTCTTGTTCTTTTCATCATATTAATAAAAAATACCAATTTATAAGAATTATAAGTGTGGACTATTTAAAATTCTATAATAGTTTTATAATTTAAAATATATACAATATGTGAAGTATGTAACATTTTTTGTTATAATATTTTCATTTGAAATTAATAAACAAATTATATCATGTTACCGATTATGAAATAAATATTTAGATAAAAATATCAACGTTCAAGAGGTTTTTATCCAATTTCTCGAGTGTTGTTGTCTCCAATTTTAAATTTTCGATTTTGCCATCAAATTTTGGTGGACCTATATAAAACATTATAGAAAACGTTTCATTAATTACATTATATTACACTATATCATTTATATTAAAGGTATTATAGTATTATATTCCGAGATTTATAATTTATTGATTTACACCTTTTCAGTATTTTCTTTTTCTGTTTGTTCTATTTCATCCCAGGACTGCTTCTCAGTGGAGCCTAATATCATGAATTGTAATCCAGACATTATGTACACTATTGAACCTATGTAGAATACTGGTCGCCAAGCTTCGGGATTAGTCTGAAAATATAATGAATACATTTCATTAGATAATAAAGTTTTGACTTCACAATAGTGAACAATCTTGATGCTTAATACTTTAAGTAAATAATTAAATGTGTACTTTATATATATTATCTATAATGTGTTTTTGTTACCTCATTATATTTTGTGAAATATGCTGTAACAAAAGGCGATATGATGCCAGCAGCAGTTATTGCTGCGGCCGCTATTCCTGAGACTGCGCCCACAAAGTTTGATGTTAAATCGAACGCGTTGGCTGCACTGGAGAGCGGAACTGTTCCATTTAAAGTCAGTGCCAAGACTATCACCGAAACATATAAGATAGGTGCGTATCCGGGAATCGTTAAACACAGTAACAGGGCGCCGGGAATTACATGTGAGGCGAGAGTAGCCAATCTTCTTAGCGCTTGTAAACTTAGTACCTTCCTTTTTAGCAATAAATCTCCTACTGCGCCGAAACCTAAGCATGCAATCGATCTACATAAATATATAACGCCGGATAGAGCACCAGTTGCAGATATTTTGTATCCCAGTGCGCTGGATAAGTAACTTGGCGCGGCGGTTATGACGAAATAAATACCCCAACCCGTTCCAAAGTTCACTACCAATGCAGACCAGACAGACAGTGACGTCAGTATCCTTCTGTATGGTGGGAAATGCTGTAAGAAATGATTAAAATTACTGGGAGTAAGCATTTTTACAATTCTAATCTGCTCATTTTTCGACTATTTACATAAAAATATATATTTAAAACCTTTGTGATTTTTGAGTGTTGAATTCCTTCTTTTATGTATTGCAATTCTTCAAGCGATATTTTAGGGTGTTTTTCTGGTGAATCGTAACTGTAAAGCCACCACGGAACACAATATATTAAAGCGACGAATCCAAAAATGTAGAAACCCCATTCCCATCCAAGATTTTCTATAATTACTCCACCCAGCGCCCAAGTAACAAAAGTCCCAATGGCTCCTCCAATCAAAGCTGCCACAAACTTGCCTCTTTCAGTGGGAACGGCCCAATATCCTATCAGTACGCTCATCGCAGGGTAAATAAATCCCTGTAATAAAATAATAAAATGAAATTCAGCACAGTGTTACCTAACAGTACTTTAAATCTTTTTTTTATTTTCATGCCAACATTACATTTATCAGACTTTGGAACTCCACTGCTGAACATAGGTCTCCCCTAACCTGCCCTATTTGGACCTCTACTGAAACTTCAGAATCAAGCGGATACCAGCTGTCTTTTTCAGGTTGTCAGTCCACCTGGTTAGGGGGCGTCCTGAAATCCCTGTACCGACCTTTCTTCCCCCTTCATTGTTTTCATGCACTTTGTAGTTTGTACATAATTTTAACTACACTGCTCTCTAATTAAAAACTAATATCCTCCAACTGTTTGAATTGAATTCCAATCTGTTACCAACTCTTACAAACTGTTTATTCACATGTATTATATCGACGGTCCCTATGTATAAAGCGACATCTCAAAAAACCAAGGTTTACAGGAGAGCGAAATTAATGTTCAAATCGATCTAGAAATAATAACATGTATAATTATAAATATTTTTTCCTTAATGTTTTACTAGCTTTAGGAAGTTTTCAATAGTATTTATACATATTCATTTTTTACTTTTATCAAAAAACTGATAGGTGACTGTTTCTACGTGGCATGAAAATAAAGCATGACAGACGTACGTCTTTCTACGAAGGAAGCAAGAAGATATTTTAAGAAGTTTATATATTTTATAATTCATCGATTTAATTCATAAAATCGTGTGATTTAGCAACGCATCAAGCGTTATTTGTGGAGCTTATAATATAAGTAATAACCAATAACGTTAAATCAGTTCAGATCAGTCAGACAAGACCGTTTGTGCACCGAGTGGTGCCGCTTTTCTAAACTCTTACATATCCGCATCTACGGCACTTATCCTTTGTAATTACTATACTTGTTCTCTTATACGATATGTAACTATATATTTAGTGTAATACGTAATATACAAGTAAAAACCTTATTTGGGTTGTAGCGTATGGACAATCTAAAGCCATATATGCAATAAAAAAACATTTTGACTTGTCTTTATATACGTAGGGATCATCGATATTGGTGGCAGTTATAAAAGTTAGTTTGTTTATTACTTACACTGCATAATCCAATAGCAATTCTGACGATGAGCATTGAGATATAACTATGCTTAGCTGCTAGAGGGCTAAGGATCGAGAGTAGGGCGCTTAGAGTAATCACTACAAGGGCCACTAGCCGAGGACCATACCGGTTGGCTATCACTCCACCACATAAATTTGTCACCAGATAACCCCAAAAGTAACTGCTCAGTACTTGTGCTCTTTGGTAGGGTGTCCAGTCTAACGTTACCTGTGAAGACTGAAAAAAAAAAATATTAAATAATTTAGAAAAAAAACTGGACTTTAAATGAAGTACATCCTTTCCAATAAAAAAAAATCATCGAAACCGTTTGGCGTGATATTGAGTTATTCGTCCATTTGTCGTACACATACTTAATGCTAAGACTTATATGGTTTTCTCATGGATGCTATTATCAGATCTCGCTCAAATTGGTGGCTCAATAAGTGGGACCATATGACAAGCACCAGCTTTGGATTAAAAAAAATCATCAAAATCGGTTCACCCAATCGAAAGTTCTGAGGTAACAAACATAAAAAAATAGTAGAATTGAGAACAGGAGGTTTTTAAAGTTGGTTAAAAATAAGAAAAGAATATCAATATCTGTTCTACTCAATTTCTGGTCCTGAACAAAAGAAATAAAATAGTAATTAAAAATTAACACAAAATAAAAAACCGTAATTCACGCCTGGGTTAAGTATCTTACTTACGTCATAAGTAACGTTACTTGTTGGAACCATCGCAATTATATTGACGCTCAAATTCACTCGCAACATGTAGCAGACATACGTGTTGCAAAATATCAGCAGGGCCACCACCCACCGACGTCCTATTTTATCTGTGAAAAAAAAATCTGTGAATTATCTATACTAATACTATCTATATAAAGAGGAAATATTTGATTGTTTGCATTGAATAGGCTCCGAAACTACTGAACCGATTTGAACATTTTTTTCATTGTTGGGAAGCTACAATATCGCCGGATGACATAGGCTATATTATATTTCCAAAAAAATTTGGGATCCTTAATAAAATTTCAATAATGTAACTCAAAGTGTACAAAGATAAGAAAACCGAAGCAAAGCGAGTATGGATGGACTCATCACGACACACCAACAACGCGGGAATAAATACTTATAATCTATCATATTATCTGCTCCTGCCGGGATTCGAGCTCCCCCACGCTTTGTAGAGAGTTACCAAAATAATTTTATTGCCCTTCTATTATAATTATGTAAAATTATCGTAAAGATTACGTCTCTAAATTTCCTTACTAAATCCCCTCAATACTCAGTAAAACTAATAATAAAATGCATATAAGATACAATCCTAGTCTCAACTCACCTCTCGTAACGAGAGAGATAGAGGTCCGCTACGTTATCACAGTGTAGACTGTAGATTGTAAGCTTCACTGACTTTTGAGATGAACATGGAGGATGTACAGGTACTTACAATATTTGGTAATAATAGATCTTTACCTATGAAATTGGAAATTTAATAACCAGTATTTTCTAATTTAATTATATCTGGATTCAAATATTTTTTTTCGAAAGCCTTGTTATTTTAATTTCAAAAGTCGTTTATCTACAAAAGATGCAATTGTAATTATTTACTCGTAGTAGTTAAGTAACTAAAACTTTTTAAACGAACGATAAAATCGTTAAAATACAGCCACAGAAAATTTGTATGTTATGATAATACGAGTTCGAAGGATAACCGACGCGCTACCGAAAATCAAATAGGTACGCTACTCTCAAATAGTTTAGCACTAGGAAACAGCGAGGCAACAACTGAGGCGGAATATTTGGCCCTAAGTGATGTCGCTAAAGAGTTCTGTTTTATTTGAAATTTCTTGTTGGAATTATTGATAAACACTTTATTAAAATGATAATCAGAGCGCACATAATTTTTTAATGGCAAGATAATATTCTCATAAGCGCACCAAACATACAGATTATATATGTATAGATTTGCATTATTATTTTGTTAAAGATCTTATTTATAAATATATTTTTGATATTAAATACTTACCGACTTATGAAATGATAACTGATCTTTTTACTAAAGCAATGAGTAGAGACAAGGTCTTCTATAATATTTTGTAGAGAATTTGAATTTGAAAAATTGTAATGTCTGGTTGTCTGATGATACTTTACACTGTATAAAGTATTGTTGTATATAATGTATTGTTTACGTGTAATGTCATAATCATAATCATACGGGATGTGAAGCTGATAGACCACATTATGTTTGTACACGTACAATGATAAGAATGAGGGGAAGTGTTAAAACTTGAACGTATCTGTGCAATGCATTCTTATCTATAAACTTCCTCTCTCGGATCAGCCGCCATAGTCATTTTAAATTATTTCCAATAATGTATCGTAGAATCCAACTAAGTTATATAAATATTATTCTTGACGACCCTGTGATGATTGGATTTCTTGCCAAATACAGGAACGCAAAGTATGTATTGTTTTGATTATTCGACCTAACACGCCATCCACCGACAATCACCTTAATCTGTGCTACTGCGTCGTTTGACATCAAGATGATCTCTAATAGAGCTCCAACTTTTTCAAAATTTAGACAATTTTTTAAGTGAGAAAAGTTCAAACCCCGAGAAGCAATACAAAACGCTTTCGCTGACTTCTCGTCCGGCAGACTTCTACAGTAAAGGGATAAACAAACTGCCATCAAAATGGCAAAATTGCATAGTTAATTTGGGCTAGTACTTTGATTAGCTAAAATAAAAAAAAATACCAAAATTTTTTATTTTAAAATTTTCATATAAATCTCCAATTTCATAGGTAAAGACCACAACTTACTAACATAATGTATAAATAGTTCGCAAAATTAAAGACGCATACAGCAGCCGTGACTTTAGGCAACTTTTAAATTTACCAATTTAAAAAAAAATATGGTTTTTAAGTATTATTAACCTGTAAAGTTTACCTGTACACATGATAGATAAATAACACTTCACCATTTACTTTTAAATATCTGCATTATATATTACCACAGATACGACATAGCACCATTGGAATATTGTATCAAGAATACACTTCCTCCGTATCAGTAAGTCCACAAACAAATTAATACTTAAATTAAAGTCGTGAAATAGATGAATATACACAAATGTCAGGGCATTTGCGTACACTACATTAATGGAAAAACATTGTTTCTACACAATGATGTAAGGTAAAAATGGTATAGGTATTTATTGCCAATATTGCGAATAATCATCGCATTTTCTCACATGATTAGATACTAGATATATACACGTAGATTCTACTAAATTAGCCTATTGCTAAACTGTTGATTGGCACTTCAAATTTTAAAGAGCTACGAGAAAAATTTTGAGGACTCAGAGGTTAAGTTTACTTAAATTTCAATCTTGTATATAACTACACGACGTTCGAACTAACGAGACGAACTAGTGGGAACAAAGCACATTTTCGATCTTTAAAATTATTCGTAAAGTTTTCTAAATAAAGTTTACCTGCACACATCACAAAAGAGCACTACAACTGGTGAGATGCTGCACGAGGAATCAACTTTATTGCTAACAATGAATATTGAATTAAAACGATAAGGTGTGTCTCTAACTCAGATCAATAAAAGAGGTAGATAACGAATTCCTAACAAAAAAGTGAGGAAAGTTTTTACGTTTTTTGAGCGTAAGTGAACATGTGTGCGTAAATGAAATGTTGCCAAAACCAAGTTCAATTAAATCTCCCTGCAAAATATTGTGAATAGTATAAAATGTTAAATAAGTTCGTCTAAATATATTTTTCTCAAAACGTATTTTATCTGTTAACATTCAGTAGAATGACAATGCTCGTTGCTACTGTACTGTACCTACATCACATTATGAATTGATTTCTGATGTGAATGAATACGTCTTTAAAGAACAATGCCCAACTGCCATACATCGTTTTATTTGATTTTCAACTTTAGCGTCTTAAAATAAAAAAAATTCTAAAAATCGCCGCTTTAATTTCTGAGCTTAGATATATAAGAATTTTCAGCAGACACACCCCAGAACCAAAGTATTTTGAGATTGAATTCTTATAACCATTGAGTCATAGAGTAGGGGAGAACGTAATTTTTACCATTATTTTTTATTATGACTTTTTTTTGATTGACAACCGGAAATGGAAATTTGACATCATTACATTTGTTACCAACATTTATAACGAAATTCTGTGTGTAATATTGGCCAGAAGTCTCCCTATATCTTGCTTGATACAAGCTATGTATCGAAGTGAGTGCCCGAATGAAAATGGACATTGTTGACATAATTGTTATTATAGTCAATTTATAGCTTATTAATAAAATTATTTTACGCTGGGTAATACGGGCACAGGTATTAATTTTAAAATACGTAAAAAAATAAATGAATTGCTTCGGTATAACTGACGTTTTAAGACGCTACAAAAAATAAAAAATAATTTTTGGGCATTGTTCTTTGCTACCATACGGGGGCAATCCAAAAAACCTAATGATAACAAAATCGGGGCATAGAGTTTGGCGTTATAGTTTCGAATCTATCCTCTACATCCAAAATTAAATTATACCACTGGATAGCTAAAGAATCACATAATTCAATTATATACGAGCACAGTATACGGTTTTAAAGGGCTTGGTATTTTCTGCTTCACTCAAATACAAGGCAATGAGTTATCTACATTTTTCTATCTAATCTTCAAAGTGCATAATAATTAAACAAATAAATACAACAAGATAAGTAGAAGCAGATATATATTTTCAATCTATTTTTTTACAATTATTATCCCCTGATTTTCTCTTTCAGGGAGCAGGAAGCGTTTGCCGCCGCGGCGCCAGCCTCAGCCGTTTTTTTCGTCGTCAGCTCGTTTACCGGCTAGTTCCAAAAAATTTTTTTGCCCCGACAAATCCCAACTTTTTTAAGTTTTGCCAAGATATTTCAGTCTTGCCATCTGGCAACCCTATATAGTTCCAACCATAACAAATAGATTTTGAACTACAAAAGATATCATAAAGAGATATAATGCTTATCTTATTAAACAAAGTAACTAGGTATCTTGTTGACTGAAGCTAAGTTATCTAAGACATCAGACTACGGATTACCAAAGAAGGTTATACAAGACATGCTACTGGCAGATGTAGAAAAAAAAATTATGTATGTATGTTATGGAATTTGTTTGATTTTTAGAAAATTTTCGCAACATTTTTCCTCTCTGCAGTCTTACGTTACAATTAATGTAAAAGTCGCTTACCAGGACAATATCTGTCCCCTGGCTTCTCTCAGGATTCCTCTCAGATTTCTACTTAAGTTTGTAATTGCTATTTACGCGTACTTTATTATTTATTCAATTTACAATTTTCTGTGACTTTCTTTTTTTCCCTATTCTTAAAATATACCTATACATCACATAGGCTCATGGCTGAATGGAAAAATATAATTTAAAATCTCTTAAGGTGTATTAATTTGTCACTGAATGATTAAAATGAGAGAAGCCAGGGGTAAGTTATTGTCATGGTAAACGACTATTACATCCATTGTAACGTACTTAGTAAGTTAGCCTACACTAGACAATTGTTACGTGGCAGAAATAGGTGAGGCGGTGGTACGGCCCCGGGCGAACCGTTTAGAGGTACCATATACCGAGCAATAAATGAATCGTATTATAAGATACGATAAAATTATATCTTATTTTGATTAAATAAGGTTGTAAAGTAGAGGGTTCTTGTAGCAACTCACTCCTTTATTTTTAATCGGACAACAATAACTCAGTAGTCAGTTTCCTTCACATTTAGGGACAGAAGTTAAAATGTCTTGTAGATACATCGCAAGTAAAATGTACTTATACTTCAACATAACATATAAAATATACGTAGATTCCTATGATTAAACACTTAGGTAAGTCTTGTCCTCCTGTCAATCATCAGTACTCCGTGACTCTATGTCCTTTTCGGATTGTTTCTCCTCGATATAATTCCACGACTGAATCTTAGTGGTACCGAATATGATAAAATATATCGCAGTTCCAATGTACACAGAAGCGCCTATCATAAAAACTGGTCTCCACTCGGCAAAACCGTTCTGTAAAAAATATATTGTAAACGTTATTTAAATAAAAGGAAATTTAACACTACGGGCACGACTAAGGAACAAAGTAGCAAAAGATTATTGTGATGACCTCTAAATTACCAGCATCATATATAGCTTCGAGCACAGACGCAGATTTGCCAGCCTCTTGGTATTTCATAGGATACATTTAGAAGAGTGTGCACAGGAATTAATAAAGAGTGAAAAGGTTTTACTTAGTACGCTTTTACATCTACGACTTTATTGTGGTATATCTACGTATTTATTACGGTCACCAAGCGTAAGTTCAATAAAACATTTCCTTTGGAGTTTGTTTGTTGTTGGAAAAGATTTCTCAACCACTCTCTCACGTTGGTGGTCAAACCAAGTAATACATTCGTCATCTATATTTTACAATGCAGCTTACCCCATTTTTAGTAAAATGCGCTGTTATGAGCGGTGTGATGAATCCAGCGACTGTACTAATTCCATTCGCTATACCATACAAAGTCGCCGCAAAGTTTGGCGCCAAGTCAACATGGTTTATTAAGTCGGTAAGTGTGGAAGCGCCATTAAACCCAAGTGTCAAAGTAATGAGAATAACAGGCAAAACGGGCGTACATCCAGTGTAACCCAGTGCCACCAGGAGCAATCCGGGAATTATGTGGGAGAACAGACAGAAGAATTTTCTTATGAAATTGGTCGATAGCGTCTTTTTTCTGACGATTCTGTGGAAGATAATCACAAATTGGTATTACTGCGTACTACTGCCACTAGATCGTGTCTTCATGTAGTGATGTCATTATTTAAATACATAATTATAATTATTCAACCTCATAGCTTGCAGCATTTTACCTGTCCCCAATAGCTCCAGAAACAAGCGAGAATAACATTCTAGCCAAGTAGGGCAATGACGATAACACGCCGGCCGATGACAGGTTGAATCCCAAAGCAGTAGATACATATTTAGGAGCTGCAGTCATCACAAAGTAAAATCCCCAGGCATTACCAAAATGGAGTATAGTCATCGCCAGAAAAGGAAATGAAGTCATTATCCTGCTGTAGGGTGGGTGGGGCTGAAATTAAATTGAGTTTAACTTATCAAAACTAAGTATATTCATTAAATAATAATCCCTAAACAATGATAATATGTTAATTATTTATTTAGAATGTAGGAGAATCAATCATTAACCTTTTTAATTTCACCCGGAGCAATGAAAAGCCATCCAAGGATCTTAAATAGGTATGATATCATGCAACTCCTCTCAAGCCCAAAAACATTTCAATAAATGCAACAAAAATCGTTTGCTTTAAAATATGCTTATCAAGGTGTAAGAGAAGTATCAATATAACAAAACATACCCTTTTCTCTAAACATTGCTCAACCTCATCTCCGATCGCCTTCAAAATGTATTCTCTCTCGGTATCCAATATTCGAGGGTGGTTTAAGGGGGAATCGTGAACCAGGTACCACCAAACTAAGCACCACAGAATCACCATCGTCCCTGAAATTCATACAAAAATTTTAAGTCACTGCACACCTATTAGGGTCTTGATTCTAATTCTAATTCTTGATTGAAGTGTTCTTAGATACATAAGTGAAATTTAAAAAAAACTGTGAGATGCCATTGTCTGAAGTATGTGGGGTATGTGCTCGATGACTCACTGTAAGGATTTCAAAAAGGTGTATCATGATAGCTTTTTGAATAGCAGGCGGGCGTTTTTTTAATTTTAAAAATACTAAGTATCTTAGGTCGTGTCTTTAACTCAACACTTGTATTACAGATAAACATCATTTATATCACAGTATTAGCGTTATCATTTCAATTTCAATGCATTAGGTGAATGACCTTACGTATTGCACTTGAGTTTGAAAGCCATTGAAGTTTACTATCTGATTATTGTTTTTGGTCACCTGATACATAAAATGCGACATCCCATCCAAAGTAATTAATGACAGGTCCAATAAGGGACCAGGTGAATACTGTGCCGATGGCGCCACCCATGAGAGAGCTGACAAACATTCCTCGTTCGTGGGGAGGTGCCCAGCGAATCAACAAATCGTGTAGAGCAGGAAACAGCATTCCCTGAAATCAATCACGACATCCAACTTTTTGTCGAAGAACAATTTTGGTTAAAACCTGCGCTTAGCTTGTGACTTAAATTTTGTTGCATATGTAAACTGCTGATTGATCAAAAATAAAATCCTTAATATTCAGTTAAGCTACATCCTACTCACGATACTTTATTTTGCCTGTGATAAGTTTGATTGCAATCCCAACTGATGTTAGGTGGCGATGGAATTGAAGAAGAAAAGAGTACAAAAGCTTACAATTGTAAAGACTATTTTCGTAGGACGGCTAATTCGGCTAATTCTTTGAGTTATGTCGGTTACCCTTGTTCGTCTACGGATCTCCTCGTTTCAGTACACAGTAACAGTACTTTAGGTATTAAATAAGTAGTGCATACCGCAGCAAGTCCTATAACAAATCGCAATGCCACCAAAACATAAACATGAAGATGAGCAGCATAAGGGGACAGTATGTCTCCAAGGCCAGCAAGCACCGTCGTCCAGAGTACCAAATGTCGAGCTCCAGTTGCCTCTACTACGACACCGCCTATGAACGAGGTTATCGTATAGCCCCAGAAATAACTTGATAATACATAAGCCTGCTCTTGAGCTGTCCAGTCAAATGTGTCGAGGGCTTCGCGCTGAAAAATATACACAATAAATGAAATTGCATTATAAGTTGATCAAGATGAGATATGAAATACAAAAATCGTGTAATAACAATATGATAAATAATAATAATAATTAATATTAATTTTTTACCTTTCGCCAATCGCGACCAATGCCTAATTGTAAGTCAGAAATCTCGCTGAACAAAGACTTTGAATTATTTTTCAAGGCATCACATTCACTTTTCATTCTGCAATTAAAGGAATATATTCAATTTCCCATAAATAGATTCACATAAATTATCTTATTATAATTCTAAAAATTTGCTATGTAGATTTAGGTATTATGTATTTCGTATTAAAAAATACGAAATACATAGCTTGCAACACAGTCTAGAGGAAATAATTTAATATAACTGTTAACTCCACACTCCCTCTAGAGGAGTTTGACACTGTCCTATGAGGAACGCCTGTAAGCTATGAGTTGATAAAAAGCTAAGAAAAAGTAATACATATTGAATAGTGTCATTATTACTACAACATGAATGGCAGGCGTCGCCCCTTTCATGTATTACAACTTGATTACAACTAAGAAATAAATTATGCAGTTCCTCGCCTTAACGTCCTCCAACAGGCTACGTTCGATCCTAAGCCGAGGTTCGAACCTCACAGGCGTCACAGAAGGTGTAAGTGGTGTAAGGGCACCTGCTTATTATATTCGCAACCCCTATTTTTTGTGAAAAGGGCGAGTATCTATGGGTTGAGTCTATGCGCCGTTTCCTGGAGTCAATTCCCCAATCCTAGGCTTTCAAAGCTCGCCGCACTAACTGCGTGAAGCTGTTAAGGGCAACAGCAACTGTTGCTTAGAACAAAATGCTTGATAAAAATGATAAGCTATTGTATTGGTTGAGCAAGGCAATACGAAGGTTTCGCCCACGAGACCTAAACAAATCCCCACGTGTATAGATGACAGGGATCGCTTAGTTCAGATACTGCCGAATTTGCCGTTATACCTAGTAGTATCAAAACAATTAGCAGGCCTAACAGCAGGGGCGAATGCCGCTGCGTCAGCTGTAGCAATTATAAGAGGACCCTGGTTTACAGGGGCCCCAGTGCTGGCCATGTGGTAGAGTGAGAGGCGCTGCATCTCTTGGTGGCAAGAGGCGCAAACAATGATGGCCCTAGGGTGGTACGTCGATTTGTGTAGGCAGATTGGTATTGTCGGAATGTTTTACGATTCCCATGGGAGCATGGGCCCCCTTAACAAATTTTGATACAGGGAATGCCACTTTCCAAGAGGGATGATTCTGCAGTCCAATCGACATGAAACTTTGACCAATCTTCTGGATAAAAAAACAATCTTGAACCTTACCTTATTAAAAAGTTACTTGATAACAAAATTATGTACAAACGTAAAGAAGATTACTAACGAGACAGCTGTAGAGTCCGGAGTCACCATAGCGATGATGATGATACTGATGTTGACTCTCGTCATGTAGTTGACCCAGCATGCTAGGAACATCATGACGGCGATGTTCAACCGAACAGGTACTGCGTTCAATACTTGCGAGGACAAAAGAAATAAATTACGTATAATTACATCTAAATAGGTATAAATTACTTAAATTAACATAAAATTAATCAGAAATATGTGTGTGTAAACGTACTAAATTACTTACTACCTATTGATTGATTATCGATTTTAATCTAATTATTTCAAAAGATAAACCTTGTATTTTTTTTTTTTACACAAATAAGTTAATGCTTGACCACAATCCCACCTGATGGTAAGTGGAGATGTGGTCCAAGGTGGTAAGCACATTAACTTAGTAAAAGCCTATTCACTCTTTTCTTGAAGACATCCACATCATAGGCAGGCGGGAACGCCGACGCAGGCAAGTTATTCCAGTCCTTGGCGGTGCGTATAACGAATGACGAGCCAAACCGCCTCGTCCTTACCGGCGGGATGTTCACAACAAAGGGATGGATACCCGCCGTGCGTCGTGTCGTTCGATGGCGAAATGGAGATGGGGGAATTAAATCAAACAATTCCTGTGCACACTCTCCGAAATGTGCCCTGTAGAAAACCGAGAGGCTGGCTACTCTACGCCTGTGCTCGAGGCTTTGCAGATTGGTCTCAACCAAATCTGGGTCACCAATGAGCCTCTTCGCACGCCTCTCCATCGAGTCCAAGGCAGAAAGGTGACATTTGGCTGCACCTGCCTAAATGTGCGAACAGTACTCCACACACGGCCGAACCTGAGCTTTATACAAGGTTAAGAGTTGCCTCGGTGTGAAGTACCGCCGCACCTTTGCAAGGACACCAAGTTTCCTTGCAGCAGCCTTAGCCTTGGTCTCAATGAACCGCCCAAAGTTGAGTTTCGAGGATATCTCTACTCCTAACAGCTGGAGGCAGTCGGTATAATCCAAGGACACATTCCGAAAAGTAGGAGCCAAGGTAAGCGGGCTCCTCTTGGCGGTGAATAGACACGTCTGCGTTTTAGCGGCGTTGAATCTCACAAGATTGGCTTCGCCCCACTCGGACACAGCCCGAAGTGTGAGATTCACACGAGCCACCATGGCCTCTCTTTGAGACTGAATTTCGTCCTGACTGGCCCTGGAACTTGGTATGTATCTCTCTACCACTGTGCTATCGTCTGCGTACCCATAAATACCGGGCATAAGCAGGTCATTTATATGCAGCAGAAATAGAGTGGCGGAGAGAACGGACCCCTGAGGAACTCCAGCATTTGTAGCCATCGTTCTCGATGAACAACCATCGACTACAACGCGGGAAGACCGGTCACTCAGGAAGTCCTTTACCCAGTGGATAAGGCCAGGGGATATGCCATAAGCTGGAAGCTTGCTTAGAAGGCTAGCGTGCCAGACCTTATCGAAGGCCTTCGAAACATCAAGGGAGACAGCAAGTGCTTCCCCATTATTATCGAGGGCCTCGCCCCATATGTGTGTGGCATACGCTAGAAGATCTCCTGTTGACCGGTTTCGGCGGAACCCGTACTGCCGGTCGCTAAGGAGATCATTCTGTTCTAGATATGCCATGAGGCGCCTATTCAATGTACGCTCCATAATCTTGCAGAGTATGGAGGTAATTGAGATAGGCCGATAGTTGGCGGGGTCAGCACGGCTACCTTTCTTGGGCACGGGCTGCACGTTGGCAAGCTTCCAGGATTTAGGCACTGATCCAGTCTCAAATGAAAGACGGAACAGACGTGTCAATACAGGAGACAACTCGGGTGCACATGTCTTGAGCACTATCGCTGGAATACCGTCCGGTCCACTGGCTTTATTCACGTCTAGACACCGCAAGGTTTTAAGGACTTCTTTGTTTGTAATGCGGATTCATGCGTAATGCGTATTTGTAGCAGCAGTTTCATTACTCCACCTTCTGAAGCAGTCTTATTTATTTGGAGTCTGTTAATAGTGGACCCCTTACCGACCACAAAAATAATAATAAAATTAAGCAGTACACACAGCTAAACGATACCATTACTACTAAGAAAGAAAAGTATATAGAGAATATGTAAAAATAACTAAAATAAAAGATTATAGATACAAAAAAACGACATGATTGAATCATGTTGTGCAAATTACGAGTAATTAAGTATCATAATTTTTATTTGATATCTCGAACTCACATGTAACAAAAAGTAGAAGTATCACTAATTCTTTGTTTTAAAAAGTTTTTTTTTTATTATAGGCATCTCTTACCTGACAGCATTGTAGAAGTAAATCAATCGATTGTAAAAAATTAAAATATAAAACTTTGAATAATTAAAATATTAATCTGATCTTCGCGTTTATTCACATCAACTGTTTAGATTTTTGTATCTTTGCAAATTCTCATGTTGCGCACATTCACTAAATAGGTTACATATCAAAAAGATATTACTGAATGACATTATCTGCATGATTTCTGTTAGCATCGTGCGTTTTTCTTGTCTCAGATTTTAACCACGTGAATACTTCAGGTTTCCTTGGAATCTAAGATAAAAGATAAAAGATCAGTGACTAGCCCTCAAAGGGCTAGATTACAGCTACCTGTGTCATAGTTACTAGATAACTTACATAAATATGTTCGGTTCGTTCTCAATCTATGTCTTAGTTCTAGTGTGAGTCACATAGATAATAGTTACATGCAGGTTCTCATATAAATTGTGAAAAGTGAAAACTAGAAAAAGACAAACTACAAATTACTTAAAATACGAGCTAACTCTATTTTTGTGTGCGGGAGTATAAATTAAGGTTATCGGACTTGCTTCTACCACCATTTCAGATAGGTGATTAATAAATAAATGAAAGAATGAAAAAAATATTAAGCACGTCTTTGAAAAATAAAATGTAAAAGTAAACAGTAAACATACATTTTAAATATTGTCTACAATCCTTGAGTCTCAAGGATTTAATCCTGAAATCCTCTTTGGTGGACCGTGGATCCGAATTAAAACTTAGGGCACTTAACTAACTCAACCATTTTAGAAGCGCATGACTAAAAAACAAAACAAAATTAAACCGTGAGTGCTACCTGACTAAATACCTAATTTTATTATGTTTATTTTGTAGTGCTAAGAGCCTGAATTATGTACTCTTTACTAGCTGTTGCTCGCAGCTTTACCTTATGTTTTACCTTATTTGTTTTTCGTGTACAAGAAAATTTAAAAAACCAGTGAATTTATATTGAAGTACTTATCTTTAGTAATTTATATACTGAAACCCAGAGGATTTCTTCAGGAGCGAGTTTTGAAAAATAAGCAATATTCACATTTATTTGTATTTTTTTCTTTTTCTTGCAAAATTTTGAAAAACTAAAAAATATATGTTCTATCAATTTAAACAAGGAAAATTTGATGCAAAGAAGCTAATCGGTTGATGTTTTAAAAATATTCCATACAAACTTTTCCCTTTTCCCAAGGAAACCTTTTAGTTTTCCGAAATGAAGTTTCCTAAAATATGACCAGGAGTAGGTATTAGTAACAACTTCACCAATTTTCATCGAAATCCGTTTACGGGTTTTCATGTGATGCCCGGACAGAGAAATAGACAGACAGGCAGTTGAGTTTTATTATAGTATTGCCCTTTGAGTTTTATTATAAGTATAGACTGATATCGGTCTTCTGTGCCTAAGTCTACGTTAATCTTTATTCGATGATTGAATTGATTGACCGAGTTAGAAAACTGGGGCGCAGCATTGAAGTATTATTACTAGCGTATAGAACAGACACCGCGAACACCATGTATGTCCCAATGCATTGGCGCCACGTGGCTTCAATCTTCAATGGATTCGTTCGATTTTGAAAGGAGAACGGGGGCTCAATTTTGAAAATCGAACCTCCCGGGCGGGACACACATTTTCTTCGAGATGTCTGTTCTATGACATTATACTTCAATGGGGCGCAGTCAGTATTGGCCTAGATGCATGACCGCTTTCCTTGAGCACTTTCGTGCTTCAAAGGGCACTTTTAGTCATGGTTTTTATCGTTAAACATAATTGATAAGTCATATCGGAGGCCTTATTCCGGCAAAAAAAATCCAGCACTTGGGTTAGTCACTAACCCGTCCACATATGGAGCTACGTGGTAATAAAATTCGAGTGGGCTTCCTCAGTTATAAAGAGACTACGCGTTTTATGGGTTGAAGTCATACTCATTTTTGTTTTTTAATAATACAATAACCGACCACCACGTGATTTTTTTCAATTGGTTTATAGGTAGCTTATGTGAGCGTGAGGTTTTATATTTTGTTTAATACATTATAACGTAGGTAATGCTTGACTACAATCCCATCTGATGGTAAGTACCTACACCGTTAATTACTTGGGTGGTAAGACGCACTAACTTAGTAAAAGCCTATTCACTCTTGCCTTGAAGACACATTATAATCGAACGGAAATACCGACGCGTAATTATGTTAGGATCGCAAACTAACCGCAGCAAGCGGTAACCTAAAAAGATCGACCTGTCCTCAAAAAGGATCGATGTCGATACAAAAGATCAAATGATCTGTCGATTTGTAAGTACATACATAATTTGTGTGTACATAACTAGCCGACAAAAACCAAAGGTATCACCGATGCGATGTCGGCCACGAAATAAGAGAGAAGAAAGAAAAATCAAAGGATATTACATTTTGAAATGTTTGCAAATTCCAATTCTTCTAAATTTCAGTTTTGAGAAGATTATAGTTTACTTCACTCAAAAACGTACTATACTACTTATTACTATTAATAAAATACAATAGTTTCCAATAATAATTTAATTAACTTAGTAACTATCAAATAATACGCATTTATACAATTAATCACAGTCATAAATAAAAATAGAAATATGTTTTATGTTTCAAATTGAAATTGCAATGTTTTGTAATTTTTTCTTACATTACATATTTTAATTTAATTATAATACTATATTATATTATTTTGTCAATCGCCGACAAACGGGCGATCTGATGGTAAGTGATGAGCACCATCCATGATCATCCGTAACATAAAACTACAAGTCACAGACGCGTTGCCACCCAAGAAAGCGGTTACTACGATCACTATTTACCGCTCATAGAATTTTAAGTACAATTGTCAGTATATTAAAAACAATGGCAAGTAATATTTATAAAATAATGTTATTTTATTCTAGTAAACAAGTTCAAATTTGAGAAAAGCATGGAATAAACAGTGCCCTAGTACTAAATTTACTTTTGTAATTATTCTTTTAATTATTTGTGTGTACTAAATAAATAAATAAATAATGAATAAATAAATAAAAATAGTGGTAAAGTGGTAAAATTTCTTGAATATTGTTAGTTTTTGAATTATTAACCAAAACCTAAATGCTTTCATTTTTTAAATCTTTATTTGTTAATAACAATTGCATTTGTTTATGCGCTGTAAAATCATTCCGATACAATTTTCTACTCTTCACTACGAACCCAATGAGGTATCATTCATATTTTTAGAAGCTTTGCCACTATTTTTCTCAAATTTGAACTTGTTGATTAAACTATTATTCTACATTTGAAATAACGTCAGTTCTTAAGTAAGTGCCATAATGAAACCTTATTTAAATGGACAAGAGAGCTTTGAGCTTTAGAAAAAAATCTTACAAATAGCTGTTACTTGATTATGCCTCGATACAAAACGATAAATTTTAATATTGTTTTTCGTAAACATACAAATTGCACCCAAATAACATCAAATGTCCATTTCATAACTGAACAATCAATGACATTATAAATTATTATAGAAACGTCATCATTACTTATAATGTCATTACCGAACAATACACAATTTTCCTCAAATGTCCAAGATTTTCCAAAATCACAAGACATACAATTATTTCTGACACTTCAACTATTATACAATCCTCTATGTTTTGACAGGTATAGTGACAGTTGTATCGTTGGAGTTAGCGCTGGGTCTCTTGTCCCTGTCGTCCTCAGCTGCAGGAGCAACGTAATTCCACTTCTGTGTCTCTCCAGTACCAAATAACATGAAGTAGACCGCCGAAGCGATGTAGAGAGCCCCGCCTGTGAAGAACACTGGTCTCCATTCCGCAAAACCATTCTGAAATAAAAAGCAACAATGGTATTTTTAACCGACATCAAAAATCGGGGTTAACAATTTATATGTACATATGTCTTCGCATATCAATTAAACTTAGCCATAAATAGAAACATAATTATTGCAATAAGCTTCTAGTTACATATAAGTCTGATTATTATTAGATATTTGCAAAATTTTTAAACTATTCCAGTTTAATATAATGAGTTAATATTATGAAGACTTGTAGTTTATCCTTGCATAACGCACAATCGTTTATAATGAATAGCATTTTTCTCGCAATAATAACATTCGCATCACGCTTATTGCTATAATCGTTATCATAAATTCATATTTAATTGGGTCATTTATATCTGATAAAGGTACAATTCACAATCATTGCATTTTTCAGTTCTTTGTTGTTACTTAATGGTAATAACTCGTAATTCTCAATACATTACTTAATCGCATTAGTTATCAATTGTTTCTATATTATTATATAATCATATTTTCCTGTTAACAGGTACCCTATATGAATTAAATTTAAAAAATAAATAAGATACAATTAAGCGGATAGCATCTCTCCTTTATATGTATACGAAACTAGTCTAAATATGTTGAGACACATGTCAACTATAGATATTTAATAGTGTATAGAAGAAAATCCAACGTTTTTAAACTAAATGTTGGAATTCTCTGTTTTTTTTTCAACATAACAACATTGACTTTTTTGCTAAAGCAACTTGAGCAACTGAGTTCCATTTTGAAATTTATATATTTTTAATATAACAATGGTACGTTCCATCTGTCGTGCATCTCAAAATTTATTGAGTGATCTACGTGTAAAGTACAGTCGCCTTTCGTCCCCAAGTCAAACTTATACCTTCGTAATAATAATATTTTTTTAACAAAAAATGGGTGATATTTGGCGTCTGTACCCTACTGTTATACATTGGCAATGACGTTTTAAAAACCGTATGTAAATTGACATACCCCATCCTTGGTGAAGTGCGCAGTCACTAAAGGCGTGATGAATCCAGCGGTATTTCCTATTCCATTAGCGATACCATACAGCGTTCCTGCGAAGTTAGGCGCCAAGTCCTGGTGATTGACTAAATTGGTGAGGGTTGCTGCGCCGTTAGATCCCGTAGAGAAGGTAATGAGAGCCACTGAGAGGATGGGAGCACAACCTGTGTACCCCAGCGCGATTAGCAGCAAGCCAGGCAGAATGTGAGAGAACAGACAGAAGAACTTCCTCATAAATGTTGTTGATACGACGTTCTGTTTTACGATTCTGAAATAGAAATGAAATTTATTGGCCGGTCCTAATTTTATATCTATCCAGAATCAAGTCTTACCATTCTAACTACTTCTAACTAGTTCTTACTACACCTACTGTTTACCAAAAATCATGGAGAGAAAGAATATTAGAACAGCCGTAAAACTGTCAACAATAAACTACTTTTCATTTATTTATTTATTTTCAGGCAACTAAGGCCCATAGACAAAATACACATAAAAATAGACTTTTATAACATTAGTTGGGAAAGATCCTAATCATGTGATATGTGGTCACTATCAGGCACGTCAATGAACACAAGACAACTGGACTTGTCCTATTGCCTTATTACTTATATTCTTCTGTTGTTGTAAGAGGGCACCTTAAGTACGGAAGGTTGGCTAAGATTCAAGGAGAATTATTATTTCCCAAAATTACCTTCCACTTCTGAGCCTAGGCATCATCCGTCCATTTACCTTTATAACTATGTACATAGATCAAAAAAGAGACTTTAAAGTTCATATTGAAGTTCGGGCAAAAGGTCATACCTGTCTCCAATAGCTCCGAATATCAAAGAGAATATCATCCTAGCCAAGTAGGGCAATGACGCCAAAGTTCCAGTTGAACTTAAATTGAATCCGAGGGCACTGGACACGAACTTTGGAGCGGCCGTCATGACGAAGTATAGCCCCCAGTTGTTACCATAGTGGAGAATCACCATAGCCAAGAACGGGAATGAAGTCAGAATGCTCTTGAACGGAGGTACCATCTGAAAGACAAATAATAATGTCATATAATAGATAGAGATATATAAAAATGGATCAGTGCTATATTTTCTATAATGTATTATAATTTAAATTAGTTAAAAATTAGCCCCGCGGGTGATCCTATGAAGTTTGGCTTTGGTAGGTTTGGTGGTGGAAAAAACTGTTCCGATAGTTTTTAATGCTACCAGTGCGATTCCAGGGCGTATTGCTGGTAATTATTAATAATAATATTAGTTTACGAGGTAGGTAAAATTAGTGTAGTAGGGGGAAAATGTCAAATACGAGATGTATAGCTGTATCACTGATACCCATAAATAATTAAATTAATTTGGATTTAGATACATTAACATATACCTAAATAAATTTAATTTTAGTTAAATAGTATTAAGTATGAACCTTTTGTTCTGATTTGTGTTGTACTTTGTCACCAATGGCCTCCACGATATATTTCTTTTCTTCATCCGATATACGGGGATGCTGCACAGGCGAGTCGTAAACCAAAAACCACCAGAAACCGCACCATGCAAACGCTATTATACCTAAAATGCAAGCAAGAATAAAAATAACAATATTTTTATTTTCCTTTTAAACTTAAAAAAATATACAATATAAAAATAAATATGTACCTAAATGTACCCAACATTAGGTACGCACTAATCTCTCAGAGCGACATTAAAGGACTTCTTAAATATTTCACTCTTACAAGTGATGAATTTGTTTTTTAAATAGCTGACAGACTAGCAGACGAGGCCAAGATAAACTAGCATTTGAGCAGCGGGATCCGAAGCGCAGTGTGAGCTTTACCATCCACGACTTCAATTCCGCTTACCATCAGTAGTCCAGTCAAGGAATGACTCAAAAGAGGGTATAGAGTGCGTGAGCGGGAACCTAAGCGATTTCTTCAGAAACTTGTTCAGGGTGCTTAGGGTGATAAAATACTAAAAGTCCCCGCGTCTAGGAGGTGAGCCGGAGGGAGGGGGGGGTTACAAAGGTCTCAATTTTAGGTTTTTCGCCAATATCTCAAAAACGGTGCGTTATAGCGAAAAATGTTCTAAGATGAAATGAAAGCTTATAAAATTCTCTATAAGTTTAGTTCTATACACTTTTCCCGTATCTCCGACCGTTTTTGAACTATACGGTCCAGAAATGTAGCAATTTAAGTTATTCAGCGTGATAACAGCGTGATTCACATCAGCTGTCGTAAAAATGACACCTGAACTGATACCATTAAAAAGATGTTAGGCAGGCATCTTTATATAACGAAGAGGCAGTTCCGTTGCAGCTCAGATTTTCTGCTGCACCAATTGACTTCAAGAATCATTGTTTTTATGTACATATTGCCTCAATGAAGATATAAAAAAGCCTTTGAAAAAAAGGCGGGTTGTACATTCAGTTGAGACTCTTGCTGCTAAATATTGTATCAAGCAAGTATGTTATTCGAGAAATGATGCCTGGGGTAACGAAGATCTTGATATTTTTCCCTGCATTACCGATATTGTTGCTGAAGGAGCAAAATATCGTGAAGACACTATTACTCACTTGTGAAGCCTGTCAGTTACCCAAAAGTCTACAAAACTGAGATCTCTAGAGATACCCATGTCGTAGAGGCTATGGAAGAAATATTTGCTTACATGGATTACTTTCCCACGATGAGATACTCGTTTTTTTTGTTTGTTTTTGTTAAAAGGCTTTTTTATATCTTCATTAAGGCAACATGCACATAAAAAACAATTATTCTTGAAGGCAAATGGTGGAGCAGAAGTTCTGAGCTGCGACTGCCCTGCCTCTTCATTAGATAAAGATGCCTGCCTGACGTCTTTTTTAATGGTATCAATTCGGGTGTCATTTTTACGACAGCTGATGTAAATCAAAAGGGATGTCAAGTCAAGGAAACTTCGATATTTGCCGTCTTTCCTTTCCTTACTAGCTTACGACCCGGCATTCCCTTTCCTTTCCCTCAGAGACATCGTTACTTCCTTCAACGACATTCTCGTCATACAAAATGCATACAGGACTCTTATTAGTACTCATGTTGGATAACCCAATTGTGTTACTAATAACAGTGTATGTATATCTGAAAAGAATATTTTGTGGCTGCCCCGCTGCATTACCGGCTAGACTACCGTGCCAGACAAAATAAAATTGCGAAAACCTATAATAACATAAGCCCGAAGGCAAGTATACAATATCAATAGAAGTTTTAGCCAAGAAGGTCGCATTTCCTACAGCGAGCATTAAAGATATTGAGCGAAAAGAAATCTTCATCAATATCATGATTGTTTTCCCGCCTCTGCTCAGTTATCCACTGTTATAAAAAACGCGATTTCTTACTGTTACTGCCTTTACTACGTGGAGGTACTCCCAGCTTAGGTTACTATAAATTTTAAGATAATTTTCGCATCAGGTAATGGTTATCACGCTGAATTACTTTAATTTCGACATTTCTGGAGCGTGTAGTTCAAAAACGGTTGGAGATATAGAAAAAGTGTACAGAATGAAAGTTATAGAGAATTTTATAAGCTTTCATTTCATCCTAGAACATTTTTCGCTACAACGCACCGTTTTTGAGATATTGGCGAAAAATCTAAAATTGAGACCTTTGTAACCCCCCCCTCCCTCCGGCTCACCTCCTAGACGCGGGGACTTTTAGTATGTTATCCCCCTAAGCACCCTGAATAAGTTTCTGAAGAAATTGCTTAGGTTCCCGCTCACGCACTCTACAACTACTTTATTGACTGTACTACAGGCAGTTTTGTGGTCAAGCATTAACTTATTTTGCATAAAAAAGAAACAAAAGACGGGCCACCTGATGGTAAGCGGTCACATATCTATCAGTAACACTATAAGCATCATATTAGTATGTTGCAAGCAAAGAAATAAAGGATATCTTGTAATAGTATCATACCTGGTACATAAAATGCGTAGTCCCATCCATATTTCTCAATAAGAGGTCCGCTGAGAGACCAAGTGACCACAGTTCCGATAGCGCCACCTAGCAGAGCGCTCACGAACTTTCCCTTCTCTGCAGGTGGCGCCCAATGAGCTACTAGCGCATGCAGTGATGGAAACAGGAAACCCTAAAAGAGACATGAACATACATATCTTAATTAATATGTTTATCATACAATCGGTTGTGCGTATCATGAAATAAATTTATCCCACTTCGAAAGCAGCGCCATCAACAACAACCGTGGGTGACACAGGCGTTCGACATGATTTTCGCCTTGTTCATCTTAAGCTCCAACCGTTATGAAGTCCCGGAGCATTGTATTAAGTACCTCCAGGACATGATAACTTTACAATCGGCATCGCAGGCGTGTGTTGTATTCGCCAATGATGTTAAAGTTACGTCATTTCCACTCTATCAGCTTGAACACATCCTCAAACGCATCGCCATAATTTTGGGGATATGACGTCCTGACATCTCTCTGCAGTTAAATGGGGTTTATTTCTGAGTCGTCTACTCTGACGGACATGGTGGCTGATGTAAAAAAATGTTTCAACACACTTGATATACCTACTGGAAGTGGATTTGGCACCGCTGAAGAGAATTTAGTACTCCATAGGCGACGATGGCCACTTCCTGATCGATCGACCTTTCTTACCATCGATGGATTAGCTTGGCGGATCATACGTAGGTGTTACTCATAGTTATCTTTGTAGACTACATTTTATTTATCTTCAGAACTATTCAAGACACCATGAGTCAGTGTTGCCAGATCAGATTTTCAAAAATACTGTGTTGTCTACGTTAAAATACAGTATTTACGAGAAAAATGCAGTGTTTGATGGAACAAAATACAGTGTATTTTACAGTGCAATTAAATGCCATAATATAAAAAGGAAATAATTATTTTATTGAGTAAAATATAGATTTATTTTAAGACAGTATCCTCACAAACTGACTAAACATCTTAATTTTATCCATAAAACAAATTAATATGGTAAGTACGGGTCTTTTGGATCACGTTGAAGCCAAGTTTTAAAGTTATCACTCAGCCATTCATCTCTAAATTTTTGTTTATAATGTTGTTTTTTCGCTCTTTTGGGAGATGAAGGTCTACTCTCACTTTCAGCAGAACTAACATTTGCTTGAGACATATATTTTTTCACAAGAAATATAATTTTTTACACTCAAAACTTAATTTAAGTTAAGTACATCAGAAAATCTAAAACGTAATATTTAACACGGAATACTTTGACGATATACTAAACAAATTAAATGATACATCCATAACATTAAAACTATACTATTGCATATCCAATAACATTTAGCTGAATAATACTTACCCCTATGGTACGGCCGATACGGGGAATACCCTACTCCTTGCTGTGTGAGTCGGCCGATCGCATTAGGCGCATTCATAATCAACAATATTTTTCATAGGAAGCGTTCATTATCATAAGAAATTTGGTTTTTTTGTTGCCAAAAAAAATACAGTGTCTCCACACACAGTATTTATAAAAATACTGTGTCCAGTAGACGACTTGAAAATACGGTAGACCTACTGTAATTACAGTGTATCTGGCAACACTGCCATGAGTCAATGTTTTAACAGAAAAACAATGTTAACATTAAGATAATGATGTAGAATGTAGAGCCACTGTTCATTGAATCCTAGTCCCGTTGTATCAATTCACCATTCCGTTCGGTAGAATATATCCATATTCCCATAAATTATTAAATAATCGTTTCATTTTACTGTTTATTATTTATTATTTTTAACGTCCTATTCGGCTCTTTTACCTACTTATTCTTAATTGATTAGATTTTACGCGCGAAACTCGCATGTAACCCGAAGAATTGAGTACTGAGTAAAATGGTCTTGATAGAATCAAGTTTCATAGTCCACATAGACAACATATAAGGGCAGATTATCCCCTCGATCTTTTGTATAATCTGATGTATTGTGTGAATGTGGTCTATGGTAATGTAGCCTTTATGAAATTGTGGTTATTCGAGAGGCTGGAAGTCGTCAAGCCTACGTGCAATGCGATTTGTGAGTACACTCTAAAAATGTGTTATTAACTACAACTGTAGGTAGTTATTTAAAACGGTCTTATCTTCCTTGTTATAGAACAGATTCACCACGCTTCTATTCCAAGCTTCTGGAGTAGTCACGGTATTGATACAGGAATCGAATAGCTTTCAGAGCGCCACTAGGAAGGGTTTCTTCCAACTCTTAGAAGCTCGCTGGTGATTCCGTCTTCTCTCGGAGCATTGTTGTTCTTAACCTCTTACGCCCCAACTCAGAGACACTAACGGTTATTTTCATCGCTCCTTAGTAAAGAATCACCATACAAATTCTGTACTAAGGAGCGATTTAAGTAACCATTAGTTACTCTAAGTTGGGGCGTTTGAGAGCCTCTCTAATCTCATATAGCCTGACGTCAAGGATCTATTTTATCTTAATTTAGCTCGCTTATTGCTGATTTCGTGGGGAGCTGTAGCTTGAGAGGAAGCAATCAGGCCATGAAATGCAATGTCAGAAAAGTATATAGGAACCGATAATAATATGTCAACAATACATTTGATAAAAGTGAAGAGTGCAAGAGTGTTGTTTTCACGAGATACCTTTGACGGAAAACTGACACAATCTAATCTGGAGATGCTTTGTGCTTAGTTGTAGATTACGTAACTGTGTCATGTAATATGCATATTTTGTTTAAAATTTTTATTTATGTATGGTCTCCAAGGAATAATTAGTAGGTAAGATATTTATTAAAGAATAGTTGTTGACTGTTTTAAAAATAATGTAATTTGGAATGCAAATTATTATTGATTAATTCATTATATGTATTTGGCTCGGTTATTTTAACCAAGAACTATGAGAAAAAAACATAATTTACCCTTACATATTTTTACCATATAAAAAAATCAATTAATCTCATTTGCTAACCGCCAACTAGGGACGCCATTAACAATTGCAATCAACACACTTTATTTATTTTCTTTACTAGTACCTACCAACCTAAACTACCTTCCTACCCCTCTATACGATTATAGATATTTTTCAAAGAAATATTCTGACGGAAAGGGATAACTCAAAGAGTCAACGATGGTTAACTCAAAGGATAAGTGCTTAGGTACAGTAAACTATTTCTGTTTATTTCAAATTAATTCATTTCTTGTTTGTACTGCGACTACTACGACTTATTTTTATCATTAAGTAGTTCAAAATTTTATTTGAACCAACTGTTTAAACATAATTATGCTGTGCAAGTGCAATGTACCTACTTGTAAAGGACGTCCCAAAGTAGCGTAAGATTTACCTAAGCTTGCTGTCATTTGTGTGGTAAAGGCAAGGGTAAAGGGTTGCTAAAAAAAGAAAGGACTTTAATAAAAAAATAAAAGGAGTTTAGAAAAAAGGACCAGTTAAAGCCATTTATTTTTGTTGAACGATGTGTTTTCACAAATAATGAAAATTTAATGGGAAAAAATAATGAACAGAAATAATGAAAGTTTGCATGGTTCTAATTAACTATGGAAAGAATATTGATTAAAAAATATACTTCTTGGAACAAGGACGTCATTATGAGCTATTCCATATCCGTTTAGTATATCCGTTTAATCACTTTATCCTATTGCATAACTTTTGAGACACCCTATCATTTAAATTAATATAGGTTTATTCAAATCCTGGTGAAAATGGTGCCGCAATAGATATCCAAATAAATAAATTAAGGAAAATGTCATCGGAACCCCCATAATATTGAAATTGAATCATTCTATTCAAAATAGCGTTCATTCCACACCGTGCTTTAAACTATTTGGCCGAAACTGTTATCTTTTTTTATGCTAATACACATGTGGGCTTTGTATTCTACAGAGAGACCAAAATATTTGGTTATTACAATCTGAAAAGATTTAGATGCCAAATGGACACCTTGAAATAAGTTATGATAAAAGGTTTGGTTTGATTATGCACCAGTGAGCTTATATACATAAGATCCAGGATGGATAGAGCGCTGGAAGTAATTTATTGGAAAATAGATACTAGGGATTCAGGGCATGGTATTGCCAGTTGTAACACTCACATAATCTTGTAACCCCAACGAAACCAGGTAGGTATCTTTTGAAGATTTCCCAACAAAAAAGGTTTGTATGCTTAAATGTAGGACAAGTAGAATAAATTATATTCATTAAAATTAGACTTTGACCAATAAATTCGACAGTTTACCAGTCATCTTACTTTTTACAATTCATCTTACTTTTTTAAAGCCAGCGCCCAGGGCTAACTGGTAGAAAACGCCATTAGGCATTAAGTTTTTGCCATTGTATACCCACCCTAGCTTTAGGTGTTGCAAAAAAAGGTATAATGGTACGTGTGGTGTTGAGTACTGATGGGAAAGGAAATAGAATTTCAACATAGCTGAAGGTCAAATGATGTTCGCCCCGCCACGCGTCACCAACTCCCCTGGCTATTTATTTATGCTCGTTGAACTGTTACGTTCCACTGAATCACCTCACAACAATCATTGTATTATCAACTTATTTAGCACACAGCAGCTAAGTAAATATATGTGGGTATATATGAAAGGATATGCGTAGTTGAACTGTGTTACATATGGACATTATTTTCGAGGAACAACACAGTCACAACACAAACAATACAATGTTTATAAATTGCATATGTTTTTATACCTTAAGAAAATATTTACATAAAATCGATACCAAACTATGAAATCATATTGGCAGTCACTGTCATTATTTCTGAATTCTGAATCTGCTACACAAAGGGCTATATAAATTTCTAAGTAAGTAAAACTTACCGCCGCCAATCCAATGATGAACCGAACTCCAACTAGCACCATGTAGTGAATCCTCGCAGCCTGAGGGGTCAGAGTAGTCAGCAATGCGCTCAGCATCATGGTAGAGAAGACCAGCAACCTTGGGCCTATCAGCTCGGCCGCCGTGCCACCGATCAGGCATGTTATAGCGTAACCCCAGAAGTACCCTGACAACACATAGGCCTGCTGCTGAGCCGTCCATGTGAATGTCACCACGCCGTCTGGCTGAAATGAGGATAGCAAAATATTAGGACCGAACATTGAAGTATAATGTCATAGAACAAAATGTGTGTCCCGCCCGGGAGGTTCGACTTTCAAACTTGAGCCCCGGTTCTCCTTTCAAAATGGAACGAATCCATTGAAGATTGAAGCCACGCACGTGGTGCCAATGCATTGGGACATATCTGTACATGGTGCTCGCGGTGTCGGTTCTATACGCTAGTAATAATACTTTATTTATTTATTTATTTTATTTAAAAATTTTATGTACACGAATAAACTTAAATTAACACGTCATATAAATCTATAGTACATAGGCACTGCTTATTTCAAAATGAAATTTCTTCCAGCAGACCTGGTAGTTGAAATTTTATACGAGAGGCAAATTTAGCGTGCACATAAAAAAATGGAATAAAGTATTCTACATATACTTACATATATTCAAATACACATACTATACATACATATAATAATACATAAAATATATATCTATAATATATACATATTACATATTTATCTTATACTTATACTTACATATATAATGATATACCATAATATACATATATAATTATTGTACTAAGGTTAGACATAGTTAAGAATATGACGATAATAGATTTATAATATGTACAATATAGGAAGAAAAAGAAAGAGTATTAATACATATATAACAACTTAGGAAAGCGAAAGGTAATAGTTTTTTACTTTAGACTTAAATGTAGCTATTGTCTTACTCTCTCGAATATGGAACGGTAGTGAGTTCCAAAGTCTTACTGCATGAACTGAGAAGGAATGGGAATAGGAAGCGGTTTTATGTTGTGGAAACTGGAGGAGAGATTTGCGGTGAGTTCTGCAAGGTACAAAAGAGGGACGTGCGTAGGTAAAGCGATTCCGCAGGTAAGTGGGTAATTTTGGATCATGTAGGATTTTGTAAAGGAGACAAAGAACCCTAGTATTCCTGCGAAAGCGGATTGGGAGCCACTTTAATGGGACAGAAGAATAAAACTCGTAGAATTATAAGGCAAAGGACGACTTCCCACTAATATTATATATTAAATGTGAAAGTTTGTATGAATAGACCATGGATGATAAGTGCCCTATATCTTATTCCAATTATAGGGGATGATGGGGTACTTATCATCCATGGTCTATCCATATCATGCCGGAAATCGCAAGCAAAGCCTCGGGCAAAGCACTAGTATTATTGTAAGCTAGAAAGCCAAAATTTCCATCATGGTGATTATAAAATATTGTAAATTATAGAGGATAATACGAATAGTTTTAATTAAAACAATCTTCGACTTTCAAGAATAAAGAGTAGTCATTTGACAATGTCGTTAAGTCGTCACGAGTAAATCGTTAATTGGGTTAACTTAAGTAGTTTTGTTTAATTCAAATTGAACGTGAAGTTAAAACAATTAGTAATGTACATAATTAAAAGATTTAAATTATTGCTATGGGTGTTCATAAGCTTTCATTTCCACAATAAATAGCTAAGCGTATCTTATTACTGTTTATTTATCCTAAGTATTTGTTATCGCAAACTGCAGAAATAATTAAATCACGTATCGATTAACGTATGACGTCAATTAGTTGTAGACGTAACGTTACAGTTAAATAAATAATAGATGCATGCTAAAACAACATAAGTTGCAGTTCCTAATGAACATTGACATTGTATGATCATGATCACTTAAGAAATATTATATTCTATCTACACAGTACGTCTGATTGTATGTACATCTAATAGACTGTTTGAGATAATTACATTATACTTAGGTGGTATTCATGTTTTTCGAGTGTATGTTATTTCTTTGGGCTTGTCACGCTCTGTAGACTAAACGGCTTGATAAATTTCAGTATTTTCAGTTTGAGCGGTGCCGTTAGATTCGCCTTAATTGTGAGAGTGACAGTATTGTACCTATCTTCAAAATTTTTTTCTCAAAACCTATCATAAAAGTAATTAACAGTCGGCACCCATTTAAATTTTACATGGCTGCTTGGAAAAAAACAAACAAGATTTGATTGGTTGAAGAATGGGTCCCGACTGTTAATCCTTCTATGGTATAGTTGCTCAGTATTACTTTTAATAACATTCTGAACTTCTGGGCATGTTTTTTTCTTTTTATTGTATTCACGTAGTCGGGTTTTTTGTTTTTAAAATATTTTTTTATTAAAAATTGTTTTTATTACCTGTCGCAACTGCCTCTTTGTGATAATTGTAGTGGTCTCGTTATATAACGAAGTGTCGTTATTCGCGATGGCCTCGCATTCGCTTTTCACTCTGTGAATAACAATAGAAAAGTATGAATAACAATCATTTGCAACGCTATGGTATTCGCATCGCATTACTTTAACAAAGCATTACATGAACTGCGTGTGCCAACACGATATTGCACCAATTTGTTACAGGTTCGTTCATTCACCAAAATCTATCACCATTCATAATAATTCATTCAAGGACAGATTGTTCACCTTTCGGCGGAGTTAGAGAATGTAACATGTTAATAGTTTAAAAACTAAAATAACGGTTTTATAGTGCCAATGTAGGATCTGCATATGTCTCGCAGGTGGATAGCAGCTTCCTCAGCCCCGCTATCGACGGACTCCGCAGCACCATATCGTCTGCGTAACTTATATTATTGACACATGTGTCATCGATGTGACAGCCAATATGTGTGCCGCTGAGAAAAATTGTGACCGTGCTGTTAACCGTTAAGGAGTTCCCTCGTCTGAAGCCAATCCTAAAAGTATTATCAGATTATGCTTATCATAAGAATGTATTGTCATCGTGTTAGTATTATGCAAAATTTCAACTTCGTAGGATGAAAGGAAGTAGTTCTAATTCAGCTTGCAAGATTTGACCCAAACAAATAAATAAACAAGCAGGGCAAGCTAAATTCAAACTTCCTCATCTATCACAGATAGATGTACATGTTATGTATATCTATGTGATGTGATGTTGATCAAATCAACAACCCTAGTGTTTATGATTGATGAAGAATAAAGTAAATAATAATATCGCACCCTCAGTGGAAAAAAACATAAGTCGTCTTACGTTGAATTTTAGTTATTAAATGATTGGAAAGAGAGACAAAAGCTACATATGCTCAATTTTTTTCAAAATTTTATCATTAAATTGGACGGTTTTGTGCAAGGTATCTATCGAAATGTAAATTCCTTAAACTACTGATATTTTAACAATTTTTTGCTCTCCTGTAATATTGCAATTTTCACCTTATTCCTTTTTTCCACTGAGCATGCGTATGTCGTCGGTAAATGATGAAAACCTGTCACATTAACTAACTATTCGGACAACCATTCTATCAAACTCAAAATAAAAATCGTTTAAACCTGTGAAGTAAGCAACTCTGAGCATGAATAGGTACATGTCATTATATTTAAATGTACCTAACATTTAAATTATATTTATGCCTGAGTGCTAAAATAGCATGCTATTTTCAAGCATGTGGACCAGCAGTATCAGCACCCTCATTCCTATCGTTATCACTGCTACTTATTTATGCACGTCAACACTACTTTATTGCGGTTCAATAGATGTTATCTTATAGATTTCCATCGACCCAAAGACGACCATATAAAATGTGCATATATATACGTCACTTTCTTACACTTTTGTTGTAAAAATTATATATTAAATAGACAACGACAGACACACATTTACAGATTTATACAGATGAGGGATATTGTGAAACGTTACATCCTTTTCTGTTGCATTAAAACTTGGCTGGCATAAAAATTTTCGTACCTGTATTATGACGCAGTTATAAAAGGTCGAGAGAAATTTGATTCTTAAGAAATCGATACCACGCTCGTGTATCGAATCGATACGACACACACACATTGTTGATACTGGTAACTATTATCCTTAGTTATTTTACGAAGTGTTGACTGATACTATTTACATTTATCTACTATTTATAAATTGACCCTGGACTTATATTGTTATCCAGGGTTTTCAGAACAAGAGGAATTAAGACTAAAGTTAGGTTAAGAGTTTAAACGTGTTTTCGTTAAAATATAATATATGTATTTCATAATACCTATATTAACTTTCAGCATCATTGTACATGTACCCAAAAATAAGAGGAGAGTAACACAACCTGTTTTAAGAGGTCTCGGTCAATGGGCTGGGTCTGGTGGTATTCAACAATAATTTTGCCACTAACAATAAATAATCATCGTCATACAATAAGTAAAAAGTAATGCTACTTAGGTATCTTTCACGGACCTACAAATTCAACTTCTACGTCCGTGACTATCATTGTACTTAATTAGTGACATTATTTTAGATTTATTTAGTACTTATCGGGCTTTTATTATTGGGTTCTACGAGTAGAATAGTCAAACCATTGCCAACAATTACAACAACTTCATGTGATTTGACTGATGTGTTTGATTATTAGTGGTTTGTTAACTCTTTGAAATGTGTACCTAAGCAATGGTAGCTCTGCTTACAAAATAGTAACGGTAAATAACATTAATATGTTAATAATAATAATTAATTAATTGTTATAAAAAATTACGCACAATCCTGTTACTGTAAACCAATACTATTTTAAAATGACAACCAGTTTTACCGTGAACATTAAACAAGGAAAAAATATAGGTATTATAAATTGCCTTGAAACAAGCCGTAAAGAGCCATCTTCTTAATTTCGAATAATTTGCGCAAGCAAAATATCATCATAAATAAAAGACTGTCTGTTTCTAGGACTATATATAGGGTACCTATCATAAGGTCGAAAAATATTTGACCGAATCTTTTAAACTATTATTTTTTCATTTTTTTTACTTCATCGAAGTCACGTCTGCCACTGTATCAGTTCAGTTGACCTAATGTCAGTTAAATTTTTTTAGATACTCCGACGGCGTTTTATTCGAAAAATTTTTCACCGAAGTTACACTTACAATTAGCCGAAATATCATTTGTTCGAAGTATTATGTTTCCGTACATTCATTATACCACTGTTTTAAATACCATATTGTCATTTCACGTGAAGTTTAGTTGTGATCGAATAAACAGATTTTGGAGTTTAACTCCTTTAGAATCGATTTTCATACAAAAACCCGGGGTATGAAAATGAATGAGGAGTAAAATCAAATTTTCTCCGTTACGTTAGGTTTGTAATTCGTAAGTTTCGTAACCAAGAATCTAGATAGCGACTAATTTGACAATCGCTAACTAGATGGTGTTGTTATTGATTTGACGATAACGTCATGTTAAATTAAATAATTAATATACATATCAAGCGTGTTTTCAGTAAACTCAAGTCGTGCGTCGGATCTGACACACACATTTTTTTTATTAACCGACTTCAAAAAAGGAGGAGGTTCTCAATTCGACTGTATTTTTTTTACGTTTATTACCTCAGAACTTTGGACTAGGTGAACCGATTTACATGATTCTTTTTTTAATCGAAAGCTGGTGCTTGTCGTGAGGTCCCACATAAATTTGAATGAGATCTGACAATGGCATCCATGTCAAAAGTACAATGTACTTCATTTGAAGTCGGTTATTTTTTTGTTAAAATGTTAGATTATTTTAATCATATTTTAAGCATTAAAAACAGGATTGCGAACTGCTATTGAAACTGACTAACTATTAATCGAAAAGAAATTTTGAAAAGGTCCACCAATGGCATACAGAAAGAGCAATATTTTACTCTAATAGCTGAGATATTCTGTGTAAAACAAAGATTGTTAGTGACCTCGGCAGGACTTGATTCGTTAGACATGCAAAACATCTCGACAAAAAGTCCAAAGAGATTCATTGAGCGAGGCCTCTACCTCGAGTTTAATCATTTGGTTATACCACAGGATGCTTCTTCAAGGTCGTCAACCTTCTTGAAGGCAATCTATATTACTTATAAAGCTGTAAAACCGAATCTGTACATTCAATATTTTTTAGCAATTTTATTTGCTTGATCTAATTCAATGCTGGAGTCTAAAGACTTTTAAATCACTTTTTGTCTGCCTCGCAATCATTATTTCACAGAGTGTCTACAGACCTAGATTAAAGTGACAAGTAGAATATTTGTGACTTATATACAACTCATCAAGAGAAGTTAAAAATTTAGAATAATGTTTAACAAATTAATTCAAGAGAAAAAGCTATGACGGGTTTCTAGTGATATAACTAATTTATTAACGAATGTAGGGGAGATTAGCCGATAACTTTTAAGTATTATGACCTTTAAGTATTATCATAGAGTATTATCAAAATAATAACACTGATGTCAGTTAAATGCCCTCACTGTCAATCTGTCATCTAAGTGTCAAGTAAATGCGGCGCATTCGGCGTCAATTTAATTATTATGTGCGTTCACCATAAGAGCGACTGCTTTGGTAATATTTACGGTGCCGTCGACTTTATTCACCTGAGTTAATTCACCCAGGTGCCTTAAGTCTACTTTTAGTGTACTTTATTCACCTATGCACCCAGGTGATTTAAATCTACTGATCGAGGTGAATTGATGTAAGTAGACTTAATTCACCTATCATTTTAGTCAATGCAATTAGTGATGTTGGAATGTTATTCCTATTCGATTTTGTATAACAATCGATTTTATTTATGAAGAAGTTTTAATATATACTTTAATAGGTACCTACTTAATTTTAATATTTCTTAAATGATCCAGGATTTAATTTGTGTAACATTATACGAAGTTCGATATGCTGAAGAGTTTTTTTTTGGAATAAACACCTTTAATATTTTTGATTTCTATGTTTTAACTATGCACATATTGATATACTAACGAGGAGGTTGTGGAGTCATCAGGAACCATAGCGATGATATTGACACTCATGTTGACCCGCATCATATAGTTGACCCAGCAAGCGAAGAACATCAACAACGCCACATTGAACCGTGCAGGCACTGCGTCTGAAAAGGAAAAAATATTTTCATCTCAATTTTTTGCACTACTGGATTGTTTTAATACTTAGTTGAGTTTCTAATACAATAAACATTTTTTTGTACTTAAAAAAATCAGTGAACGAATATACTACTAGTATATTAATTTATTGATTAAAATATGTTTTAAAATTTTAAACAATAAAAATAAAAAACCTATGAAGGTCTTTGATCCCCTGGAGGAATTTGAACCCACAATCCTTGATTTCCAATCCGACCTTTCCACACTAGACTGCAAGGTTCCCGAAAAGTTCTTGTATTAAGTATACTTTTCAGCGTATTCATACTTGATTTTTATTCCAAATATATTATTTATGGCATTGTGTTTCCAGTGACCTACATATTTACCTACCCACTTTTAAGCCACGTTTTTTCGTGACTTAAGAAGCTTCCTTTGTTACACTTGCGTAAAACTTTCTTAATTATTACTACGATCTTTGTTCGTTCATCTGAGACCACATCTTATACTTTATTTTAGCCGGCTTATTGCGACGGCTTAGAATACTAACCCCAATCCCACGCCGGATGGGTATCGTAAGAGGCGACTAAATCCAGCCCGCTTGTCCCCTAGAAGGGATTATATTGGTAATATTGATTTTAATTGTAAATTAATACATTATAATATTATTAATTCTCCATTTGGTTCGCCTGGATATATAGCTACTACCCTTGAGCAAGAGCATGAATCAGCCGCCAAACGAAAACCTGAGAGTTCTTCGTATCGTTCTCATTAGAGGACTGTTATCTCCTCATGGGTGACCTATCAGGTTACTTTGTATCAGACGACCTGGACCCAGAAGTGGGACAGTTATAGGAGGTGATGGTAATGATAATTATGAAATAAATTTTGATCATGTTGCCAGTAGTAAAGGCATACTCGTATAAAGCTTTAATTGGGTAATTTGGCCTGATGACAAAAAAATCATCAATTATAGAAGACAAGTGACATTTAAATGAATATAGTAATTAAGAGCATCTACGATATCATTTAATTTTGTGGTTAAACAGGATTGTGGTTCAATAAAATGTACTTAAATGTATATTATTAGATATACAATAAATCGATTGCTAAAGAGTTCACAACATGGACCAAGACACTGGAATACCGTAAATAGTTCATATCAATAAGGAAACTGAGTCTTATTATTAGTAAACATTTGCAATGGAGTCAAGAACACAACCTCGGAGCGTGGAACTTGAAAGCATGTTCACAG
Source organism: Thymelicus lineola (assembly GCA_963932265.1). Lineage (NCBI taxonomy): Eukaryota > Metazoa > Arthropoda > Insecta > Lepidoptera > Hesperiidae > Thymelicus > Thymelicus lineola. The sequence continues at coordinate 7,930,087 of OZ010697.1, read as the reverse complement.
AAGGTAACTTTCGAACCCAATGTCAATAGCAAAATGACAAAGAATGCCTCTATGTTTCTATATACAGCGTCAACTATGAACACATAATTATCATTTTGAAATATTGGAGTTAAGTTGATACTTATCTTGTTGCTGATAATCAATAAAAATAAGCAGATTTTAAGAAGAGATTAAAAAGTTAAGCATGTCTGGTTTACATATTTGTGATTAAAAAAGACGCTTACGGTGACTGACTGACAGCTGATAATACACGGTCATAACCAAGGGACCTAGAAACATATAACCTCTTACGGAGATTCCTATAAATTTAAGAGAGAAAGAATATTAATAAAAAGAGTTCTGATTTATCCTCCAAACTGGTTAAATGAGTATCTCCAATACTTCTTTATATCCAAATTAATGCGGACGTCTGCGGCACCAGTTCTTTATCAAACTTTATTTTCTTTTTCTAATACATTGAAATGGCAAACTAAATCTCGAACTGTTGTTATAAAAATGCAGCTACAAAAAGCCTTGCTATTGCTATTGCTACCGAAGTATCTATAACCGAGAAATTGAGGTGTTTGGAAAGCGAAAGCCGTCTATCGACATTGAACACAAACTAGTTCAGCCCAAATATGTCACGTGGTGTAAGTAAAACTGTGAAATTAACCGACAGTAATAAGATCATCCTAAAGACCTAATTATGTCAACATTTAATTTGTATACAAAATGTACATACAAATTAAACTTATATATATGTCAGCGTACTTTACGAAGAAGTTTGATGGCTTGTGCCAAATTGTGACAAAAGTAGGAAAGCAATTGTCAAAAACATTGAAGTATTATTACTAGCGTATAGAACCGACATCGCGAACACCATGTACGTCCCAATGCATTGGCGCCACGTGGCTTCAATCTTCAATGGGTTCGTTCGATTTTGATAGGAAAACCGGGACTCAATTTTGAAAATCGAACCTCCCTGACGGGACACACATTTTGTTCGAGATGTCTGTTCTATGATATTATACTTCAATAGTCAAAAAGCAGTTTTATTAAAAACATTAAACTTTCGACACTGGATCGGTAACCAGTAACTACTACTTCTCTTTACGTGAATTACTTAGTAGAGCAGAGACGTATTAGAGGCACATCTGCAGAGGATCGGCAGAGGATCTGATGAACAGGCAAAATGGCTGTAGTTTTGTGCAAATAAATATAGGTACGTCATTTAGTTCCAATCGGTCAGAATGTTTTACGCACAGTTTTCGATACAGTTTTTATAATTCACTGGCGATTGTTATAAGTGTCATGGGGTTCAGTTGCTAAAGTTGTTTATGTGTCTAAAACTTTTCCTTAAACCTTAATTAATTTACTTAGGTAGGTATATTAAATGTAAAACGATAAAATAAAAGTTTCACTTCGTACGTGTGTATAGTATAATCGTATACACCACAGACATGTAAGTGTGTGTACACGCTCACATTTTTGTTATTTGATGTATTGAGTTAGTAAAATTCTTGATTGAATTGAACCAAAGGCCTTCAATTAAACGATAACTACTATTTAACGATAATAAACATGGTCTTCAAGTCCGTCTGAAGCACGTACCGTTCGTAAAATTTTATAAATTACCAAGTATTTCTATTTTGTAATAGTAAGATAGTATTTACTATTATAATTATTATAAACAAAATATTGTAAACGATTTCCGCTTTAATCGTTTCTAAGATTCTTACCATAAAATTATTTTATTACCAGGAAATTGCCCTCGCTTCGCTTCGGGAAGAATAGTAAAAAAAGAAATATAATATAGCTTATGTCACCCGTGGATAGTGTAGCTTCCCAAAAGTGAAAGAATTTTTCACATCGGTTCGGTAGTTTCAGAGCCTATTCAATGCAAACAAACAATCAAATCTTTCCTCTTTATAATATTAGTACCTATAGATATTGAGGTTGATTGATTGAGGATATTCATAGTTTTCCTTGACTAACTTTATTACTTGACTTTTACGAATTCAAGTGTAAGCCTTGCAAAATCCTTGTGTTATTTTTTACTTGATATATTTGGTATGCATTTACTAAACACGATTCTTTTTAGGTATTGTATATTCGTTTGGAAACGGTGAGGTGAGACGCGATAAAATTTCGCAAAGGGTCAGAGTGACTAATTCCACATGATACAGTAGTAGGTATACATTTGCAATATTTTTTCATGGATGTGACGCCAAATATAAATATCATATATCTCATGTTGATATCTATACTAATATTATAAAGAGGAAAGATTTGATTGTTTGTTTGCATTGAATAGGCTCCAAAACTACTGAAACGATTTGAAAATTTCTTTCACTGTTGGGAAGCTACACTATCGCCGGGTGACATAGGCTTTATTAGATTATCAAAAAAATAGGGATCCTTAATAAAACTCCAATAATGTAACCCAAAGGTGTAAAAAATAAAGAAAACCGAAGCAAAGCGAGGGCGGTTACTCATATATAATAATTACATGATGTCTAAAGAAATTACCAGATATATTAATTTGTCAACTGTATCTATCTTGTTTTTATTTGATTACCAAGGTAACTGATATTATATTATCTATTAACCATCTAACACGTATTAGATAAAGTATTTTACAATTGATAGTTTCATCATATTCCTATATTTTGGGGTCATCATGAAGAAATCCTAATATTGACATTTTTTGCAGTTGTATCAATAAGCATCTCAATATCTACAACTCTATCAAAATACTACCTAATGTCTTGTTTATGTTATTTTATTTTCAGTAGTGATCTAATGAAGCTCTTTAACTTGTTAAACATGCATGACCACAAAAAAAAGTATGTTTACTTATCGATTTATTATTGTTCAAAGTTTTGAAATCGGTATAGAAGGGGAAAAATATTATCATCCATTATCCATATTCATCCTTTAGATAATCTTAATCATCATCACAATCGATAACTGTCCCACTTCTGGACTCGGGTCTCCTCTCACATGTCCCCTACATGGTACAAGTCTGTACCTACAAGCCAAGGTCTACGAAGCTGCTGTATGACTTGGCAGACTTCACACACGTAGGGAACATTATGAAGAACTCGTAGTTGTGCAGGTTTCCATAGTGTTCTAATAACTTTTAAAATTAGAGGTGCATTCAACATTCAAAACACAGGCTCCTGAGAAATGAAAAATGAAAAGGGTTAACCGGAAACCAACATTCAAACCTGCTATCAGTGCTGTTTTTGTGTCTAATATATAAGACGTTGTACAGATTCATATGAATCATTTGCAATATTAACTGTTATTTACACAAATTAATATTCCACGCTTGAATTTACTAAAATTACGATGGCATTATAGCGAATGGTTAGATGAATCGGTAGTTAACCACATTACATTAATTATTATCATTGCATTCAATTACAGTAGATTCTACTTGAATTGCACTGCAAATAATGAGAGTTTTATACAACTGTCGCCATTGCAAGCCTTGCAATGGCGCGGCGGTTGAGTCGAGAACAATCCATTTGATAGCAAGGTAACTCTAGCTGGGTGCTTTGTTGTGCTGTTTCCATTGTTCGCCGTAAATATATATTGAAGACGTACAAGAATAATAATTATACGGCCAACCTAATAGTTTAGGAACATCTGAAACTCAACGTTCATGACGACAATATGTGTAGACATACTAACCAAGTCAAATGTAGAGCTTGAATTACATGTTCTTGTGACTAAAATTTTAGGCTTTTCTACACAGAACTTGGCACCCATTTAGATCTCAATTACTTTTTGAACTTGGCTCTCATTTAACATTTATGTTTTTGATGAAATCTCATTAAACGTTTACTTAAAAGTCGAAAAATTTACGAAACATGCAATTACCTATTAATGTTTTGGAGTTTGGAGATGGAGTTTCAGCCAGTCAAAGAAATTTTCAATAAGAAGTTATTACTGTTATTTTCGATTTATTCCTATTGTCAGATGCAAAAGTTAGTAACATTGGAAATAAGAATTTCACTGTCCAAAGAAGTTTACCTAGACGAATCATGTTCCCTATTTCCATATGAAAAACTTACACGAATTAAAGTAACATTTATTGCAATAAAGATGTGTATTAAAAGGAATTAAGTAAGTTTTATTAAATTTTCACTTAATCGTAAACCTATAAATATCCGTCTAACGATCATTGCTAATGGACGCTTTGCGCTGAATTAAAATCTATTTCTAGCTGACGGAGACCAAACAAGTTCGCCTTTTGCCAGGAAAATAAGTAGAAGATAACAGCCAGGTTAATGACAGGTTCACAGGTGTAATGTTTTTTGTGGAATGTTACTTTGCAAGATTGTAGTGAGTAGTGACCCTTACAATTCTCACTAAGCTTAAGTACTTACGATTTCCTTCGAATACATTGTTATCTTTTATTACCACTTACGTATTTCATAAAGAGTTTTCATTTTGTTTACGACAAGTTTTTCCTGCAATTAAGAAACGCTTATTTTGTGCGAACATTGTTATGATTTGTGCATTTATCCTTTGCTAGCGCTCTGCCTGCGGCTTAACTCCTATTTTCAGAGATAATAATTAGGTACCCTTTATAATATAAATAACATATTATGTTATTCCAGTCCATGGTCGACTTGTGTGTTAAATTTCATGAAAATCCGTTCAGTAATTTTTGCGTGAAAGAGTAAAAAACATCCATACATACATGCGCACAAACAAAGTTTTACATTTAAGTATAATAATAGGATGTTACTGCAAATTATTTGCAATTTAGATAATTTTATCCTTTTTAGCGAATTACGAAGATATTAAATTTGCTCCTCCTTTATCTATTTTTATTAACTCACTTCAAAAAAAGGAGGAAGTTCTCAATTCGACTATATTTTTTTATGTTTGTTACCTCAGAACTTTGAACTGGGTGAACCGATTTTGATGATTCTTTTTTTAATCGAAAGCTGGTCATTGTCGTGTGGTCCCACATAAATTTGAGCGAGATCTGAAAATGGCATCCGTGTCAAAAGCATATAAGTCTTAAATTTGCATTAAGTATGTGCGCGATAAATGGACGAATAACTCAATTTCACGCCAACCGATTTCGATGATTTCTTTTTTATTGAATGTACTTCATTTGAAGTCGGTTATTTTTTTGTTAAAATTTTAGATTACATGACTGTATCAGTGGACACAAAAATCGATTACAACTAACCATTCATCTACCTACATTTTGCAATGAGTTTTGTCACCAAGTGGCTACTGAGTACTGATTAATGAGCATTGAGGTTGTAAATATTTGCGTAACGGAGAACTAGCTCCTTCGAGAAGAGTCGGGCGTTGCGGTGAAAGTGCAAGCAGGGGCAGTTCTGAGGCGCCATTGCCATTGCAAACTCGAGCAAAGAACAGTAGATACAGAATGCAAGCTACGTACTATTCGTTTTCGGCATGGTGATGGTTGCGTAAACGTTATACATACCATGAGTTGACCTCACCGCATAATATACCGTCAATGCATTAGGCCATTGACTATGACATTCACGTTACGCACATAATGCCGTGAAAGTCTTATTTTCGTACGATTTTTAGGCGCGTTAAGCCGTCGCTAACATGTTTCGACTAGCATCAAAACTTGCCTATAGATTTGGCTAAGAAACAATACATCAATTCGAACTAAGTACATAAATAAATATGGATGATGCATAAGGCTTCCTTAATGACGAGGAAAATCTGCCTTAATAGTTGAGGATCGTAGACCCGTATGAAGAAAGTGTAAAAGTGTCAAAGCTTAGCATTAGTGTGAAGTTTACTGTCTGTGATTTCTTTCCTCATACGGTCGCGTCTTGGCGACATGGCGACGCGGCAGGCGGCGGCGCCAGTGGCCGGCCAAACACCTCATCCCCTTCGCTAACTAATTACCTGACAGATATCGAACGATACGAACTTTCGAGGAACTTCACTACCTAACGGCTTGCTCTACTTATCCGTACGTGGTACGTATGGCACGGATTTATTTACATCTGATTTCGCACCTCCTCTCTTAATAATACGCACTTAAACAGAGTAAGGTAAACAAATTCATCTCCGGTAAGAACCAGCGTTCCGTAACGTAAGAATTTGTTAATGAAACGCTATAATAAATTAATTAGATGATTAATTTTGTATAATTGTATGTAGGCATGTAATTCCTGTTTCTTGACCCGAAACTTCTCGTCCTACAATTAAAATCTCTAAGCAAAAAAGTGTGACTCTATTCTTCACTATAGGACCCAGTGCCGGATTTATATTTTTTATGAGTGGTGGCCAATTTATTACCGCCGCCCCATGTACCTTTCTAAAATAATAATTTCCCATTCATAGTAAGGAAGGCACTGAATTAGTCACTACGAAAGTACGCAAAAAAACAAGGATTACAATTTTTGCGACACTTTTTAATAACAAAATCATCTATAAAATATCATCTTCTAAAATCTGCCGCCCCTAGGACGCTGCCGCCCCTAGGCCGCGGCCTATACGGCCTATAGACAAATCAAGGACTGATAGGACCTATACTCAGGTAGGTACTATATTGTGGTAGGTATACATAAATTTTTACTGCATATTTTCCTATATTGTGTGTACCTATTTCAGATTTCATAAAAAATCATTAACATACTTATAAGCTTTTAGGCTTAATAAAAATAACTGTTCGGTGGTGTTTGAAGACCAATTTAAGCTTGATTGAAACGGCTTAGAATACTAAACCCAATCCCACGCTGGATGGTTGTCGTAAGAGGCGACTAAATCCGGGCCACTGGTAGTATGGCCCCTGGGAGATATTGACTTTAATAGTACATTAATACTACCATTATTACCATTATTGATAAATAACCACCCTCTTGCTTGAGTCAGCCGCCAAACGACTCGTGTTCCGGCTGGGTGCTTGAGAGACAGTTTTTTCTTCCTTTTTCTTCTCTTTCTTGGCCGGCAACGCATCATGTTGTCTTTGTTGTTGCTGATGAGCGACATTACTGATAGTATGTGGAATACCATCAGCCAGGTCGATCGTCAGCTCGTTGGCTATTTCCATAAATAAACCAGGTATGTAGGTAATTTTGATTAGTTAGTTCCCTCTAATTTTCCTATCTAAATTATAAACAATCAAAGAGAAGGTGTTAAGCCATTTCCATCTGTAAACAGTTGTATTTTTTATTATTCTACACACAAATACGTACACTGCTACCTCAGTAATTTAATCTTTAGGCAAATTATACTGTTGATAAAAACCTGCTTTTCCTGCTGCTGTTTCAGCAGTTGGTTGGATAAAAGTTACAATTATTCTAAATTTAATTTTGTTGTAGGTACCAGTTGTAATTTTGATGAACGGTTTGTTGTTTTCTTGAAATGTTTTTGTCTGTTTTAGTTTCAATATTAATTAGTGAATCTTATGTTTCCTTCCATTTAGCGTAGCGAAGGCCAACAATTCTTTCTGCCTCAGCAGCTATTATCATACTGAAGTCAACCGTGAAGAAAAATTTGGATGTGTTATGGTTGCAATACAAAGTGAGTTAAAAAGCTGCTTAACTGCTTACTTTGGTAGCTACACGTCAGTGACGAATCTGATGTCATGAATTTGTTATGAATTTCCAATCGTTAATTTTTCTTTTAGTCTTAAGAGGCGACAAAAGCCGGCCCGCTAGATGGCAAAGCTTCTGATCCTAAACTTGATGATTTCTGTGTTACTAGTTATTACGTACCACGGTATCACACAAGGATACTTTTTTTTATGGAAATAGCCGGCAAACGAGCTGACGATCCACCTGATGGTAAGTGGCTATCGCCGCCCATGGACATCAGCAACACCCAAGGCATCACTAATGCGTTGCCGGCCAAGAAAGAAAGAAGAAAAAGAAAGAAAGAACTAGCTCTCAAGCCCCCAGCCGGAACATGACGAGTCTTTTGGCGGCTGACTCATGCTCGAGGGTGGTAGCTATCCAGGCGAACCCCTGGAGAAATAATAATAGTAATAATGGTATTAATTAACAATTAAAATTAACACTACCAATATAATCCCTCCATGGGCCCTACCACCAGCAGGCCGGATTTAGTCGCCTTTTACGACACCCTTCCGGCGTGGGATTGGGGTTAGTATTCTAAGCCGCCCCAATACGGCTAATAAATACGGCTTTTGTGATGCGGTTTTGCTCATTTGTTTACTTAGTTACGTCTCCAATATGGATCTCTATTTTCTAAAGAAGTTATATCTTGCGTTTTTCTCCTTTTTATAAGTTGGCACCTTTAATCTTTTGAATGTAATAGCATAAGATGAGAATATTAAAGTACAATATTATTCTAGTACTCATTGTTTCATATTCTTCCAATAAATGTGGAATCTTCTCCCGGAGTAGATAGGTACCAATAGTATGAGCATAATATTCATTGCGTGATCTCAATAAAATTGATATCCCGTGTTTTCTAAGGACCTAGTAGTTATTTCAAAATGTTATGGATCAAGAGTTACCAACTGAAATTTCCGGAAAACTGGATATTAAAAAATAGGACATTTCTAAAAAAAAGTCCAAGTATTTTAGTTACAAGAAATATAAGCCCTTATGCAGGATAGAGTGAGAATTTTTCAGCTCCCCATTTGTTGAAAAATTCAACTGACGCTCGTCTAAAAAAAGCTTAAAACCCGAACAAATCGGGAAATTGGTAACCCATTATGGACGTGATTAAAAAAGTAACGCAGCTATGATTACTTAATACAGGCAGTGCTGTAGGTAGGTACATTGCTAGTTCCTGTTGCTACTGTCATCCCACTAAAAATGTGTAAAATTCGAGATAGAATAAAAATTATTTTTACTGCACCCAGCCTGCAGGATAAAAAGGAGTTAGTAGGTGAGGCGCATTAAAATGATAGACAACTTAAGTGTATTGTTTCAGCGTAAATACATAACGTCAGTGTTTGCTTACATGTTTATCAAAAGACAATAACACCGGTAGGTAATGTAGTAAAAGTTTCAGTATTAACTTCTGAGAGTTAAATAAATAACCGTCATCAATAAGAAGTAGGGAAACGTGTTTAAATTAAATTCAAGGTAGATGATAACTATCTTATCATTGTCAATGATTTTTTGTTACTCAACTGCAAACACGCAGTCCGTTCACGATTTATCTTTTTACTGTTAGAATAAATGTTTAAAAATTATAGAAAATATCATAATTACAGTAGAAAAAATAAGCACGTTTGACAAACAAATGAGTTAAAAAAATTCCATAGTTTACGATATTAACATACACCTTTCTTAGAAACCTTTTTAATGAACAATTTCGTTATGAAATTGATCATGATTCTCCAAGTCAGCAATATCAGCTTATACCTAATAACATTTATTTTTACTTTTTCATATTTTAAGAAAATTATGATGTTAATTAAAAAAGAAAATCAAAATAAATACATTATCACAATTAAAATTTTAATTTAGTAATCACTTTGCACGCGTACGCATTTAGACGCGTTTTACAGCAATAGAAAAACTTAATTGTTCTCATCATTATAAACCTGGAGGTCGGCAGTCTAATGATCTGGGTAATATTATAGATAACACAAAAATCATTTTAAACATATAACGTAAAAGAAAACTTACCGAAAAATTTAAAATGTATCCTCATCTTGATAGTAAAATGATGCACAGTAATAACTAATAACAAAACGCGCGGCGGTTCACGTCACGCTGCGGTCGGTCGCTAGCGGACTGCGCGCGCGCCTATGTTTTTGCGACTGCCTTCACCTTCCAAGTACCACGGTCTAGCGGGCGATTAAGCCTGGAAATACACGTCCGATTTTGTTTCCGATTGTCTGATCAGACTATCTGATCGTAAATACTCGATACACGTCCGATTTTTGCGTCAGACTTTTTCTGAACACAGTCGTTCTCGAGCTGTGAGAGCGGTAAGTGCTTGCTTGCCAGAAAGAAAAGATGGACGGTGAATGAAAATTATGGTTACTTATTGCATATTTGCTCGTGTTAGCGCGAAAGAAGAAATAACGTCGCTATTGGATTCAATATTCAATTTCAATTGACTTACCGAGAGTAATTTCTACTTAAAACATCCAAAATTACTGAGATACCCCGAAAAGTTTTTTGATTGTTATAGAATAAGTATAAGCTCTTTTAACTCTTGTACTCGGGTCATGGGTGTTATTGGGATGTGTTATATGTGTCATCTATGCCACCCGCAACACAGGTAAAACATACCGCGAGGGTGTGTATGTATAAGCGAATTACAAATAATCTAATTTTTTTTAATGGAAATAGCCGGCAAACGAGCTGACGATCCACCTGATGGTAAGTGGCTATCGCCGCCCATGAACATCAGCAACACCAAAGGCATCACCGATGCGTTGCCGGCCAAGAAAGAAAGAAGAAAAAGAAAGAAAGAACTGGCTCTCAAGCCCCCAGCCGGAACACGAGTCGTTTGGCGGCTGACTCATGCTAGAGGGTGGTAGCTATCCAGGCGAACCCCAATGGAGAAATAATAATAGTAATAATGGTATTAATTAACAATTAAAATCAATACTATTAATATAATCCCTCCGAGGGCCCTACCACAAGCGGGCCGGATTTAGTCGCCTTTTACGACACCCTTCCGGCGTGGGATTCGGGTTAGTATTCTAAGCCGCCCCAATACGGCTGTATTTCATTTTAACAAAAAAATAACCGACTTCAAATGAAGTAGATCCAATAAAAAAAGAATCGTCGAAATCGGTTGAATATTGAGTTATTCGTCCATTTATCACGCACATACTTAATGCAAATGAAGACATATGCTTTCGACATGGATGCCATAATCAGATCTCGATCAAATTTATGTGGGACCACACGACAAGCACCAGCTTTCGATTAAAACAAAAATCATCAAAATCGGTTCACCCAGTCCAAAGTTCTGAGGTAACAAACATAAAAAAAATACAGTCGAATTGAGAACCTCCACCTTTTTTTGAAGTCGGTTAAAAATTGGAATAGTTAGCAGCGTGTAGGTACAGATAGCAGAGCCTAAAAATAAAAATTTTGAAAAACCCCCCGTATCAGGCTACTGCAGCGCCCTCTGGTGGCCTACCGCCATAAAACATATAATTATAAGCCCGCTCTTTAGTGATACCTTTTGGATGCAAAAAACTGCAATGAAATCGGCCCAGTAGTTTTCATAAAAACGGTAATATACATACATACAAACTAACAAACAACCTCTAACCCCTAATGCATATACCGCCTTCGTTTCGTTCCGTCCGTCGTGGGTAAAAATTAAAATGAAAAAAGGGATAGATACCATATAGGAATAAAATAAGGCACAACGTATGGAGTATGAGTATTGGTAGAAATTATTATACATTTTAAGAATTAAAGTCAAAGTCAAAGTCAAAGTCAAAATATTTTATTCATATAGGTATCACTGATACACTTATGCACGTCATTTTTTGGCTTTTCGGAAGGTGAATTAAACATTAAAATAATAAAAATAAATTAAAATATTCATAATAATATCTAAATTAAAATAAATCTTGCATGTCCTTTGGTTTCCTAAAAACTAATGATCAACAACGCAAAGAAGTTTACGACTTCCTCGTGACCTACTTAATTACTTAACCATTTTAGTAAATTTTAACTAAATTTTAAGTAAAAAGTGCCCGTCCAAACGTGTTAAGTGATAAGCCCCGCCCACCTACTTAACAGAAAAATTTCTAAATTACTTATTTACTTATGTACTAAATTACTTATCTACTTAACTACTAAAATGACATAACAATGCGACGCGTGCGTTCACTGTCACGCTAGAGAGTAAACTGCCTATGTATAAGTTACTCTGTGGTAAACTGGCAAGTCGGAAGGAGGAATCGGACGTGTATTGGTCTCTGTAGAAAAGTATGCAGACCGCACCTTCAGACAATCGGATCGGCCATAAAATCGTAGACGTCTTGGCGCTGTTTCCGACTCGGACGTCCGATCCTACAATCTGATCGGACGTGTATTGTGTATTCAAACAAATGTATGGCACGAGGGCCTTCAGATTGTCTGATCAGACTAGTCTGATCAGACAATCGGAAACAAAATCGGACGTGTATTCCCAGGGTAAATCTGCAAAACACCGTAATCGCCGTCCCAAACCATCACTCGTATGCGTACCTGCATCCGATTGTCAATGAACAATATTAACATTCGCTGGAAACCGGTGTCTCGGACTTCATACAATGAACGCGACGGGTTTTTCAATCGAACGATTAATCTACTCAGCTGCTTAAAAAGCTAATTTTAGTAACGCACTGAACATCACGCATTTTGTTAAGTTTACGTTTCTTAGTAGTTAGTAGGAAAATATTTATCATGAAAAATATTTACAAAAATTAAAAGGATGCTTGCTTAGCTATAGTAAGAACAAAAAATCTTTTTTCAAGTTTGTATAAGTTTACCGAAGCAAAGCGAAGGCAGTTACTAGTTTCAAAATAAAATCTAAAAATCTTATCAACTAAATAATGGATTATTATCAATACATATTCCATAATCTTGTATTGAAATAGAGGTAACAACGATGCGATAGTAAACGGCATAATAATATTACAAAATAGTTTACGTTTACGCGGTCGAGTCCCATTCACACTTCATCATATTTTTCATTTTCTATTTTTCTGCCATAAATATTGGCATGCAATTTTAATAATATATTTTTAAATTTCTTCCGACTAAGTAAGTATCCTTTTGGCCTTAAAATGCATGGTCGCTGTTCTGAGCCGAGCAAAAGGTAAAAGATAAGTAGGTAGGTAGGTATACATTATTTCCAAAAGTGTTCACTATATGACGCACGTGTTTGTGAATGTGATTTCTTACAGCTTAGGTAGATACCTAAATAAAAAAGCCAGCCGGACGGACGGACGGACATGACAACAAGGGTTCCGTTTTGACTACGGAACCGTGAAAACGCTCACAGCCTCACACCCCCACTAGGGAATAGGGATGTTGACACTTATTATAAATTAATATAAATTTATGTCTAAAATATTAGTGGTAACATTTAAAGGCCTAAAATATGATTCTTTTATTGAAATCAATCACAATAAATTAAATATCATTAATTTAAAATGTTAAAAATTGTACTCGATGTCACGTGACCTCAAACGCCATTTTGAGAATATGACGTCATTGGAACAATTTTTTAAGGAAATTCAACAAACTTAGCAGCAGTGGCGGCCTTAGTCATTGCGAGGCCCAGGGCGGCAGATCCTTGCGAGGCCCTTATCCGTTCCGTAAAATGTGTGTGTTTAGATTTGATTTGAGAGTTTTTTTATTTTGGCCAACCACAATGACCCCATAACCTGATAGAAAGCGGACAGTGCATTCCAAGCATGGGTGAACGCCACGAGTACCTAATGCCGCGATATTCGCCCACATTACTACTGCATGTGCACATGCTTTTTCGAACCCCGCACGCCACGTGGATTTAATGAGGATTGGATTGCAATATGTCACTTTTAGTCTGTGTTAGGTTTTTAAAGGTTTCCCGATCAACATTTTTCAGATATTAAAACGCGGACTCACATAGGTCATGTTCAAGCTGTTTTGTTTTGAGATATTATTAATCGGGTTAGTAATAAAAAAAATGAGAGACTCTTAATAAGGGTACGTTATATATGTATACTCAGCCAAGCGGGGAAATTATGTCTTCTTCTTCTTCTTTGCGCTGTCCCACGTTATGTGGGGTCGGCTCTCCTAATTTTTCTGCGCCACGATGTTCTGTCGTGGGTTGTCGGATCGGGTAAATTATTAGTTTTCAGGATTTTGGCCATACTGGTCCGCCAGGTGTACGGGGGTCGTCCTCTACTTTTTCTGTTTTCTGGGAGATCTAAAGCTTTTTTGACAACGTGATCGTCACCTCGTCGCATCACGTGTCCATACCACCTTAATCTGCTTTCATTGAGTTTTTCGGGTATAGGAGCTACCTTAAAGTTGCCACGGACTCATTCCGGACTTTGTCAAGTTTGGTTACTCCTTCAGACCACCTCAACATTTTCATTTCTGTAGAATGAAGTTTTTGTACATGCGTCTTTTCACCGTCCAGCATTCCGCCCCGTACAGCATCGCCGGTCTCACCGCCATTTTGTATATTTTGCCTTTAGTTTTTATGGGCATATGTGGGTCGCATAACACTCCAGTTAAAGATCGCCATTTCTGCCAGGAAACACTCAATCTATATGTCACATCTGCCTCGATATCTGCGTTGTCAGTGATTACAGAGCCTAGATATTTGAAATGTGTTACTTTCGGCACCGATGTTCCATCAGAATAGCATAATAATATGGTAGCTGCGTTTGTTAGGGCATTTTTACTAAAACGCATTCAAGATGTTCAGTCTTTGTTTTGCTAACTCTCAGTCCCACATTCTCTAGAGCATTAGCCCAGATAGACAGTGTAGTTTGGAGTTCGTGGGGTGTTTTGTTGATAAGGATGATATCGTCAGCATATAGTAGGTTCCAGGGTAATAGTGCTTCTATATCTTTGGTGATATAGTCCATAACCAGATTGAAAAGTAAGGGGCTCAATGCAGAACCTTGATGAACTCCCTCGCCTACTTCGAATTCTTGACTAAATCCCGCTTGAGATCTGACTCTAGTACGGACATTCTGGTACATGTCTTGTATTAATTGAATGTAATATTTAGGCACATATTGAGCTCTTAGTGATTGCCATACAAGTTTGCGCGGTATCCTGTCAAATGCCTTCTTAAAGTCAATAAATACTAAATGGAAGTCTTCTTTGTTCAGGCGATGTTTTTCTGTTAGTATTCTAACAGCCTGTATTGCATCTGTTGTTGATTTTGCAGGTGCGAACCCAAATTGGTTATGAGTTATTGAGGTAAGCAGCTGAATGCGTTTATTTAAGACTGTCTCCCATATTTTAAGAGTGTGTTAAGTTAACTTTATCCCTCTATAATTACAGCATTGTGTTACATCCCCTTTATTTTTATAAAATGGAATTATGAAACTGAGTCTCCATGACTCCGGCATTTCCCTCGTAGTGAGTATAACGTTAAACAATTTTGTAAGCCATCCTATTGCAATAGAGCCTAGTAATTTCCCTAATTCAGCAGGAATCTCATCAGGGCCTACAGCTTTTCGATTTTTCATCTTCATGACTGCTGTCTTAACTTACCCACTTTCAATTCCTTTTATTGGCCCTTTGACTAACTTCAGCTGTTCCCTGTCTTTACTTGGAAATTCCTCGTTCATAAGTTCACTATAATATTCTCCCCATCTCTTATTTATGTCATCATTCTGAGTCAGCAATGTTAAATTTTTATTGTTAATGAATTTATTTACTTTAATATCCTGTGTCGATCGATTTCTATTTTTAGCTAGTTTAAAAATTTCACTATCTGAGTCTGCTTTCTCAATCTGGTCATAGTGTTCTTCCCGGGACTTAGCTCTAGCCTGTGCAACCGCCTTTTTACTATACATTTAGCTTCTCTGTATGCGATGTGATCTTGTTCTGATTCAGATATTTGCCAAGTCTTGAATTTTTCCTTTTTTACTTTAACTAAATCCTTGACTCCTTCGTTCCACCAGGTCGGATCTTTGCCTGTGCTGATACCTTCTTTAGAAATTCCCAATATATTGCTGGCTTTGCTAATACATTCAAGTTGAAAATCAGAACACATCTGCGCAGCACTACTGTAGGTGATCTTAATATCTTTTTCGAGATAGCTCCGCTACGACATAGGTGCATATTATAAAGGTTTCGGTTTTATTATGTATACAGACAAATAACAAAAAATAAACATTGCTATGTATTTTTATTGTTATTTTACTGTATACATCGATCTATAATACACCTGATCGAAGACTATATCGTAGTATTCCGTTCGTAGTTATGTAATTATATTTTTGTTTCGCTATATTTTTTTTTTAACTCGGATGATAGCGCGAGGCCCCTGCAAGCGCGAGGCCCCGGGCGGTTGCCCCGTTCGCCACCCCCTAAGGCCGCCACTGCTTAGCAGACAGATAGTATTAAATATAGTTTAGTGACGTCACGTGACGTTTTTGGTGAGAAATTTGATAATCATTTTTATTTATCAATTTTTGTTTTTAAATTGAAGATTATTATTTTTATAATATTTTTTTCGTGAATATTGAGGTTCTGTCTGTGTGAGAATGGCAATTTTACAGGAGAGCAAAAATACTGTTAAAATATCAGTAAGCAGTCAAAGGAATTTACATTACAATTTCTTGCATAAAACCGTCAAGAGTAGTGATAAAATTTTGAAAAAAATTGAGCATGTGCATCTTTCGTCCCCCTTTCCAATCATGTTAATAACTAAAATTCAAAGTAAAAAGACTTATGCTTTTTTCCCACTGAGGGAGCGAATTGTGGACTGCGAATGAGATGGACCTGTGAAACTTCACAAAAAATTTTCCTCTGCCCTGAGCTGACTCGAAATCGAACCGGGGACTTAGCTCGACAAGATCAACACAGACTAAAAAGGGTCGTCTAATCAAATAAATCAAATGGTGTCATTCAAGCTAAAACCCATCAGAATTGTTGATTGATTAAGGGTTTTTAAATAAATTAGCTGTATGTACCTATGTGCTGTATGCATGCAGCAGGTATGTTATATTATAATATGATATACCCTTATTATATTCTAATACTTTAAACCCGGAAAAAATGTCCTATAAATAAATAGCGCTTAGAAGTAGGTATGAATATATCGATTTAAGCTAGAAACAAGTTCTCATTGATAATGTATTTTTTATCTTGTCACATAGCACGATTAAGTTACGTGACAACTCCGTAATTACCACTAAGCAATTAGGTAGCTGCTGCACACGGAATCTTACTTATAAAACTGACTTGAATCACATCCATCGTATACCCACATAGTAATCGCTTAGGAGCAGTCCTGGATTTGTCAATAGGCCGTATAGGCCGTGGCCTAGGGGCGGCACAGCGTCCTAGGGGCGGCACAGCGTTCTAGGGGCGGTAGATTTTAGAAGATGATATATTATAGATGATTTTGATAATAAAAAGTGTCGCAAAAAATTTAATTCTTGTTTTTTACGCACTTTCTTAGTGACTAATTCAGTGCCTTCCTTACTATGAATGGAAAATTATTATTTTAGAAAGGTACATGGGGCGGCGGAAATAAATTGGCCTACACTCATAAAAAATATAAATCCGGCACTGCTTAGGAGATAATAGAGTTATAATAAATTTAAATATTTTATTTTCAAAACATTATTTAATAAAGTTAAAAATGTTACCCACCCATATAATAATGAATTAATGTTAGTTATAAATAGAATAAAAAAGTGTGCATGTAATCTTTACGCGCGATTGAAGTAAAACTTTACGTTGGTGACACATATTACCAAAAAAATGTAACTTTTTGATACCCCACTTGACTGACTACGTTAGCTTAATGAGGCCACTTCAAGTGATAAGCGCCGTTGAGGACGCTACTGTTGGCGCCCCTTTTTCTTCCTTTCCACCTACGGGGCAGGGGCCCCTCGACGAATGTTGATAAGATATTAATAACAATATATTAAATAATTAATTATATTAATATTAATCAGTGGCGCAAGTTAAGAGAGGCCTTTGTCCAGCAGTGGACCTCCAAGGGCTGAATGGATGGAGGGATGGATAAAAAACATTAAAAACACCAGATTTAAGTATTTCATATTTTTATTAAGTACCATCATCTGAAGACATAAGTATTAACATGGATTTTTAGATAATAAATACATAATTAGGATATTTTTTCGCACACATGAACTACAATTATTTATTACAATTAATTACAATTAATTATTAATTAACTACAATTTTACTAAAATCATAAATACATATTTACATTTTCACATAGTTAAGTACCTTGTACCTATCTAAATATTGACTACAAATTCATGTAATAATAACAAATTTCTGAATATTAAATTCGCTTTTAGAAATGCCTATCTAATAGTAGTTTTCATTAAAATTTCCGTTCGTCAGATTTTTTTAACATCGAATTATATTCAACTAAATACTAACCCATCTCTAAGTCTACTTACTTATATATGAATTTATCGCAATAATGCATAAATACAGCCATGACGTTGTTACCTAAACAATGGAATTAAACAAACTAATAATATTTCATGAATATTTCTTAAACGCAGAAGAAAACAAACTTAATATTTGAGCCTTTGACTCAAAAATTTCACCACATGTTGATGATACTCGCTTCTATAAATGAATATTGAAATTATGTTTAGTTCAAAAACTTAATCTAAGTCTTATCTAAATTAAATTAGACCGGGAAGGTGGGAAATTATGAAATGCAGGATGGTGACTAGGGAGTAAGTATCTTACATGACAACAGCAAAAGCAACCACATCTGTTGTGAGGTGGATATTAGTCTATCTATACTATAATAAAACTCGGTATCTATTATTTGTCTGTCCGGGCATCACATAAAAATCCTTGAACGGATTTCGATGAAAATTAGTAAAGTTGTTACTGATAACCAGTCATAATTTAGACAACTTTTCATCCCGGAAAATTAAAAAGTTTCCCGGGAAAACAGGATAAAAGTTTGAATAAGTTAAAACATAATTTCCGCAATGAGTTGTGGACGCCATAATTATGCCCTTATGTGCTAATTGCTATATTATGTGATTTATATCCAAAATTAAATTACAATATTTAAAAATAAAACTATGTTTTCTATCTTGTCTTATTCTTAGGTCACCCAAATGAGGGTCAAATTTATTATTTATTATTATTCATATTATCATTAATATTTATTATTATTATTTATTAAATCGCCCTCAGCAAAACAGTAGCGCGAATCGTGACCACGCGACTGTCGCAATTATATGTTCGAATGGTTGCACTTGCAACGCGCGACACCAGCGACGTAGGCGCAGGTATCGATTCTGCGACAGTATGCGATTGTATTACGACTGTGTCACTACTCTAGCGCTACAAAAAGTCGCCGAGGAAATCTATCTGCAGCGGCCGTTAAATTATTAAAATCACATTTTAGAGTACATAAACCAATAAATAAAAATAATTAATTTCAATCTGCACAGCACTACAGATTATAATAATCTATCTAGTTATTAGTGATCCAATCCACTATTTATCTAAGTGCATTTACACAATCCAAACTGAACATTCGACCTGTCTTCCGGTACTGATAGTGCTCTGCAAATTGGAGAATCTAATGACTACGGTCATTAAAGTTTATGCCATAAACCTTAGCCAATCTGTGCCTGACGACCTACAATCAAATGATAGCAAAAACTGGGGACTTTTTTATTGTATAATGATTGTACTCAAACTTCAACTTCAAAGGCAAAAAAGAATCACCACTGTCACACAAGATCATTTCGCTTCATTGTAGGTACCAACGATTTTTGTATTCTATGTATACTTTCTCGGCCTAAGGAAAGCATTGAAGTAATGATCTTTACATGGTAACCGGCAACGCGTTGGCAATGCCTCTACAGCTACAAATGTCGATGGATCTCACAACCACTCACCATAATTTCCATATTTGTTGTCCGTTACTAAAAGTATCTAGACGTTTCATGTCTAATGTATATTACCGAACCATAATTAAGGATTTAGCTGTCTTAGCACCCACTAGTCTTGCATATTCCATCATGATGTCAGGATCTTCCTTCTTTCCTGTTTTCCTCACATATACCTCGTACGGTATTGGTTCTCCTCTCGTCAGTATCGGAATACAGTTTATATCATCTGCTTTGGGATAGTCGTCATCTACACTATCAATGCAAGGATTAAGTCTGGAGTATGGAGCTATTTCCAATCGAGGAATGCAATCTTTAATGGGAAACCATTTGTAAGTCTCCGGACATAATAAATCTGATGGATGATAGTTTCCCTTGTACCTCATCTTAGGGCAGGAGTGTATATAAAATCCCATATAGTAATACTTTAGTTCTGAAGAATATAAATGCAATTGCCGCGTAAACTCAATTTCTCTGAAAAGTAAAGATATCCTATTTTTAATTTCTTTGCTTATTCATAGATAATTGTTGAAATAATTATAAAAGGCTATCTGATTGTTACATTAGTTGTTTTAGTATTGTTTTAGTCCGACATTAGTCATATTTCACCTTACAAAATAAACTTTTACTTTCTTGTAACATAATTAAGGATTTATCATTAAAGTTACTTTAAGCTGGAGACTGACTTGTACCCTTTGTTTGTAATGTACCATTCGAATTTCGAAGCGATCTTAATACAAAACGGCGACACAGACGACTTGTACTGTTTGTAATGTATCATTCGAGCTCTTGGCTCAAGTGTGCTCCATTTTTACTTAAAATGGCAGATGTAGAGCCACATTACTAGTCAGTCTTTGGTTTGAGTTACAAAAACTCCATCAAAATGTTACAAGTTAGTCTCCAGCTTTATCGTGTTTTAAGACGATGACGACCCTGTAGCCTAGTTGGTAGCGACCCTGCCTGCGAAGTGAGGAGTCTCGGATTCGATTCCCGGCCAGGGCAGATATTTATGTGACAGATAAATATTTGTACTCGGGTCATAGGTGTTACTGTTACGTGATATGTGTCGTCCATGCCACCAGCGACACAGGTAAAAACCTACTTCGGAGATATGAGTATGTAAGCGTTTTTTTTTAATTATATTATAACAACACCCATGTAAAGTAAATTAAGCAAAAAGCTTTAACAAATTTATAGGAAAGGACAAATAATGACATACCTCAATGCTCCATACGTGCCTAAAGTAAGATGCCTGTATTGCGGGTCATAAAAAAAGTAGACTGAAGAAACACATTTCGGCAATATATCAATGACCCCCACAGCAATTATTTTTCCATCTAACCAGTATTGCTGATGAAATGATCCATAGCCACATGGGGGACCGGATTCACTTTGTTCCGCCTGTAACATTAATAACTACAAGGATAAATGGTCCCAAAAGTTATGTAAATGGTACCATTTATCTTTGGGCAATCCATCCATGCCAATTTTCCCTGCTTCTAATGCATCATGGTGAATAATGGACAAAACTTTTACGGGAGGTGCATAACAGTCTTATTTTCTTTCTTGGCAACACATTGGTGATGCCTAAGGTGTTACTGATATCTATGGGCGATAGTGAGCACTTACCCTCAGATGACTCACCTGGACTTGTTAATTATTTCCATAAAAAAGTCCACAGACTGAACAGGTTGGACTGGGTTCAAGATAAACAAAGTACTCTTACGCATACATGCTAAATCAAGCTGATAATATTGCAACTTAGAATAAAAATATCTTGACATTACCAATAAAGGACTTGAGACTAAAAATTCACTAAATTTCGACATAGTACACTTGTCAAGTGAATCACCATGGACAGTTGTCTGATATTTCACGTAGACTTGATGCGTCTCTTTGGCAGTTTGCAGCCACTCTGGACTAGGTGGAGTGGTTCTAACTAACTTTATCTGAAATTAAAGCCATTTTAATTTTATTATCACATAAAATTTGTACAGAATAACTTTTAGTTCTATAAAGACTTTTAGTAGACTTTATGCTTGGGTTCTTACGCCCCAACTCAGAGTCACTAACGGTTACTTAAATTGCTCCTTAGTACAGAATTTGTATGGTGATTCTTTACTAAGGAGAGATTAAAGTAACTGTTAGTTAAATTAGGAGTTATTAATTTGCGATTTGACACTGTACACAAATATAAAATATGTCAACTATAAAAAATGTAAGCTTTAAGAAAACATTAATCATTGTGTTACTTGTTTTAAGATAAACTAGAGATTTGGTGAGTTATGGTAGTGGTAAGAGCCTATTCACACAATTCATGAACTCTATGTTAACTCTGTTCTGACTTAACTCATAGGAAACCATTACGACACGTTGCCTCTTATAATGAACGCGTCATATACTTCTTTTGAGTAAATGTTGAAAGTTCAACTATAAGGAATACAATGCCTGTGTTTTACGCTTTTACTAATTATATTTACTCATAAAATTATTACCTCTAATTTTCGCTTTGTATCCGCCGGCAGTTCATTTATGAAGTCCTCCAATTGTTTTTCCTTGTTTTTATTATTCTTTTGTAAACTGCTGATGTCAGTACCCTTCTGTTTAATTTTTTCTAATTTCCGTTCAATACGTAATTGCTTTGCTTTTTTGCATGGGGCCTTCATGGGATCTGGGCCTGCAAAGTTAGAACAATACATTTTAAAAACAATATTTACATAATTTTTGTTGAATCATTACTTGAATATAATTGGTATTGACCTTTTTTACATTCCTCATTTATTAATCTTGCCACCTTATTGTTTGTTGCCTCATGCGGTGAATCTGAAATTGGAAGATTAAAGTGTCAATGCCTTTGGACCAGTACTCTATATCACAGATTCTCAAATATATTCCAACTATTCCCATTGACAGTCAACAATTTTCTATGCTTATGAAAAACTGTTAGGTTTAGTAACAGAAAAGCCATAAAATTTCAGTTTTTTTATAGTGGATTAAGTATTTAATTTATGTTCAAGCCATTTGTATGACAATTAAAGGCAATACAACTTTTCAAGAAAATAACTGACCTTGTATTCTATTTCCATGGTCTTCAATATTATCACCCTCACCTCCCATCACCTCTGACAAATTTATATCCTGATGAGTGTTCTTTGTTTCCATGAATAATTCAGTACCTTCAGTATAGTCTTGTAGATTGATGTCCTCGCTACTGCTAGATACTTGCTGATCACTGTTACCTTCTCTACCTTTCTCATCATGACCTATCAAATACTTATTGACCTGCTTTAAAACCTTTTTCTGTGATTTTGAAGCTTTGAACTCAAGCGCCTTGCATCTGTTTAATAAAACTTGTTATTTTAATAAGTAACTAATGATTACATATTAATTTGAACACATACATAGGTACATACGTTTAAATTGATAAATTAAAACTTATTTAATCTACATAAAGTAGTAATCAACTTCATACCTACACATTTTCTAATCTTCTAGCAATTTAGAATCATCATAAATTACCTTATTGTATATGAAGGACAGCAAATAACATCAAGTGTAGGTTTATAAACATATTTTCCTGAACGCCTCCATCCTCTGTCTATTAAATTTTGATAGTCGGTCACAGTCATAGTGTGAGCCCACATTCCTAAAGAATGACAATATAACATTAAAATATATAAACTTCTGGTTTATTTAATCCATAATAAAATTTGTACGACCAATGGACAGATAACTAAAACAGGATTTTAAAAATAAATTAAGTTTCTTACCATGCCCATAATTAGTATCAGTCCCTTTACAATAACCACACCTGTACCTTTCATGCTCCGCATAATATTCGATTATGCTACTACGCAACATTATTCACATGAATTACGTAAATGAAAACAACGCGAAAATATTTATCTACAATGGAAAATCGAGCAAAATCTGCAATACAAAGTGCAAATTGAATTGAAAACTTGAAAAATATTTATTGCGTTTGTTGTCAACAGTGTTCTCGAACGTCAAAATACGAAATCGGTAGATTTACCCATTTAATATCGGTATATTTCTACCCAAAATCGGTATATGTCAAAAAATATAATATAACTGAATAAAAAAAAAAATATAATAAAATATAATTGAACATGTCTTAGATTGGAGTCAGAAAAATCGGCTCGCATTTAACGAAACAAAATGCTCTGTAGTATCGTTTTCGCGAACGCACAACCCGGTAGGATACACTTATACGTTGGGCAACGCGATCCTGCAACGGCAAACCTCTATAAAGGACTTGGGTATTTTAATGCGGTCTGACCTAAGCTTTGCCCAACATATTTGTGAGTTAACTACTCGGGCCTATAGATCACTCGGGTTTGTTTTAAGACAATGTAGAGACTTTGAAAGTGTTGCGGCGATCAAACTGTTATATAACAGCTTCGTAAGAAGCTTGTTAGAAAGTAACGCAGTTATCTGGAGTCCGCATGAAGTAAAGTATAAACTCATGGTGGAGAAACTCCAAAAAAAGTTCTTGAGATGGCTGTACCGCAAGCAGTACGGCTACTACGTAGGGTTCCCATATGTGTATCCTAGTTTATTTTTATTAGGTATGTTGGGATATGAATCGCTGGAAGTTAGACGTGAGGTGGCGCTGATGGACTACTTTTATAGACTTATTAGAGGTGATATTAGTAACCCCACAGTGCTGGAATTAATATCGCTGAACGTCCCTGAGATTCACAAAAGAGCTCGGGCATACAAACTGTTCAGGGTTAGTTACAGATTAGTTTTGGTCCGCGAGTCACCGTTGGTGCACGCGCTGGCCTTGCTTAATGGTGTCCTGGCCTGGGACTTGGAATTAGATATATTTTCATCCACGCCTGCTGTGTTTCGCAGGGCGGCCAGTAGATACATTGCTTCTATTGCTTCTATATAAACGCATTAGATTTTAATCTGTAAAGTTTGTATGGAAATGTAAATGAAATAAATAAATAAATAAATAAATAATAATATACAATATTCAGTCAAATTCATTTATTTATCAAAAAATTAAACTAATGGGCTAATTTGTATTCATAAAACACACCTAAATAATAAAAAGATAAGGATTAAAAGCTATTTATTATCAATAAAATGACAAAACACATCGAATTGTAGGACTCAAGTTGAGCATGTTGCGCGGGTGCAACGCCGTTATCGATAAAAACGTTAATTTCTGCCTCCCTCGTGACGTTATTGCAGCGGCAGTGATATGTGGTGTGAGTGTTAGAACCGTCGCGTCGGCACAATTAAACAATAATTTCACAATAATGAAGAATATAGAAATATTCCCATTTTAAAATATTATTGATGTGAAATATCTATAGGCGAGGGGTTAACCTGATTTTTGGCACGGTGAGTGTCGACGCTTCATCGCACTATATTATTATGGTAGGGCAATATGACAAAAAAAATATAATAACACAATGTGGGTAATCATAAATAAACTTAGTTTGATAGGCTGTAGCATACAGTAGGACAAAACTGTCATCATTTTCTGGAGACAATTCGTAATACTGTATTTTTTCATCGTGCCATATTTAGTTCCTGTCATAATCTGTACTTATTAGTTGTATAAAATAATATCAATGTTTCACATCTGCCAGCCGCCCTATGACGGCTCACATTTTTTTTATTCATCTTTTATTTGCATTTTATTATTTACTCAAATAATATGAACCAAATTATACAATATCGATACCGCTTTTCGATAGCAATAATGCGCAGCACTGCGCCCTCCCGTAAGACCCACACGGAGTCTGCAGCGAGCGAAAAAATGTAGAATAGCATATTGTTGAGGGATTCCCCATTCCCCCTAACGTAAAACATACATAAAAAGGGTTGAAAACTTAAAAATTATGTAAAATCGGTAGAAAAATCGGGAGAATTTCCAAGTATTCTCTGAAATCGTGGAAAAATCGTTGCATATCGGTATTTCGGTAGGACAGTGCCCATATCGGTAGAAATACCGAAAAATCGGTAGGTTCGAGACCACTGGTTGTCAATGGTGTCAAACGTCAAAATGTCAAGTTAGGCTTGCCGAAAAAATATCGATATATCGATATATCGATATTTTTAATCGATAATATATCTTAATTCGATATATCGATACAAAACATTGTATATTGAAATTCGATATATAATTATGAACTTTTATTTATTATAATTACCTACATAATTATTATAGTTAAATAAATTTCAATTAAAGCCTTAAAAGATAAATGTTAGAATGAAAAGAGTGTTCAGTTTTTGATACAATCTTTTTGTTCTTTATAAGTTTATTTTTCTACTTGTCCATTGTTTTTTACCTGTCACTGTGTTTTCAAAAATCTTAGCATTCTGATGTCAACATGAATAAAATCAACTTATGTTATAACTAAACATATTTTTATTCAACTACCAGTTAACCATTTTCCTAGTAATTTCTACTGGCTACGCACTCTGCATGTTAGTGGATCTTGAGTTGCCCCACTAACAGGTTATGGGCCCAGACCAGAACCTACGGAAATATGTTGTCTGGAAACGGGAGTTTTCAAAGAGAGCAGAACTCAATAATGGCACAGAATTTGGAAGGTAGTTCAGGTAGCAGTACCTTATCTATGGAGAAATTAGAAGGTAGCAGTAACTATACTACATGGAAATTTCTTATGGAGATGCATCTGGTACATGATGACTTGTGGGAGTATACAAGTGTTACGCCTGAAGCAACCGACATGCAAGGTACGAGAAAAGACCAGAAAGCTAGAGCAAAGATTTGTTTGATGGTCAAACCTCATTGCTTAGTACACGTACGCAAATGTAAAACAGCGAAAAGCGCTTGGGAAGCATTAAGAGATGCGTTCGAGGATAAAGGTCTGAATAACCGTTGCCGTTTACTTTCAAAACTAGTAAGCATGAAACTGGAACAATTCCCAACTGTGAGAGAATATGTGACATCTGTGATGATGGTATCTCAGGAACTGCAAGACCTAGGAAAAGAGGTTGATGATGAACTATTGGCTGCTTTACTTCTCCAAGGACTTACGGTAGAGTTCCAACCTATGAGATTAGCCATAGAAAACAGTAACGCGGTACTTACTACTGATTATGTCAAGACAAAGCTTTTTCAAATGGAAGATAACTATTCGGCAAGCTCGAGTGCAAGCCAACCGACATCAGCATTATTGTCAAATAAGCAAAAGGGCAAGAGTAAACCCAAGAAGGTCAAACAAAAGATTAAATGCTTTATTTGTGATGGACCACATAAAGCAAATGAGTGTCCAGATAATCCTAAAGGGAAGAAAGAAGCTTTACAAGCCTACGCGTTTGGTACGTCGACATCGCAAGCAGGAGACTGGATCATCGATTCTGGCGCGTCGACGCACATGACAAATCACAAGGCTTGGTTTAGAAGTAGCTTGAAGGATACTCCTAAGTCTTTGAGAGTGATCTGTGCAGATGGTAATGTAGTATATGGTGAAGGTGAAGGTACTGTTGTGTGTGAGTCAGCAGGGCTAACAATCAACAATGTTACTTATGTACCTAAGTTAGGTTCTAATTTGTTAAGTGTGAATGCAATTGCGAGAAAGGGTCATGTAATAGTATTTACAGAAAAAGGGTGCGACATCTTCAAGAAGAATGAGTGTGAGGTTCGTGGTAAGCCTGTTGTGAAAGGTGTGGAAGAACGAGGCCTTTATAAAATTAAGTGCTGTTCACAGGGTTCTGCACTGGTAACAACGGATTGCGACCAGCAGAGGCTGTGGCATCGGAGGATGGGATATCTTGGTATACACAACCTCAAACTTCTTAGAGATAAGATGGCCATAGGGGTGAGTTTTCCTAATACTTTTTCAAAACTGGAGTGCATATCTTGTATTATGGGAAAACAAACCAAACAATCGTTTCGCAAAGGTGTTGCGACGAGAGCTAAGGATGTATTGGGTTTGGTACATTCTGATTTATGCGGACCTATGCATATACCTTCCATTAGCGGGTATAAATATTTTTTAACGTTTATTGACGATTTTACACGCAAAACATTTGTATATTTTTTAAAACAAAAGAGTGAAGTTTTTGAAAAATTTACAAATTTTAAGGCGTTTACCGAGAATCAATGTGGCAAGAAAATTAAGATCCTGCGCACTGATAACGGAACTGAGTTCGTCAATAAACAGATGGATGATTTCATGAAGAAAAATGGAATCCAACATCAAGTCACGATAGACTATACACCGCAGCAAAATGGAGTAGCCGAGAGAGCAAATAGGACTATCATTGAGAAGGCGAGAAGCATGCTTGAGGAAGCAAACTTGTCAAAGGCTTATTGGGCGGAAGCAGTCCATACATCGGTATATTTAAAAAATAGATCGCCGACCATTGCCGTAAAGGGAAAAACTCCAGAGGAAGCGTGGTCTGGAAAGAAGGTTGATCTCAGTTTTTTAAGAGTTTTTGGGTGCAAGGCATATATGCACATTCCGAACCAAAAGAGGAAGAAGCTAGATAAAAAAAGTATGGAGTTAACTCTAGTCGGATATTGCGAGGACTCCAAAGGCTATCGACTAGTGGATACAAAAACACATAAACTTTATAAGGCTAGGGATGTTGTATTTATTGAAACGCAACAAGAAACAGAGAGAGATATAGGGATGGAAAAACAACAAACCGAACATGGAGTATTGATTCCAGAGGTGGAACAAACTTTAGAAGTTTGTGTTCCTCAAGGTGTTGAACCTGATGTGACTGCGGATGATCAGCCACAAGAAGTGGAACAATCAGATACTAATGAAGAGATGTTTATTCCTCCAGTCCCTGAAACTGTATCAACTGTTGATAATCAACTTCAAGAAGACGTAGAGTTTCTAGATTGTGAATCTGACATAACTGTCAATGATCAACCTCAAGAGGTGGAACGGAGGTATCCACTCAGAACTAGAAAAACGAAAGAGTACCCAGATTATTTGCTGTATCATGCTGCAGAATCAGAATTGGACCCTACTACGGTTCAAGAAGCACTGTCACGATCTGATAGTGAAGAGTGGAGAGCAGCAATTCAGGAGGAGATTGATGCTTTAAAGAAGAACAAAACATGGATTTTGGTAAAACCTGAACAAGCAAGCAACGTTGTAGATTCTAAATGGTTATTTAGAATCAAAGAAGAGTCGGGAAATAGAAGAAGATATAAAGCTCGACTTGTTGCCAGAGGTTTTAGCCAGAGATATGGCATTGATTACGACGAGACATTCTCTCCGGTGGTGAGACACTGCTCGTTAAGAATTCTTCTGGGAATTGCAGCACAAAAAGGCTTAAATATAGACCAGATGGACGTAAAAACTGCGTTCCTGAATGGAGACTTAACGGAAAAAGTCTACATGAAACAACCAGAAGGTTTTCATGAAAAGGGGAAAGAAGACTATGTGTGTCTACTTAAACGGTCGCTTTACGGGTTAAAGCAAGCACCTAGAGCATGGAACAACAAGCTGAACAGTGAGTTGTTGCAGCTAAAATTTAAACGATGTAAAAATGAACCATGCATCTACACAAGATCCCAGGGTAAGAAGATCATCATCTTAGCAGTATACGTGGATGATATGCTAATATTTTGGAATGACGCGGAAGAGCTGCACAAAGTAAAAAGAGAGCTCATGACAAAATTTGAAATGAAAGATCTTGGGAAGGCAGAGGATATTCTGGGAATGCACATAACGCAGAACAATATTGGAGTCAAAGTTGACCAAGAGAAGTATGTCAACAAAATTTTGAAGGTTTTTGGGATGGCTGACTGCAAAGTTGCTTCAACACCATCAGTTCCTGGTCAAAAGCTAGAGAAACCTGGACCGGAACATAAACCTGACTCGACGATTCCATATCAGAATTTAATTGGTTCACTGATGTACTTATCTGTTTGCATGAGGCCAGATATTGCACATTCAGTTAATTATCTTAGCCAGTTTAACACCTGCTATGCTGAGGAACACTGGATAGCAGCTAAACGAGTGCTGAGATATTTGAAGGGTACTAAATGCCTAGGGCTACAGTACAAGAAGACAGGAATGAGTAAAGTGCAGGGTTATGTAGATGCGAGTCATGCCAGTTGTTATGATAGGAGATCATACTCGGGTATGGTTTTTCTGCATATGGGAGCTGCAATCTCTTGGGAAAGCAGAAAACAGAGGACAGTTGCTCTATCCACAGCGGAAGCTGAATATGTGGCAATGTCTGAAGCTGCTAGGGAGGGAATTTTCCTAAAAAGATTGTACTCAGAAGTCACTGGGCAAGCTGAGGTAACAATGAAAATCTTCAGTGATAGTCAGTCTGCTGTGGCCATTGCGCAGAACCCTGTACACCATCAACGTACAAAGCACATAGATGTGCGACACCATTTTATAAGGGAGACCGTCGAGCATGGGCATATTGTACTTGAGTATGTAGAGACAGCTTATATGATTGCAGATGCTTTGACGAAACCATTGTTGAAAGGAAAGTTCAAGTGGTGTGCACTGAATATGGGTGTTGTGTAAGTGTGTGATGGATGAAAGTAGAGATATGAACTTAAGGAGGAGTGTTAGAATGAAAAGAGTGTTCAGTTTTTGATACAATCTTTTTGTTCTTTATAAGTTTATTTTTCTACTTGTCCATTGTTTTTTACCTGTCACTGTGTTTTCAAAAATCTTAGCATTCTGATGTCAACATGAATAAAATCAACTTATGTTATAACTAAACATATTTTTATTCAACTACCAGTTAACCATTTTCCTAGTAATTTCTACTGGCTACGCACTCTGCATGTTAGTGGATCTTGAGTTGCCCCACTAACAATAAAAATGAACGAAAAACTATATTGTAACTATGGCTAGGCTATATGGGCTTTTTTGCCTATTTTTCATGATAGCTAGCTATTTATTTTTTGTAATTTTGTCTAATAGGAAGAAATACTGATATAAATACCTTGTTTTTATTAAGAATTCTACATTAAAATAATATACAATTTATATAAAAATTACTATTGACATTATTAGGGCATAAGAAATAAGCGACTTGTGAACAATATTACAGGTGTTTAATAACATTAATATGTGCTGATTTTTACATTCTCAATCAAGTTATACATCTCTCGTTCGTTTTCAAATTAAACATCTTCTTTTTTGTCGGTTCTATTTAGTTGCCTATACAAACATAATTTACAGACACCAGCTCACGGAGCTTCGTTTATCTCAACAGACATTACTGAGCTAGGCTGATCTAAAAGTATTATTATTTTAAAACCGCATTTTTTTAAATTATTGGACCGATATATCGAATATCGATATATTTTTTTCGACATTCTTTTTCACTTCCGACATCCCAATGTCAAGTGTCAACTGCTAGTGTCAATGTCTAATGCACAGAGTACATATAATACAGACTACGTTTAATGAATTGTATGGTTGACCATAGAGCAAGAACTATGCAGAATGTCTCGTACCTTCTTTACAACTGTACCACAACCAAAGTCGAATCAATTCGTCAGATTTCTTCTATCACATTGAAGTATAATGACATAGAACAGACATCTCGAACAAAATGTGTGTCCCGAAACCGCGATGACGCGTTCTTTTTTCAAACTCTAGAAGGTGATTTACATAGAGTAACTTTGTATAAGACACTTGCCGAACCATGACAAACAGTCAACGACTCTAAATCTTTAGCTCTTCCAAATGTTTGATTTAATGTTTAATTGAATTCACTGAGTAATATAATACTATAATACACATAATTTATTATTTACCAAAGAGTAGGTACTATAGTCATTCTTATCGGGCTTATTTATTTGCCCATTAACACGCTTACTTGCCAAGTGTGTAAGCCCGACTCATGATTTTTTCAATTCAATTCAATTGACTGACCTGAACTGACTGAACTGACTTGAATTGATTCAAGTCAATTTATTTGCATTTCATTCAAAAATGGCGGGAACATTCCACAATAATTGAAATAAATTCGTTTTAGTTGATTTAAGTTAATATTTTGTTTTCTTACTGATGATAAGTAATACCATTTTCTTTTTTGTATTTTTTTACGTGCAATTGTGACAGGTTCTCATCACGCAAGACGGCATTTTTTCAGTTTGTTACTAAACAATTTTGGCATGCGGCCGCAATGAGCGCAGGTGAGTGACAAGCGAGTGAATGAAGTGAGCCACCCTGGCTACAATGAATGCACCCGACTCAATGTTCGGGGTGTCTGTTCTATACGAAGTAATAGTACTTCAATGTTCTATCATCAGTTTCATTACTCGACGTGATCACAGCGCCGCGTGCTTCTATACGCGAGCAATTTTATTGCTCATTGACGAAATTAGTACTCCTAACACCATATAGCAGCGTTAGGTAGCACTCAGCTGTGCTAATCTGTTTTCTTACCATTAAAATTCACCAAAAAACCTAATTTAACAATTGAAGCAGTAGTGCTTCACTACAATTGTTTAATATTTTGTATTTAAATATTAACAATTAAGCTGTTTGAAAAATGAAAATCACATCAATTAAGTTATATTTTATTTAAACGTTATCCATTATTTACCAATTATTTACAATGTAAATACAAAACTAGGGAGATACAAAAAAGCGATATGAAAAATAACACTTTGAAGGATCGAAGGATTATTCATGAAGAATAGTGGATGGAAATTCAAAAAAAGTACATAGGTACTTAGATACTATTGTACCTATATATTTCAGAGGTTGAACGCTGAAAATGAAAAATATAAATTACAATACGTTTTAATTTTTGAGGGGGGTACCTTGAATTTGTTTATTTAAAAGTGTGCCAGGGCCCGTTATATTTATAAATAGATATGTTTATAAAGAATGAGTTAACACTGCCCACTTCCCAGACAATAGCGACTGGCCACCGCACCTATACTAGGTATATCTACATGTATATCTATGATATTAATATGATATGATTAAAACCAACATTTCTTCAGTAGTGTTCAGTGTATATCTTATTAGGTATCCCGCGTAGTCCCTGGCACTCCCTGGACACGCCGAATCAATATAAATAAGGACCATGTAAAATTGATTCGACAGTCTTCATTCATACCGTTCTGTGACATACTCTACCTAACTACAATGTAGGTACATACTTAACCTTTTACAGGTAGGTTTTGTTCTTTCTCATAGAGCGTAGCTGTTGCTGATGTTACCGTAGTTCTTGTTGGTTTGATTGCAATACTAAAAAATACAACAGATAAGTATATAAACGCAGTAGGAAGGTAAATAAAATAAGAAAGACTGAGATTTTAAGTCCATACATCCATAATAATAAGTATTATAGTCGTTATTTATTTTTATGATACCTATACCTAAATGGTGTTTAGACTATTTAGTCCAACGACGCACCCGGCACCACCCTTTGCGTTAGTATTAATATACTTCATTAATTGCCTATTACATAGAAATTAAAAGTTAAGTAAAATTAATAAAAGAGTAGTATAATTTGTATTCAGGGTTAGGTTACCTTTAAACTAGACTCACCTACTACCTACTAACTACCTACTACTAGAATCACCTAAACACCATATAATACGACTATAACTACTAACTACTACTAGAGAGTAGGTATATCAATTTCCGCCATCAAGATCTCCTGGCTTAATCCCTTAGCTAGGGGATCCCCGTGAACAAAAATTTTCATCAGGATCCCCCCAATGAAAAGTACCTGCAAGTGTCTAAAGATGCTATCAAACAGGTTTAATGACCCTTCTTTGCACTTTTCAATTTATTATTATGACGAAACAATTTACCTTGAATCATTTTCTTCTCTTTCGGAAATATTAGACATGATTGATCTCTTTGGTCTTATAAAAATTCTTCGCTGTGGTCTATAACAAATGCCATGAAAACGTTTAATTTTTCCCCCTTTTTATGGAAATAGCCGACAAACGAGCTGACGATCCACCTGATGGTAGTGGCTATCGTCACCCATGGACATCAGTGACACCAAAGGCCTTACCGTTGCCAAAAAAAAAAAGAAGAAGAAAGAACTGGCTCTCAAGCCCCCAGCCGGAAAACGACGTCTCCTTTGGCATGACTCAAGTAGAGGGTAGCTAGATAGTCTTCACGGAAAGATATCAGTAATTTTCTTTACTTTGCATATAAAATTATTAGAACTAATCAAAAAATAGCCCGCTCCTCATCTCGCTCATAGCCCGGCGGATTGTGTTGATCCTAAGTTATCGTCTATCGATAAAGTTAAGCAACCGTAGTTTGAATTGGATGATATTAGACTAGTGATAGAAATTTGAGAGTTTCCGTGCTTCGGATGGCACGTAAAGTGCCCTTGGTTCTGGTTGTTATCATAAGATAACAGTCGTTTAATCATGTCGGAGACTTCGGGCGGCATGAAAACTTCCTAGGGTTGGCCACTAACCCCTCCACCATTCCGCCCTGGAGCAGCGCAGTGGAGTATGTTCTAGACCTCCTCAAGAGAGAACCGTGCTCAGTAGTGGGCCATTAATGGGTTGAAGCCAATCGGAAAATAACATAAGTAATTCCTTACCTGCCAATACCTCTAATATTATTCCATGGCTGCAAGCCTGTTTCTCCCCAAATTAAAAATATGACTCCACTCAAGCACAAAATGACTCCATGAAAACACCAAATATGTTTCCAGACAGTTGCTATATCCTGTTAAATTCATTAAACTTCAAATTCACATTACAAAGGTTCAAAACAGTTCGTATTGTAAGATAGGAATAAGACTAATGGCTAATGTTTTTACTTTATACTTCTGAGTGACTTCTCCCACGCCGTAAGCAACTATAATACCAGCTGCATTCCCAACTATTTTGATAACTGTATTAATTGAATTTGCATAAGTGGGCGTTAATTCCTAAAAATATTAATTTCAGGTTAGTAGCACTTAAAGAATAGAAGGAAAGATATCATAATTAAGTAGTCTACGATCTACTTAAACTTGAAGCGGCCCAATTTTTTTTGGGTAGACAAAAAGTATTGGACAACAAGTCTGGTTGTTTATTCTAAGAATAGACCCAGTCCAACAGCACGTATGAATACTTATATGTATATCATACTCGTGTGCCAAGCCAATGCCTCGTATCGTATGAATGTCAATCGTAAATGATGGGCAGAATTGCCAATTCAGACGTCGTAAAATTTCCACTTTCATTCTTTGGTGTGCAGGTTATGACCTCGATTTTAGTGGTTATCTAACGATAGCAATATTTAGGCCTCGTCGAATGCCATCAGTCGGCAAAAAACCTTCCAATACACGTTCTACACCTCCCCAATCACAAGGGTAGACCCTTACCTTACCCACAGTGTAATTAATTTAATTAATTTATATGATTAATAATTGGTAATTGGTGTGTATTAATTTACTTATGTACTTGTTAACAAAATACTTACATAACGCTCGTTTAAACGACTCGTCGTGTTCCGGCTGGGGGCTTGAGAGCCAGTTCTTTCTTTCTTTTTCTTCTCTCTTTCTTGGCCGGCAACGCATCAGTGATGCCTTTGGTGTTACTGATGTCCATGGGCGACGATAGCCACTTACCATCAGGTGGATCGTCAGCTCGTTTGCCGGCTATTTCCATAAAAAAAACTTACATAACAGATATCCAATGTGAGATCCATTCCAACTGCAGTTAACGTAATAGCTGTTGTCAAGATGATTGGGCCGGGTAACGGAGGGAACATCCACATCGACACTACCAATAAGCCTGGCAACACATGGGCTGGGGAAATTTCACTAAAGCTCAGTTATCTTAAGTACTGAAGTACCTACTATAAAGTGTACACTGTAAGTTTTGCTTTTGTTAAAGGGAGTAACGAGCAGATGTCAACTGTTGAACAACCCTGCCTATTTCTGATATTTAGTAGGTAACAGCAAAGGCTCATGCCTTTGCTGCTTTTCATGCATTTGCTTTGCCTTGTGATTAAGGAGAGTAGGAAGCGGCTATGCTTATGACTGGGTCATAGTTACTGTAACTTTAACCTGGTATTTAAATTGGTCTAATGGGACCAATGCGACGCTGATCTTATGTAGTTCGTAAGGGAGAGAGATGGCTCTTTTATGCTTGTATGAAGAAATAACACTTGTATGAAATTTTTCAACGTGCCTGTCCATCCTTTTGAAATCATAGCAATGCAACAATACATCTCAAATACGAAACAATTCAGGATTGAATCATAGAAGGATGAAAACTTGATAAGCCATCTACTACGATGCACCATTAAGCAATAGGTAGGTAATAAGGGATAAGATCATGGTGGTGATATTTCATCATGTAGGTGTAGGTAGCTAGTTGCTTATCTTGTGAATGATAATAAAAAATTGGTAGCGCTAAAGAACCCACAAGTACCTAGATAATACTTTGACAATAATGTGGCGGTGGTCCAAATAACGAATGACGAACGATACTTACAAAAAACAATGAAGTATTTTCGTATATGCTTAATTCTTTTCACGTTCATGTTATGCTTGTAGTAGTGGAAAGTCTGTATGACAATTGTCCCTAGTACCAGTCGTAACATAAATGGCAATGCCGTAAGTGCTGATGCCTATAAAAATATTATACATTTATGGGCATATATTTACTCCACAACTCTCTAATATTATGAACGTAAAAACATTCCTATTAATCCGATGACTAAGAAAATAAATGAAAGCTCTAACCACATTTATATGCATCTATTCACCTTAAATGTAACAGACTTGACGACATTTTAGGCTGGGGGCACGAGATCTGCAACGGGCGGAGCGATGGCGGTTGCGGGACGGCGCGGGCGGTGCGGAAGCGACGGGAACAAACTATAAAAAATAATAGTTTGATTTCGACGCTTGTACGTGTACATAGTGTTGTATTGAATTATAATTTTAAAGTAATGGAAATTTGTAATGTAGAACTTATTTCGTATATTTCATCAAAAGCTGCTACATGGCACATTAAAAACGTACACCATAAAATATTCTCCAAAATATGAACACAATGTTTCTATATTCATTCTCGTATAGTTATATTTTTTTAATGACACCTTAGTTATAAAGAGTAGAAAATTCGCTCAAACACTTATTTCTGGATTTATTGGACGAACGCCATCTCTTGGTAATGATAATTCAGCTCTCATCAGGAGACTAGGCTCCAATAATTCCCTTCAACGTAACCTCATGTTTCTCACAACCATCTCACAACCGAATAGATGACTACCGCCATCCGCCCGCCATGAATCGCTACCGTCATCGCTCCGCCCGTCGCGTCGTAGATCTCGTGCCCTCAGCCTTACACCTACGTATACCAATGATGTCACATTACGTGAAACACAGATTTTAACAGAAGGTACTGATGATGTATAATGATGTGATCTATTTACTAAACAGGGTGTCCCTACTTATGGTAGTGACGAAGTAGATTGCACATTGACTGACCTAAAACGTGAACTTAGTACAATTTGCACGTTTGTGTGACTTGCGATTTGGCTACACGATGTTATTGTAAAAACTACTTATTTCTATTTTTTATAAAATGCTATTTATGGCCCATAACTCTTTTTCTACAATCTATCTATTTTCCCCAAAGCTTGTCTTACTACGTGACATCATGTATTTTTTTTGTCGTTTATTGTGTTAACTTACATTATAAACGCTATACTGGAGAACCATCGTGTAATATAATGGACCGTGAAGACACAAAGATATTATCATCCAAGAATATCCAAAATTTAAAATGCAGAGCGCCCAAAATGCTACTGATTTTAGAATAAGTCCCCATGGAGCTTGAGAATTTGTTAGCTGGAAAACCAAGCGAAAAATTTATTGGTAATTTATAAATAAAAAACTGGGCAAGTGCGTGTCAGGAATGTCAGACATCGAGCAATGAAGGATTCCGAAGTAGTAAGTTTATGGACTATTACTCATTAACTACTTATGCTAACATAGCCGTCATAGTTTTCCTTGTAAATTCATCATTACAACCTATTTTTGAGAATTTATTCACTTGTCCAACTCCAACCGTTTAGCCGGCAGGATGGGGGACACTTGACACTAACTAAAGCCAAATATTTTACAAACGAATCCCTAAATCAAAAAATAAGAAAATGGTCTTAGAAGACCCAAAATATTTTTGAAAGAACTTTTTAACGATACACTACCCTATAGGGTACGCAACGAAAAAAAATTCATCCTCACGTTACTTGTAGCCTAGGTACCTTGAAAAAAAAATTTTTTCAATATTTTATTCCGCGATTTTGGAGTTTTATTATACATAATAAATATTAGGAAATCGCCCTCGCTTCGCTTCGGGAAAAATTGTAAAAATATATAATATAGCCTATGTCACCCGGGGATAGCGTAGCTTCCCAACACTGAAAGAATTTTTCAAATCGGTTCGGTAATTTCGGAGCCTATTCAATGCAAACAAACAATCAAGTCTTTCCTCTTTATAATACTCGTATTAGTATAGATATATATTATATATCCATGCCAAATTACAGCTTTTTAGCACTAAGGGCGGCGCTTTGCCTCAGACAGACGGACAGACGCGAGACGGACAGACGCGAGACGGACGGATGGAGGGACGGACATGACGAAATCATAAGAGTTCCGATTTTACTTTGGAACCCTAAAAACAGGAACACAAACGCTCTATTAGGCCTTATTGATAGACCAGATGGGAAAATAGTTTCCTCGATATTTACATCAACAAATAAAATGAAGCCGGCATGCGGCATAGCATCTTAATAATAATGACAAATAAGTGAAATGAAAAAAATTTTTTTTTTTAAACGCTTTTATTTCAATTTTTTTTTTGATATTCGTGTATTGTCATCGGAAATACACATGTCTGCCAAATTTCATCAATTTTCATTAAAGGGAAGTCATTCAAATTAACGTTACAAGATTTGATTTTTTGATGCGGGAAGCGTTTACCTTATTGCCGTGTAAATAGAGTAGCATTTTGATCATAATATTGAGTTTGATGTTTTGATGCTCCGAAGTGAAACTAAATAAAAGCGTTTAATGATAAATGAAAAGTAGGAAGCGCCTACCGGTAGTGAAAAGGGAAATTAACCAAACTTTGTATGTGTTAAAATTGTTAAATCAACTTAAATCTATTAGGCATTCACCCTGTTCGGGGTTCATAGGAAGCTTGAACCATTTCCCTATCTGGCAAAAAATTAATATTAGATACATTTCACCCTTATTTGAAAGACCAAATCAAACAATTAGATCGTAAAAGCTTACTACAAAACAATTAAGTATTTCTAAACTGTAATTATAATCCATGTAGGACACAAGGTAAATAACCTTAATAGTGAAAACGGTGTCAACAGTGTTTGTCAAATATGTTAATTCTCCTTTCGATATAAAGGAATGTTTCGCGGGACAATCCGTTACCACGCAGATCCATGCCACAGACCATGATACTTGCACGGCGCCACAAACATGGAATCCTACTGGCCATCGCGAATACAGATGTATGGCAGCGCACATAAGGAAAGTCGAACATGTCCCAATAGTGATACCTACAGAGAAAGTCATTTACACTATAGGTTAATTAAACTTACATGACTCAAGTCGTTTGAATTTGTGCTGTGAATGAAATGCTCTTTGGCACGAATAAAATTAAGGTTAAAATGTTTATGCTCTAAAATGATTTTACCGGTACATGTTACTCGTCAAATGAAATTAATTAAGAACATATCTATATTTTCTTACCACAATAGGCCCACATGAAATGATTCCTCTCTATAGGCGGAACCCAATGTCTTAATACTTGAACCATACTTGGCTGCATTGCACCCTATAGAGATTAGATAATAAGCGGAAAACAATATAAAATAACTTGGAATATGAGTAGGCAGTTTATAATCAACGATTATATAAAACTTCACTGCGTTTTTGGGAACAAACCTTAGTAGTAGTTAGCATATAACTAAATAAATATTAGAGACAAACAGTGACTTTTGATTGTATATCTCGGAATGATTTATCACAAATTTTTTCAAGATACATATTTGGTTCTTTACTATGTCTTGTTTTAGGTAAAATAACCCTTCGGTTTTGATGTTCATTAAATAGTCCCATGTTCGATTCCCGGTATACGCAATAGCTGAAGTACTTAGCTTGACTTTTTCACGATTTATTGTATACACACATATACACATTTCTGCTACACAGCAGAAAACAAAACAGATTATTCAAATCTTAAGCGTTATTCACAAAGTAAATATGTTTGTAGCCACGAGCGTCGCACTGACGAGGGCAACAACGCAATAGTTACACGACTAGATTAATTTAACCACAAAACTCACCGCACAGAATCCGTTTAGAATGCGAACAATGAGAAGCACCCAGAAGCTGTAATAGACTGCGGCGGGTGTGAGAATATTTAATACGCCGGATAAAATGCCAGCTATGCCAACTATCCAAGTAGGACCGAGGCTGTAACATACGAAAAATTTAAGAAGATTCGTCCTAGGATTATCCAAGCCGAAGTTGTGAGGGCTTAAAGTTACGTCAAAATACTTTGAGGAAGAACCTATCACCTAGTTAGTGCTGTTCACCTTGGCAAGGGCACTCCCGTGCTCTTAGAAACAAGTAGGTACTTAAAAAACAAACAAGTTAACTATATATTTAATAAAAAATACTGTGCCCGTAAAGGTTGGCAAACAGCTTGCCAATTTATTTAATTTATTACAATAAAATAACATACACTTGATTTATTTACATAACTGTGTAAAGGAATTATCTTGATATTTAGGAATGTTGTCCAAACAGCAGCTTTTTATTTTGATACGTTACCACCCTACATAACTGTAGTTAAGACATTATTAAGCTGGACGTGACCAGGCTTGGCGCACTCCGCACTTTGGCTATAAACTTGAAGTTATTATTAAGTACATGCCGCGTTCGACGTGTCGGGCTAATTCAAATTTAGCGTCAGGGCTGTCGATCATAATAGTAGATTAGCATATTTTTTTATTAGCCCAACTATCTAGTGAGAATAATAAAAAGGGGATTAAATGGGGCTCAAATACATATCACATCATCATCGACCAAGAGCTGAATTAACCCCAAAAGCGCAAGCTTTTTTTTAAATTCCCGGCGGCGGCGCCAGAAATGGTTGACATTAATCGATAGAGATACGCATACCCAGCATACCTAATTAAACACCTAAAAGAGATAAATATAACACACTTACATTATGCCGTTTGGCTATCTTCTTAGGTTAAAGTACCTATGCATACACTGTCAAATAAAATAGTTTTCTGATCTACAAACTACTAAGTAAGTAAGTTTCAAATAAACCTAGGCTAGGTTTCAAATCAAGTTCAGTTTAAGTTAAGTCTAAATTTCAAATAAATCTAGGCTAGGTTTATTTGAAACGTCATTTGTTCACAAAAGTGGAAATATAACTGACAATTAAACTTTCAGATTAATTATTCTGTCAAAAAAGCCAACCCTAAAATTGCCAGAGAGGATAGGAGATAGTTAGAAAGAGAGGCAACTTATTTCTGTTGATGATTAGCAAGTGTCGCTCTTTATTTAAATGATTTTGCGGAGTGTCTATTATGTCTTCTGTGACGTAATAAGATAGTAAAAACCATGTTATGAAACTTACCGATCGCCAATATTATGAAATATAGGAAAACAAATGCAATATCCAATGTGGTAGGCGGCCAATAGATGAGCTATTTTCTTTTCGCTCCAATTGATTACGTCAATTAAATTCTGTAAATACTTTTAAAGATTAGTAAGCCTTTAAGTTACAGACAAAGTTAACAATATCACAAAGGCATTCATTGACGCGTGAAGCAAGGGGAATATCTCGATCCTATTAAGATCCTTAATTGTCCCGCTGCTGGGCTTGGGCCTCATCTGGTAACGGAGTGAGGCATTATTAATTTTTCAAAAATCTAATGTTACAATTTTAGTTTTAATCTAAATCGGCCCCGAGACTCCATTGACTTTTCGCTATTCCTCAGAGTTTCTAATTTGGCCTTCCACGCACACTTGAAAAATTCACCCTGTATATTTTTATTTATAATTTAATAATAATATATCTTTAATATACTTTATATTATCTTTAATATATTTAATAAATTTATAATTTAATATAATATATCTTTTTATTATTATTTTTTTTGGTTCCTAAGTAATTTTTTTTACAGCCTAGATGTACCGCCATATCCTTGTGTTCTTACTATCCGAAGGTTGACTGGGAAAGAATGCTTTTAGCATTAAGTCCGCCTTTGCTATTGTACGTATGTATGGTGCAAAAAGTTAAATAAATAATATTATACTTACACCAGCCCGCGAGCTCCAATTTTCCCTAGCATGTTTCAAGACTGTCGCATTATATCTGTAGTCTTCCAGCCTCTTGGTAATTTGGATTATATCGACAATGTGCACGCTAAGATTATATCGTACTACATATACGAGGAAATAGCCCAAAAATATCATAATGCCCACCTACAACGAAAAACTTATTCACCCTCTCTGGTAATCAAATAATAATATTATTCTTCTCAAAATATTTTACTTACTATAACACGAATTCTTATTTTGATCATCCCAAAAATATCACATCATTAGTCGCTAATGAAATCATGACCATACTGATTACTTATTTTACTTAAAAAGTCCGTGATGAGTCATATACTTCTTCTAATATTGCCTTTTAATAAGATTAAGTGCTGTCTGAGTTTTTTAATAAGAGTAGAAACGAAATATCAAAATTAGCATTTATGTGTGCAGCGCTCTTCGGAATTAATACTTTGGTATTTGCCTTGTTTACAACTCTATATATATTTTTATCACATTATAATATACTAGGAAATCGCCCTCGGTTCGCTTTAGGTCAGTAAAAAAATATAGCCTATGTCACCTGGGGATAGTGTAGCTTCCCAACAGTGAAAGAATTTTTCAAATCGGTTCAGTAGTATCAGAGCCTATTCAATGCAAACAAACAATCAAATCTTTCCTCTTTATAATATTGGAATAGATAATCTTACTTAGTAATCATTATAAAAAACCTGATGATTACCGATTCATATTAGATGTCGTATTTATACTTGTCGGTACATAATTAGAAATAGGGATGAATAAAATAAATCTAAAATGAAAACCAGATATCTATACATATCATTGTTTATTATATTTGGTAATAATCACAGAACAGAGATTGAAGTAGTCCCAATTATGCAGTAGATATGCAAAAGTACAATTCTAAAACAATGCATAATAAATTATTCAAATTAACAATTTAAATTAAGGACTACACTAACATACAAATTAAAGTCGTATATAAAATCAAATTAAATAATCAAAATACATGTCAAAAGCAAACGATAAATTCTTGATGACCTGGGTATATCTATATCTTACACTATATCATTTAAAAAGGCCAGTGTGAGAATTTATCTAGTAAATGCTATAATAATAATTTCCCGATAGTAAGGTATAGGAAACCAATATCACATAATAATGTCCACTTCACGAATTCAAGTTCGCATTTTAAGTTAAAACATAACCACAGTAAAAGTTATATAAATGAAAACTAAAATTATGGTTAATTATCTAATTACGTGTTATTACGCTTAATGGGGTATCTTTAGTTTCCTTGGCATCACTCTTGTCTTCAGGAGAAGTAACTCCTCCGTTACCGCCATTTCCTATTTTAGCATCCTTATCATCGTTTTTAGTATTTTCAAAGTTCCAACTTTGTATATTGCCAGTTCCAAACAAAATGAAAAATATAGCCGAAACGATATACACGGATGCCCCCACGAAAAATACAGGACGCCATTGCTCGAAACTATTCTGTTAACAAAAACAAAAATAAATAAAATATAACTGTTAT
This sequence comes from Thymelicus lineola, assembly GCA_963932265.1. Taxonomy (NCBI): domain Eukaryota; kingdom Metazoa; phylum Arthropoda; class Insecta; order Lepidoptera; family Hesperiidae; genus Thymelicus; species Thymelicus lineola. Next base: position 7,886,699 of record OZ010697.1, on the reverse strand, counting down.
ACCTACAATATAATTTCGTGATCACGTTCGTTTGGAATATTTTAAGATTTTGTTTGTTTAGTTTTGTCAAAATAAAAATGATAAAATAATTACCCCATTTCTGGTAAAGTACGCCGTAATCATAGGTGTGAAAAATCCAGCAGTACTTCCAACAAAATTAGCAATGCCATATAAGGTGCCAGCATAATTTGGGGCTAAATCTTGATGATTCTGAAGGTTCGTCAAAGTTGCTGCACCGTTGAAACCCATGGACATTGTTATCAATGTGACTGAGAGCGCCGTCGAACATCCTGCGTACACCATGAGAACAAGCAATACTCCCGGAATAATATGAGAAAAAAGACAGAAGAATTTCCTTATGGTAGTTGTAGTCATCACTTTCCTTGCTAAAATGCAGTCACCCACTGCTCCAAATATAGCAGCCATGAACAATCTAGCGAGATATGGCAATGCAGATACGATTCCAGCTGCAGATAGCTCAAAACCTAGTACACTTGAGACGAATTTCGGACCGACAGTCATTATAAAATACAGTCCCCACAGATTTCCATAGTGTAATATAGTCATGGCTAGGAATGGAAATGAAGTGCAGATGCTTCTGAATGGTGGTAACCCCTGAAATGAAAATTAAGTTTATGATATTCTTATTTACAAGCACTTCATCATAGCATCCTTGTATTTAAATTCTTAAATGCCGAACAAAATATTTTGTTGAAGGAAACTAAATAAATGCCATTAAAAAATTAATACAACCAACGTTTTTAGCAATGCTTAAATTTTCACGTATAAATACAAGATAAACATAACTTATTAGTTTAGGAAATACCTTCATCTATTCATAATATAACATTGTCATGCGAAGCTAATATTTGCAGCTTCGGTATACCTGCTCATATCCTTGATATATCTTTACTAACCTTAGATTTCTTGACTTTGTCTCCTAACGCATCAACAATATATTTTCTTTCGGCTTCAGTAATTCTGGGATGTTCATTTGGAGTGTCTGCTACTAGGTACCACCAGAATGCACACCACAAGAATGATAGAGCAGCTGGTACATAAAAAGCCGATGCCCATCCAAATTTCTCAAGAAGTGGTCCTGTGAGCGACCACGTTAAAACAGTGCCTAGAGTTCCTCCCATCATTGCACTTATAAATTTTCCTTTCTCTGCTGGAGGGGCCCATCGAGCGACTAATACATGCAACGAAGGATATATGAAGCCCTGAAAATAAAAATATCTATAATAATGCCTAGCCAAAAATAAATCTGGCAAAAAGATAAAGGTTTTTGCCTGTGGCAAAGGTAGTCGTATAAATTCATATCAATAAATCATACAGTAATAACGGACCTGTATAAATCTTGGTTATAAAAATTATGTCAACTTATGGTGAAATATCCGTCGCGTGTTTTCCTCGTTGATCAATTAATTATTTAATACTACTTAAAACAATTTTCCCCGAACAGAACTTACGAATGACAAACGTTATGTTGTTAAGTAAGTGTACCTTGTAGGGGAATACTTTATATCAAACAACAAATAAATTATCTAGGTATTTGACCAACTACTTATCATAGGGATGTGACCGTCTGCTGAACAAAGACTTTCCAGTTTATTATCAAGTTGGGTGATTGACACATTGTTTGGTTTTGTAACATGATATAATACTTATTTTAATAATAGCTGTAATTATAAATAGATTTATCTACTTCACAAAAAACAACAAAGATCACAAACTTTTACTATGGACAACAACCTATTCGTGGATGCGGCGTACGTAGGGGTGTCAGGATTTTGTATGATTTACACCAGTACAAACCCACCTTCTACCACCCTGGGCCATTTAATTTTGGGTCCCTCTGGGTCAGAAGTGTGAAGAAGAAGGGATGTCAGTGATCCTTTGCACTTATAAATTAATTTGTAAGTTTGACATTTTAATTTATATCTTGTTAATTTATTCACCTTTTTTAGTCACTGACCATTGACTTCCGATAATAATAGATATCAGTTAAACTACCGAAACATCTGATTTTCAGTTATTACGTTTAGACAGATTATTATGTAGAATTTGAATTTGTTTCACTTTCAAATTGATTTCCGGTACTAATATTGTATTTATTTTAACTTTGACAAAGTTTCTTACAATATTATTTGAAAGTGCAATAATAACAAAATCTAACCACGACGAATCTAACCATTTCTCCTCATTTAGTAAGATAGTATGGACCACGAATGGACGATCGAATTATGTTTATAACGTAACAGTAAATGGTACTGGCAATAAGTTTAGTTCAATAAATATTCAATATAATACTGAAAGTTAACGCAAACATACGATATATTAAGCTGTTTATTACTGCACGTGGGTATAAAATTATCCATTTACTGCGATGTTCACTACTAGCTAGTGATGGCTAGATAAAATTGCAATTTAACGGCAAGTGGGTACGGCAATTTAAAAGCAATTCTTTAAAAAATCCAAATCACACAGCAACATTCCACTCTTTATGTAAATATCAATAGCAAGAGTTAAAATGAAAAAATGATTTATTCAGCAACCATAATAACAGCAACAATAAAAAATTATTGTACCTTTAATATCTATAAATATTTCCTCTTAATATTATGTTAAAATAGTAGAAAATCTTGAAACAAGTTTTTCTATTTAATTACGTGACATGTTATTAATAAAATTAACATTATTTTTTTCCATTAAATAACTTATCCCTTGTCTATATATATATATATATATATATATAACACAGGGTGTAGTTTTTTGCTCCCTGCCGGTAAAGTTAGGAAGCAAAACTACATTAACTAAACTATAAAATAATCATTAAAAAAACGTAGTAGATAACAATTTAACGTACCCCAGCGAATCCTAAGAGGAATCGTACTACGATCAGTGAGACATAGCCCAGCCTAGCCGCAGCTGGGCTGAGTGCAGTAAGCACAGCGCTGGCGAGGGATGAACCCAACACCACATACCGTGGACCCCATCGCTCGGCCGCCATTCCCCCCACCAAGGACGTAATGGGGTAGCACCAGAAGTAAGAGCCCAGAATCATTGCCTGTTGCTCCGGAGTCCAATCGAAGGATCCACCACCGTGCACCTGTGTTGAGAGAAGTTTATGTTTATTCAGTACCCGTATGATCTTAACTCTGTGACATTGATGCTTCGAAGCATCTCTCACAATAAAAGGGGAAAAGGCTTTCCAATAACATGTTGGCTAAGTGCGGACTTTACCACACCTTTGAGTACTGAATGAAGTACTCTGCATGCAGGTTTCCTCAGATTTCAGGTCGCAATATTCCTCGGAAACAAAATAATCTTAAATTTAAATGAAAAAAACTTCCGACTGTTTTATTCACACTAAACATAGCTAAGAACACTCTCGATTAAGTCACCTTTCAGACAAAAATAAACTAGATCAAAATTGGTTCATCCGTTTTGAGCTGCGATGGCACAGACAGATATACAGATCCACAGATACATAGATACACAGATACACAGACACACAGATACACAGACACGTCAAACTTATAACACCCCTCTTTTATCGTCGGAGTTTAATGATGATTAGTAATAAACACATGTCATTGAAAGATTTAGAAACTCACGAGTACTTCTGACTGAACTTCTATTCCTATAATTTAATAATAATTATAATTATAATTGGTATCATCCAAAATATTGGTTATATAATCAATACAAATAAATAAAATTGGAGTGACTGTTTGTAATATTAAAATAACCGCGTTTTACTAAGTACATTTGGATGTATACACGGTACATACACTAAAACAATTTTTTTTCAATTTTTGTCTGTTTGTCTGTCTGTTTGTTTGTTTCGGCTAACCTCTGAAATGGCTGGACTGATTTTGACGGGATGTTCACTGGCAGATAGCTGATGTAACAAGGAGTAACTAAGACTACTTTTATTTTAGAAAAAATATAGTTTTAGAAAAAAATGCGATAAGTTCGCTGGCTGACTAGTGGTTGGATATAATCACACATGAGTCTTATATTCAAGAGTGGCTTGAAAACATTAAGTATCTTAGCGAGCAAAGGACTCCCAGTTTCCTATCATAGACTGATAAAAGTCAGTCGATATACATTTATGTGATAGACAGGCAAAACTTTGTCATTTCACATTTGTCCTCGGAACCAGGTTCAGAAGTGTCGTTGATTTCAGGCGATGACGAAAATATCCCTACACAACCGTCTTTACCATTCCACGAGTTCACGTTTCTAGTTTGGGCACCACACATATTTATTGCATCCGGGACTCTGGGTGTTATTATTAGTATTATTAAATTTGAGCGAGATCTGATAATGGCATACATCCATTTGAAAACCATATAACTTTTAAATTTGCATTAAGTATGTGTGCGACAAATGGACGAATAACTCCGTCAATAAATCACGCCAACCGATATCGATGATTTTTTTTATTGCTATTGGAAAGGATGTATTACATTTGAAGTCGATTTTTTTTTGTTAAAATTTTAGATTATAACTTAGAAAGACGTTAAAAAAGAGTTCTCCTTGGTGATGCTTCTGGTGTTGCTCATGGTTATAGGCGATAGTGACCACTTAAGTACCATCAGATGGGCCGTCTGATTTTTTGTCAGCCTTTAAGGCTATGAAAGTACACAAATAATTACTTGTATTAAAATTTACCTGTCTCGGTGCTTCTCGTACATCACTAATGTCAGTGTTGTGAAAAGTTACATTCGTCACCTCGTCCTTTGAATCGCACTGTGACATCAGTCTGTGAAATTACAAAATTTTTCATGATATCATAATTATGTAAAAAGGTATTAAAAAGGCAACTGTCAATTGTCATCGCATCCCATTACTTTTCCACTGCTAGGCTGGACTCTGTCAAAGTGTGAGAGCACAGGCGATAGAATACTGCATTAGCCAACTGTGGACTGGCCACAGAACAAAGGACCTGAGGTTCTTTACAGATACTTTATTTTCACGGGATTGGCCTGGGCATTGGATGACACATTTGAAAATATTATGGATATAAGGATTCTCTATTATTACTCCCTACTCTTTTCTTCAATTTCAAGAAATAAATTAATCTATAGTTACTATAATAAAACTCAAAGTGTCTATTTGTCTGTCCGGGCATCACATAAAAACCCTTGAATGGATTTCGATGAAAATTGGTAAAGTTGTTACTGATACCCTAGTTCATATTTTAGATAGCTTTTTATCCCGGAAAATTAAAAGGTTTCCCGGGAAAAAGGATAAAAGTTTGAATAAGTTAAAACATAATTTCCGTATGCAAAGCTGCGGACAACAGCTAGTTTATAATACGCACAGAACCTAGACCATTTATGCAAGAAATCTACACTTAAACCTAGGCTATCACTACTTCCTTATGAACTGAAAGTCTTTACATACGTACAAAATGTCATTCGAAAACAACCTTGATATTTAGCACCTAAGTGTGAACTAGCCTGAATTAATTTACGCTCGTAAAATCCCGATCTGTTTTGAACATACTCTAATGATTCTTTGCTTAAACAATGTGCTTTCGACGTTTGCACACAACGTAATTAGTAGTATGTGATATTGTTATTTTGATAATTTAATAAATGATTGTTACGTCATATTCTTGGAGTCGTGGGGAACCATGGCGATCAGGTTGAGACTCATATTGACTCGGAGCATGTACACCACCCAGCAGCTCGTAAACAGCATCATCCAAAGGTTGAACCTCACTGGGATTACGTCTGAAATTACAATAACAAAATTCGGATAAAGGTTTAATCGCTTTTATGCAGCACGAGCCCGTATATTTCTTACAAATCTTCTGAATTTTTTTCAACTTTATTATGAAACATTGTAAATATATTGATCTTCTTTGAAAACATTATGAAAGTTTTGGTTTGTTTCAAAAATATTATATAAAATTTTAAATCAGCATAATTACATTTTATGATATTTGCGTTGAAGTCTTTTCGCTTATCATAATCGGAATAATTATAAAAAAAATATTCGTCAATATTATCTAAACATTTGAAGAAATTTTTTAATCGTTTAGAGCGATCCACTGCAAGCGGGTCTTTACGTCATAACAGAATCGATAAAACTGGGGAGTTCAGCACTTGTTATCGCTCTATGTATTGGTAACAAACTTCTTGTATGTAAAGGTACAATTATGTACTATTTATATGTCTTCTGTGGTAGAGGGTAGTATAGATGAGTATGACGACGACATAAATATTATATAAGTTACATTTCTATCAAATGCTCAAAAGTCAGGTCAGGACTTAAGAGCAGTCACTTAAGGCATCTCTCATAATCTCTGCCTAGGTTGGAATTTTAATGATATTGCTAAGAGTAATCGCAACTTAATCATCTAAATTATTTTTATTCTTATATTAAAAATAAATATTGTGCAATATTTATGTAAGTACCTCCACAACAACGGCTTTGTTCACCTGATATCAATCTCATCTTTATTCATTTTCTGAACCCATTTTAAATTGCACTAAGCAATGGTATGTAGGCACTGCGCAGATATCATTTTTAAACGAACATTTTCACAATGAATAAAAGATTATAAAACACTACAGATACAATTACGTTGACATGTGTCGGAGACTGACAATAGCATTTTATTTTTTAAGTGGAAAAAGGAAAATTATATTCAGCTGCCAGGTTTCAGTAAGTGATATACTTGGCCATTAGGTAGGTACTTTATGATAATGTGGAATGATATAATAAAAACCTAAGGAATTTAATAACCACACGTTGTGGCCAAGAATTCCCTGCGCTAGAACTGGCTTAGATAATAGATAATTATTAATTAGACAAGACAAAACGGTACCCACACATACCATGTAAAACTGGGCCTAAAGGGCCTCAAAACAAGACTCAATCCGAAATCGATCGGAAGTAGGTAACAACTGAACCATAAAGCAATAGGCCATCAAATGAAATAATACTTAGCACTTAGCAGTCACTTCTTCAAGATGTCAACGGCTCTTCTCAATATTCTATCTACCTGTAATCCTCAAATTAATTGTCCAGCAACTGTCAAAAGGTTTTTTTTTCTATTATTGAAAGCGACCCCTTTTCCCTATTATTAAATTATTGGAAAGGACCGTAAGTTAGATAGGTTGATGCCCTATATTTAACAAAGACCGATAACCGTTGGGGAAGAAAGGTTCTCGAATGGCGCCCGCGTCTCGGAAAGCGGAGTACAGGACGCCCCCCGACAAGATGGACCGACGACCTGAAGTAGACAGCGGGCATCCGCTGGATTCAGAAGGCTCAGTACCGGTCAGAGTGGCGCAAGTTAGGGGAGGCCTATGTCCAGCAGTGGACCTCCAAGGGCTGATGGATGGATGGATGGATGGATTTAACAAAACGGTCAGTGGGTGTCAGGCCACGCGCAATGTAGGGTTCTGAAGGTGTAAGTTTATCGACTATTACTCATTAACTACTGAAGCTAACCTAGTCGTGATTGTTTTCCTTGTAAATTCATCATATAACCTATTTTTTTTTCACTAGTCCATCTTTAACTCCAACCGTTTAGTTTTCAGGGGGAGGACACTGGACTCTAAGCAAAATTGGCACTTTAAAGCCGAATATTTTGCTAACGGGCCCCTGAATTGAAAAAAGGTTTTGGCAGACCCATAATATAAAGACCTTTTCAACGATACCCCACACTATGGGGTTCGTGACGAAAAAAAAATCATCCCCATTTTTATTTTTCAATATTTTATTCTACGATTTTTGAGTTTTAATAAATAAGTATGTATATTCATGCCAGATTACAGTTTTGTAGCACTAAGAGTCTAGCTGTCTAGACGGACGGACTGACATGACGAAACTATAAGGGATCCAATTTTCTTCGGAACCCTAAAAACAAGTCTAACCTAACCTTTCAGAGCCAAATAGTACGTAGGACTATTTTGGATTGGTACCTAAATGTTATGTTATGTTTGAATCATATAGGTTTGAGTTTATATAAGTTCAAAATGAGGATGAAAATATTACACACACGTTAAATATTGTATTTCATGTCATAGATATGACCACTATTAAAAAAGACACAATATGTATAATAAATTATGTCACTTAGCAAAGTGTAAAACAATGAGTGCACGTAATGTCCACCGCAAAGTACCGAATGTCTCAAGAAATCATATTACAGCTCGACATTATGTCAATCGCCCAACCGCACATAATAGTTCGAGATAATAGTCACGTATGTCCAGTGCCTACATCACATACCATTATATTATGTTATAAACATATAACGCATCAAATGAATGAACGAAATGTTAGAAAATGAAGAATCAACGTAAACATGTCTTCATTCCCTATTACTTTTTTGTCGTATCGTGGCCACGCGACGCCTATATAAATATTATATAATCTAACATTTTAACAAAAAAGAACCGACTTCAAATGAAGTACATCCAATAAAAAAAAGAATCATCGAAATCGGTTGGCGCGATATTGAGTTATTCGTCCATTTATCGCGCACACACTTAATGCAAATTTAAGACATAAAAACTATATGCTTTTGACACGGATGCAATTGTCAGATCTCGCTCAAATTTATGTGGGACCACACGACAAGCACCAGCTTTCAATTAAATAAAAATCATCAAAATGGTTCACCCAGTCCAAAGTACAGAGGTAACAAACAATACAGTCGAACTGAGAACCTCTTCCTTTTTTTGAAGTCGGTTAAAAATAAATAGTAATACAACTTATATATCATGGTATTTCTGGTTGCCAGTCAAAAAAGAAGCAGGCGATCCGCGATGTTTTTGGGTCTCCGACAGTGCGACTTTTGGGCGAAACACGTAAAAAACATTTACGATGGATACTTAGATTAATAAATTAATGACAACAAGGTACAATTTGTAAAGGAATAATAATTTGTTATTTGTTATTAAATAATAAATATAAGTATCATATCGTTACGATAAAATTATTTTTTCATCCTCCTCCATATTTTTCCCGGTCGCCATATTGAAATCACTTACGAGTGTTACGACAAATCTGTTTAGGCTACAGAGGGTGCCAAAGTAATAGACATAGGTACCCACATACTTACACTACACTCTGAAGTCTCAGGCAATCTGGTAAATTAACCAGATATGTACCTATATGTTTTTTTGACACTTTGATAAGTCTATTTGTGTGATAAACTGGGCTTGGATACTATAAATGCAGATAATAATGGGAAGGTCATGATGGTAAATAGTAAATGACCGATGAGGCACAATAGGATAAAAGATGACTTGTACTCGATCAAGGTTATTTCACAAAACGCTATGACATTTATCTCGCCTGGTTTCCGGATGTCACCGTTTTTACAAAAACGATGCGTGCTGTTTTTGTGTAACGACCAGTTGGAATAAGTACTAATCGCAAAGTCCAAACAGTATACGATAAAATGGTTCAAGTAGTCAAGATTTTGTTAGGTGCGATGTGCGATCTCGTCAAAAATAATTTATGTCAAATAGGTTAATAGGTTTGCCAAGATTCCTGCAATTACACACAGTTCCACATTTTTAAAGTTCTTCATAGAAAAACTTTTTCTTAACAACCGGAATCATTGTGATGGTGAATATAAGCATGAAACTATTTGTCGTTACAAAACTCGCAAATTTCAGTTATAAAAAAAATTGCTTCAACACCTTTATATTGAGCAGATAACTACTGAAGCGATGAAAGCAGAAAGGAATTAGGTATACACGAGAAAATGATACATGAATATAAAATGAGGAGCTATGAGAAAAGTTTTAACTTGGTATCAATAAGAAATAAGGTAGGTATAACAGGTATAATAATGTCCTTAATTAAGCGTAAAATTGTTAAAATTAAATGAATAAACATAAAAAAGTATAATCTCAGATTGATTTCTGATTTTTTTTCTAGATTCTTTTCATTATAGGTAAGTGGGTAAGGTTAATTATTATTTATTAATAATTATTTATTTTCCTATTGCACCTTCCTAACCTTATTTAACTTGAAATAGTTAAGTAGGTCGTTCGTTCATATTACTATAATATAAAACTAAAAAATAACATTCAATATAATTATACAAAAAATGTGTGCTAATATAATAAAATAAATTTGTAGGTACTGTTAATTTGTTGTCTAACTTTTAAGTGTTTGTGCTTTTCTAGCCATTAGTGCCATTATAATTTTTCACTTCACTCATCACTGGGCAGAGTACAAAATTTCTCTTTTCTCGAAGCTAAAAAATGTGCAGTATCACACGTGATATTTTCGGTTTTATTATACCATTAATATATAATACTCCTAATGTATGTTTATTACTTACTATTTAAGAAATACTACGTAGGGGAGACCGAGGTGGTTTGTGACAGAGGTGAGGTGTGACAACGTCGTTTTTCGAAACCAAGCGATTTGGTAATGTTACTTCATTTTTACTTTTCGATGCGCTATTTGTAGCGGAAAGCACCGCTGAAGTAAGGTAAATGGTTAGGCGACTACAGCATTCAAGAGGAAAAAATCGCCAAAAGTAAGACTTCAGTTAATATTTTGATAGCCTATATATTATATAATAATATAATAGTATACTTATATGTCTGAAATTGTGACTTTCGCTCTGATATACCTTTAACCATTCAGCGTTCATATTATTATAATTTTGATTCATATGATTTCCATTTAATTTCCCACAATTAGAGCGGTATAATACTAGGCCTATACGCAAATATCGTAGAGGCTCCAACTAATAAGCAAACAAAACCAGACATATACAAAAGCAGACTAATACAAAACAAGAATAAAAGCGTCTATCTCTCACCAGAGTTATTGAAGTAAATGAAAAAGAAATTTGAAGAGTTTATTGTAACAAACATAAGCTACCTCAAAGAATATTGTTGTCTCAAAGCATTCTATGGTTGCAAATAGTTGAATTGGACAAAGAAGAGGTACTGTGATAATCAGGTTTGAGGCATTAGGATAACCTTAAATTAGGTTTGTATATATCAGCATGAAGTAATGAGTGCTCTTAACCCAGCAGTTTGTGTCGCTAAGTTATCTTAGTTATCCTATACTTAAATTATCAGCCAAGTCAAGCAAGAGTGGGCTAGGTAGGTAGATGTATGATGGGTGACCGCTGGTGGAAAAAAAATCTTGAGCGTTTCCGTGCCTTAGAGCGCACGTAATGCCATCGGTCCTTATTATTATCGTAAGATAGTTATTGAGCTACATTTGAAGCTTTCGGGTGGCATAATAACTTCTAACACTTGGTTGGCAAACAGCCCCTCATAAAATGAACCAATAAACACAACATCGTCACAACTTACCTTGACAGATGTCACAACCTAGCTCGGCACTAGGAGGGTTGTTGTGACACGGGGAATAGTTTAAGATTTTTTCGATTTACTTATATTCCCTTTCTATTTTTTATTATATTTTTAATTAATTTCTATTAATCAAAGAAAGCTTTACTATTGGCCTAATCCACAAGCTCAAAGTAACACAGCGGGCTATGGAGAGGACTATGCTCGGTATTTCTCTACGTGATCGCATCAGTAACGAGGAGATCCGTAGACGAACAAGGATAACCAACATAATTCAAAGAATTAGCTGGCTGAAGTGGCTATGTGCTGGCCACATAGTGCGAAGGGCCGATAACCGTTGGGGAAGAAAGGCCCTCGAATGGCGCCCACGTCTCGGGAAACGGAGTACAGGACGCCCCCCGACCAGATGGACCAACGCGACGACCTGAAGAAGACAGCGGGCATCCGCTGGATTCAGAAGGCTCAGGACCAGTCAGAGTGGCGCAAATTAGGGGAGGCCTATGTCCAGCAGTGGACCTCCAAGGGCTCATGGATGGATGGATGGATGGAGTCAAAAAAAACTAGCTATTTACATGTGTAAGTTTCGTGAAGGTAGGGCTGCTTTTGGCTGAGATATGTCAGGTAACGTAAAAATTGTCACAACCTTCCTAAGTCTCCCCTGCAAAAGAAAGGAATTTAATTTCCCGTCTATTTTCAACGCTTATCAAGAATTTTCAACGCGTATCAAGAATCAAATAATCTTTGATAACAAAAATCGCCTATAGTTATATTGATTAATAAAAACTGCGATATATAGACACATATTCGCGAAGTTAAACAACTAATCTACTCGTAAATACTGGGTGGAAATTGCCCTTTTGAGATAAAGGGGATTTTTATTAATTTTATTCTTTTAAAAGCAAATGTAAAAGTAATGTAATTGAAGCAGAAAATGCGAATTCGTCCAGAGGTTTGGTATTCTTCCGTCCGAAACTCCTAGTTATTAGTAAACAATGTAACAAGGCAAGCGGACTTTGACATTTCTAGAAACCATTATAGGGTTCCGTAATCTAAACGGAACCCTTATAGTTTCGTCATGTCTGTACGCCGCAGCATAGCGTCAAGAGCCTTACCTTTCCTTTTCCTTATAAGGATTTAGTTGACACGTTTGGTTTTTACTTACCTTTAGAACCTTATAAGCAATGGCCAATCACCAATAATAGAATAGGTACTATTTATTTATATTAAGAACCTTACACGAGCATTACAGGACCTTTTCTTTATGCAGAATAAGTTAATGCTTGACTACAAAATTGGCTGGTAAAGCGCACTAACTTAGAAACTTAACCTACCTAGAAAACTTCTAGTATGTATGTATGTAAAAGAAAAAACGGATCTCTTATCACTGATCACCTCGTTGTCCGTCTGTCCGCCCGTACGTTTAACCGTCTGTCTGTCCTTTTTCTCAGAAACGCATAAAAGTATAAGATTGAAATTAATATCCAATGCACAGATCTGCAATCCCTTGCAGCTGTGAAAAAAATCAAGCTTCAAGCAACACAATCAAAAGAAACAGCTGTTTCTGCGGTATTTTTGAGACTCACATGAGAATGTTTAACCTTTAATGTCTTTACTATAATAAGTATTTGTTAAAGTGATTTAGGACTGTTAAAATAATAATGAATAAATGAACAGGTATGTAGCTCCACCTAAATCAATATAAACTTGACAAGTGCGAGTTAAACTCGCTTGGAGAGCGTTCCGTACGTTGATTAAGTATTTATCGTTATTTTTATATTTTATTCATTTTTGTCCTTTTTTTAAGAACATAGAGTTCTTATAGGTTTTCCTGCAATATTTAAGTAAAGAACTATTCTCTATATTTTTTCAAAATTTTAGCGTCAGTAGTTTCGGAGATAAGGGGGGAATGGTAAATTTTTGGCTTTAATTTTCGTTCTTTTTTTAATAATTTTAAAACTATCCATTGTAGAACTATAACAAAAATGTATTTGATATAGCCCATTCATTTGACATGACACACGACACGGTTTACGAAACAGTTTTTTTTTACTTTGATTTCGTTTTTTTTTCATAATTCTGTTGTTTACGGTTTTTCTTTCTCCAGATGGCGGAAATACGCCTACGGAATACGGTTCGTTCCTATAAGAACTCTTGATTGGCACGGTTAGAACTACAACATACCAAAAATTCAGAATTATTCCGCTAAAATCAAATAAATTGAACATGGGGGGGGGGTTAGCGCCCCCGGAAGGAGAACACACGCAATATGGGGGGGTCGTGCCTATTGGGACGACCCCCCACACAATATACTACACAACATACATACATACACATATACACACACACACACACACATACACACACACACACACACACACTACACACACACACATACTACATATATTGTATTTGACACAATATACTAAAAATTCAGAATGATTCCGCAGAAATCGAATAAATATACTTTGGGGGGAAAGTGCCCCCTGGAAGACAAAATACGCATTTAGAGGGGGTTGTGTCCATTGGGACTCTTGTTTGGCATGATTAGGACTACAACATACTAAAAATTCAGAATGATTCCGCAGAAATCGAATCAATAGACTTTGGGGGAAAGTGCCCCCTGGAGGACAAAATACGCATTTGGGGGGGTCGTGCCCATTGGGACTTTTGATCAGTACGGTTAGGGCTACAACATACCAAAAATTCAGACCAATCCGCTGAAACACAATTTTCAAACAATTAGTGCGGGGTCCTTAGTGTTTAGCAAATGACTAATAAGCCAAATTAATATTTCTTAACTCTCTGTTTGCAAAAAAAATTTGCTACGTGACAAGAAATCTATGGTCTTCTCATATACTACGGTTGACCACCAAGGGGGGGGTAAAAATAGCAAAAAATGGGTCGTCTAGTATGGGAACATTCCCTTTTTTTTTTCGGGGGGGGAAAATGCATTACGCATACCACTCGGGCGCAGGGGGCACCCGAGTGGTTATGTGGGACTCCCGTATAGGCTAATGAGACCCACGGTATACCCACTAAACCCCCCCCATCTTCCACCTCGCCGCCTTGTGACGGGGTTACGGGAACGCTTTCGCACACATCCGCGACCCTGCCAGCGGCAGCCGCCCACAAGCGGCTCCATCGCGAAAGCCCGAAGGCCCTCCACGATGGGCGCACCAGATGGTAAGGTGCGCCTCCCTCCTCGGCCTCCACCAGTACTGTAGCAAACTCCCCCTGAGTCTGCTACTAGGAGGCCATGGATACCAGATGACTGGTACCCGGTGGAGGATCAGGTCTGTGGTTCCTCCACCGACCACACCTCGGCCGCAGAGGATAGGGCAAGCGGCGCACCGTAATACCGACATGCCTCTTCCTCTGCGGCCCCACCAATGCCGTTTCGGCGGAACGGCCCCGCCAGCTCGCAGGGGGTAGGGAGAGTGGCGCACCGTAATACCAACACGCCTCTCCCCCTGCGATCCCTCCACGGCCGCAAAAGATAGGGAGAACGGCGCACCGTAATACTGGCACTCCTCTTCTTCTGCGGTCGCGCGGTCCCACCTCGGCGCGCGTCCACAGCGGACTTATTCAGCCCGCTGGGAGCGCCCTCCTCGGGCCAGCTGGCAGCCCAAACTGGCCGGCCCTGGTTGCCTCTTGGCTTCACCGTGGGTGACCAGTCCAAGGTTACTAAGCCCCCCCGCCACGACAAGGCGGGCAAGCCCCGGGGGGGATGGGAACATTCCCTAACATATAAATAATAAGGATGCTTGGAAAAATGTAACTTATATTATCTGTTCTGTAACTTCTGATTCATTAACTCATAAACATATTTAATTCATAAACATCACGGACCGTGATAAACATATAAACGTCCAAATTATCCCACGGGAACATGTACTGTTTTTAAGTCTGGATATGGTCTGTCTGAGTGCCAAGTTTCATCTTAATGCAGTTTGACTTCAAGACATTAATGGCCCACCACTCATCACAAGTCTCTCCTCTTAAGTAGGCTTACAGCATACTCTCACGGTGGTCCAAGGCGGGTTGGTGCAAGGCAAGCACGTACCCAGGATTTTTTTTCGGGGGGGGTCCGTTTGAGTAAATGATTAAAGTACCTAAATGACACGTAAAAGCTTCTCGGAAATAAATAATAAATCAATTTTCACACGATAATTATTTAATAGATATTTTCAAAAATGACTCAATGTTACAGCATTAAATTTCTATCTGTAAAATGGGACACTTTTCAAGGGGGAGATGCGGATGGGGGAAGGAGGGGGAGACTTGTTGTTTTTAATGTCCTCGCATACAGGTTGGTACAACTTATATCAGTTTCAGAAAATTATAATGCCGTTTCACCCATACATTAAAATCTACACTAAAATCTAGAATGAATGGACTAGTGCTAGAGCGTTAAGAAACAATAATTACGGTGCCGTTGACTTTATTCACCTGAGTTAATTCACCCAGGTGTCTTAAGTCTACTTTTAGTGTACTTTATTCACCTATGCACCCAGGTGATTTAAATCTACTGATCGAGGTGAATTGATAGAAGTAGACTTAATTCACCTATCATTTTACTCAATGCAATAGGGATGTTGACTAATTTTTGGATTCAATTTTATTTTATAGATATGACCTTAATATTCACGAAAAAAATATTATAAAAATAATAATCTTCAATTTAAAAACAAAAATTGATAAATAAAAATCATTATCAAATTTCCCACCAAAAACGTCACGTGACGTCACTAAACGATATTCAATACTATCTGTCTGCTAAGTTTGTTGAATTTCCATATAAAATTGTTCCAATGACGTCATATTCTCAAAGTGGCGTTTGAGGTCACGTGTCAGTGAGTACAATTTTTAACATTTTAAATTAATGATATTTAATTTATTGTGATTGATTTCAATAAAAGAATCATATTTTAGGCCTTTAAATGTTACCACTAATATTTTAGACATAAATTTATATTAATTTATAATTAGTGTCAACATCCCAATTAGTGATGTTGGAATGGTATATAATTACATACACATTTGTCTTTAAATTCTTATAATAATTATTAGAAGAAATCAGTTAATTTTCGCTTATCTATTAGGTTCGACTGTAGTAGGGTTTGCTAATTCCCGACAATTTCAAAGTCCCGGGACACGAGACAGCCTACAATCGAAGTCCTGGGAATTCCCGGGACTAAAAATGATTACATAACAATTTCGACAATCTTGTCTCGTCTCGAGTCTCGACCGGAAATTAAAATTACGAAAAGTCCCGGGACTTCGAGACACGAGATGTCCCGGGAACCAAACCCTAGACTGTAGGTATAACACTTTCGGGGGGGGTCTGGACCCCTCGGACCCCCCCCCTGGGTACGTCCTTGGTGCAAGGGCTAGTGGCCAACCTAAGTGTCCTAAGATTTCATGTCACCCGAAAGACTTGTGTTTCCATAATAGAATACCACGCAACACGTCCTCTAAAAACTTAACAAAACTTAATAGAAATGATATGAAATGCATCGAAATTGTTACAGCTGCAATAAAATAACGGCAAATCAATCGGAATTGCTGGAATTCAGATAAAAATCCTATAAAATCACGTTCTTGTTGCGCGTACATGAAAATTCGTTTATCGTCAGCAGAGTGGAGACTGGAGAGTCAACAAAGACCATTATTTGATAACATGCGACTAGCAGTCCCGTCGCAAGCCTGTTGACGTTACAACGTCCGTATAAAAACGGTCAAGTTTCGAAAACATCACCGAGTTATTGCGACAGTTGAATCACTATCACAAGTATCACAACGATGTTTGTAGGATCTTCAATACTTAAAACTTGTACATATAAAATAGAGCGAGCGCTTCAGTGAATAAAAGGCTAATTCAACTATTTTTTTATTTAATAAGGGATTCTATCTATCCTTAAGACTTGGTTCAGTCTTATCACTTCATTTTTCTTTAATTCCAGCGCCAGAGGCATTGCCTGTTTCATTCCGATTTTTCTACAGAGTTTAGCTCTGCTTTCAGCAACAACAATATATGTATTATGTAAAATTAAATTAGTAAAATTGTATTAAATTTATTTAATTAAATCTGTACATCACAAACTAGGTGATAGCGTTAAAGCTCGTAAGGGGGGGCGGTAGAAGTCATAAAAACATTTAGGGGCGCTGAAGAGCTATGACGCCACAGAGAGAGACATCAGTGATGAGACAGACAAGTCAAACTGTTTGCTTCGGGGGTTAAAATATTTACTGTTTAACCAATATGTAGGTAGGTAGGTTGATATTTAGGAATGTTAGGATAAACCATGAGAGGTGCGTGTTTTATCACGTTTGTTATAATTTCAGCTTCAGTCAAAAAATACAGAGACGAACCCATTATGTTTGGTATCACAATCAATAGAATATAGGTATTTAATTTGATGGTAAGCATAGAAAGGTGGAGGTTATGTATGCATATAGCTGGAGGCTCCGGCCCGCAGCAGGCAAACTACGGAAATCATCCGATAGTGAATGCCTGAGTTGTTACCGCGCCTATGGATGTCAGTAACACTAAAGTTATCCTTATCACCGACGCTTTGCAGGCCAATAACGAAGGGGATGACCGGCATTGCTAATTAGATGCTATTATTTTTAAACAACATTTTAATTATTACCTTTTTTGACTTAAACCAGAAAATTGCAATTCATAATACATATTAGAATCTGTCCAACTCATGCCTATTTTACACATGGGTTTCAATCTGTCCGCGTGAAGCTGTATGATAAGGTAAATAGCAACTGTATTCAAAAAGAAACTATTTCGTATGGTAAAATTATACACACGCGAGTATTTTCCATTTCCAATAGTTAAGGTGCTAATGTGTAATGAAATTAATAAAAATAAACTTGACAAATGCGAGTTAAACTCCCTTGGAGCGGGTTCCGTATGTTTATTATGTATTTATCGTTATTTTTATATTTTATTCATTTTTGTCCTTTTTTTAAGAACATAGTCTTCCCATAGGTTTTCATATAAAAAATAAATAAAGAACTATTTTCTGTATTTATCTCAAAATTCTAGCCTCAGTAGTTACGGAGATAAGGGGGAATGGTCAATTTTCGTCTCCAATTTTCGTTCTTTCTTAAATAATTTTAAAACTATCTATTGTAGAATTATAACAAAAATATATTTGAGATCCTTACAATGAGCCCTTTTATTCAACATGCACACGATACGGTTTGCAAAACAGTCAAATTTTTATTTTGATTTTGTTTAAAAAAATCAAAATTTCATTATATTTTTGTCTTTGGGTCATAAAAAATCACATGAATAACAAATTTCAACTTGTGATCCAGTAGTTTCGAAGAAAATTGGCTGTGGATGGCAGTCGCCTAGACACACGAATGATCCAAATTATTGCTTAATTTTGGTTACTCACATAATTATTACTTAATTTTCAGTAATTTATGTGTCATTTCAGTAATTAAGGTGTGAGAGAAGAAACCGATAGAGATTTAATTCTTGAATGCTGAGTTTATGGTTTCTGGTTTTTCATTTGTTATCCAACAACAGAATAAGGTTACCTAGTGGTTTGTAATCATAATGATTAGTACATTATTATACAATTACACATCATCTTAACAGACTATCTATTTAATCAAATCATATCTTTATATCCATTTAACTATGGCAAATTGTAATCAATATTGCGAGGGTATTTATGAAATTCCATAAGCACAATTAAAACTACGCAGTAAACACAATTAACATAACATGAAGCTTTTTAAATGGTAGATATTCTATTCTATATTATGTTGCAATTAAGGAATATATACGTATATAACTTATAGCAACATACAATTTAACATATAATTTATAAACGGTTCATTATTAGACTACCTAATGGGTGAAATTCAGTGTATGTAAATATTTTAATATATCGTACTTTATAGTCAGATTTTAAGATTCTCAATCATTTCTGATATTATTTAGTTGCGATATTTTTCTGTCTTTATGAAGTCGTGTATTGGTCATATTTACAGTAAAAATATATTACATAGGTAGGTATAATACGTTGAATACCATGTATTCAGTATCAGATCAGGTATGTTATATGATTGATTTATCTTATTTTATCACTATAGGTAATTAATACTTTTTCTAATTGTTGAACGATTATGTTTCTTAATAAGTAAATTTCAATTTATATCCTTATATTAACATAAATAAATATTTGACTCATAAATAATTAAATTTTATATCCATAATTATATACATATGCATGCTAATTAACTTATTCCTTTTTTGCCTATTAATTTAATTGCCGGTCACTAAAAATGTTCACAAAAAACTTGTATAAAAAATATCGAATTTAAACTTACCTAAAATTTTTATGTCGATCACTGCCATTTTTAAATCTTAAAATTTCCTTTTAAATTGAACTAAAGTTTCATACAACGGTCATTTCGTCCACTTATGAGGTGAGCATTGACCATTGAAACGATGGACGGTTGGTAGCAGAGTGAGACAGTGACACTTGACAGCGAATCGCGAGTAACTATGAGTTCCACAACCGATCAACGACCGCAACGAACGTGATTTCATCAACAACTAAAGCCTTACATAAAACTAGCTGTTTTCCTTTACCACTGTACCTGTGACTTTTCTTCGAAAAAAGTATGGCAGTTACCTTTACACCATTTCACCCCTCTCACTAGTCTAAAACTAGTAGTCTCAACTCTCACTACATTGCGTTAAGTAATTTCTAAGCGGGTATTTAATGAATAGCATTAAAATCAATGTTTCATATTGCGAATAAAGGTAGTTAAGTTTTGTAATCAATAAAATACGCTGATTACGTAAAAAAATCATTTTAATTTTCAAGTCTTACAGATGCCATTCTTTTGTCAATTTTTTTTCAATATGACGAACTATAATTATTACATTTTTTAAGCATCTCCACCTGCAACAATTATATTATCATCATATCTCCATTTTTTACCTATAAAATATATTTTATCACTATGATCAATTGGTGTTCTTATAATGGTCGAAACTCGACCAGAATAACATAACAATAAGTACTTACATATAATGACTTTGAATGTTTTTTTTTCTGTTCTTATAAATACGTCAGTGGTACAATTATATGTTACAACACTTACACCTTTCTCATTTCTATGTACTTTTATGTACCATACAAATCAGTAGCAAGGCAAGGAACTTATAATGAAGTAGGAATTTTTCCCTTCGGCGCATTTACTGCTATTTGCTGAAATAAAAAATATAACAAAAATAAATTGGATTGACAAACAACCAACGGAGATAAAGGGGCGTACCTACTAAGCGTTTTCACCGTATTTTTTATAATATACGAGTGGGGTAGACCGAGGTGAGTTGAAACAAAGGTAAGTTGAAACAACTGAAATTATTTCTCGGAAACCAAAAATACTAGCAATTTGGCAAAGTCGCCAAATTCATCCTTCCACTATCCACCGCCCGCATTTTCGCACTATGATTGAAACTTACGCCGCTATTGAGTATCAAGTAAGGCATCTGATATCGGAACTATTTTAAATATCGAAACTGGTTTACGATATTGAGCCCTGGTTCCGGAATTCCGGAACTGGTTTCGATATTGGTTGTTTAAAAAAAATTTGAGGACGAAATAAAAAGTTTGAAAGTATGTTTTATGAACTTTAATTATTTATTGAAATTAAGTTGAACTTAGAAAAATTTTAGCTAATCACGATAACATATAATTATGATTAGCTAACTTTGTTAACCTGTTTTAATAAATCACATTTATTTTTTGTCTTTATAGTAAAAACACAAATAAACAACAATAAAAAAACTAGCTATAGTCTTGAGCTTAAATCACAGTTTTTGAAGCTAAATATTAAATTCTATATTCTTTGAATAATTAACATAACTATACTAACAATTAACACAAATTAACACCATCATCGCTATCATCTGCGTATAGGTACGCAGATCCTACGCCTTCAGTTGTTAGGAGTTGAAATATCCTCCAAGCTCAACTTTGGGCAGTTCATCGAATCCAAAGTTGAAGCTGGTGCAAGGAAACTTGGCGTCCTTGTGAAGGTGCGGCGGTACTTCACACCGAGGCAATTGTTAACCTTATACAAAGCTCAGGTTAGGCCATGTGTGGAGTACTGCCCTCACATTTGAGCAGGAGCAGCCAAATGTCACCTTTCTGCTTTGGATTCGATGGAGAAGCGTGCGAAGAGGCTCATTGGTGACCCTGATCTGGTGCAAAGTCTCGAGCACAGGCGCAGAGTGGCTAGCCTCTCGGTTTTCTATAGGGCATGTGCCTTTGGAGAGTGTGCGCAGGAATTATTTGAATTTATTCCCCGTTCCTCCATCGAATGACACGACGCACGGCGGGTATCCACCCTTTCGTGGTAATCATCCCGCCGGTACGGACGAGGCGGTTTGCATCGTCATTCATTATGCGCACCGCGAAGGATTGGAATAGCTTTCCTGCGTCTGCGTTCCCACCCACCTATGACGTGGATGACTTCAAGAAAAGAGTGAATAGGCTTTTATTAAGTTAGTGCGCTCACCATCCTGCACCATATCTTCACTTACCATCAGGTGGGATTGTGGTCAAGCATTAACTTATTTTAAGTAAAAAAACACATAATTGTGATATTGCAAAGTACCTATAACCGATATTTGAAATAAATGAACACGCGTTCGAAATAAATGAACATCGAAATCACTACTTTGTATATTAAGAATGAATATCGAAATTTCGATATTGAAACACTCAGTTCCGGAACTGAAAAATTGTCCGAGATTCCGGAGTTTCGAAATCTCGAAAGTCCGATATCGACGCCCTAGTATCAAGTCAAAAAATACATCAGAAGTAACTTTTCGTCATTATTTGACCCTTATCTGAAGTTTGATAAATTACTTGTTTTATCCTAATTGGTACGCGTTATTTGCCAGCTTATTAATCAAAGATTTGAACTCTAATAAAGATTTAGCATTACTATTTTGTGTCACGAAATTATGTCCAGTTCAACTGTAATAGCGATTGATATTTGTACCCTAGTAGAGTTGATACAACCTGTTTCAACTTACCTCGTTTGCATTTTGTGTAGCATTGGCATTTTATTATGTAGTGATTTTTTGTTTTGCATTGATGTTTTTGAGTTTTCTATACATGCTTAATTCTGCCCCAATCTGGGTTTCCAACAAAAATAATTCAACCTCTACTGAAAGCAGAGCTTAAAAAATACACAAATATAATAAAGGTAAAACAGCCATATTGTTGACATTCTGGTGAAATACAAGTAAGCCACTGTTGAAAGAAAAATAAACAATAAAAAATTAAGAAGATCTTAATTTGAACGGCAAAAGAAAAGACGGATGAAAGAAGGCACTAACCGTCAATTCAAAGCGCCCAGATGGTATACGTCTATTTATTTATTGGCTTACTAGAGCTAGAAGGTATAAGCTAACCAGGCAGTCTTTATAAAAAGAAGATAATCGCAGTAATAATATATACATCATTTCTGCTTTATTTTGATAAATTTTAATACTTAAAAATTTGATATTTTGTACATCTAAAATCTCAAGACTGACAGTACACAGCAATATTAACTTTAAAATAACTTTTTGTTTCAGAAACTGCGTTTTCATTAAAATTTTCTTTCCAGGTAATAGGGGTTTCAACTCTCCTAGGTCCTTATTTTAATTTACCTCGGTAGGAGGAGTGTTGAAACAAACTCACCAAATTGTTTTCAAATTGACTTTTTAGGGGTAAAAATTAAATAGCGGCGTTTTTTGTCCTGACCATTTATTAGTCAAATCAACAAGGTTTCACTCAGTATATAATACACTTTACATACCATCGCTTATTGAAAAAGTTATGGGTCACAATGTAAAAACTGTTTCAACTCTCCTTGGTCTCCCTTACTTTATACGAGTACACAGGCATAATATATATGATGCCTTTTGCCTTTCAAGTTTTAACAATTTTGATAACCAAAATACGGCAGTCGTACCTACTTTAGAACAGTATACTTAACGTGCATAACCGGTCGGACTGTTTTCGCATAATTAATTAAAATTGCTATATATAAACACTAAGCCCATATTTCTTATCTTTTAAGAATATTTATTACACAAAACCTGTATAACTGGGATCTCAAAGATTTTTTATTTTTGACTTAAATTCAAGTTACCTTACTTACGAATACTTATATGACCCACGAGAAAAAAAATTGCATTTCGCTGCCATGACATCGCTTAGCTAGGTAGGGGAAAGTCACTACTAATACCTAAAGAATAATTGATATAAAACAGCAAAATTGTGATAATACTTTTTAACTATTAATTTATTAATTTATATTTTCTGTACTATAATAAAACTCAAAATGTATGTTTCTGTCCGGGCATCACATAAAAACCCTTAAACAGATTTCGATGAAAATTGCTAAAGTTATTACTGATACCCTGGGTCATATTTTAGACAACTTTCCATCCCGGAAAATTAAAAGGTTTCCCGGGAAAACAGGATAAAAGTTTGAATAAGTTAAAACAATTTACATAGGTATGCAAAGCTGTGGGCAGCAGCTAGTTTTTAAGAAAAAGATTATATGTATTTATTTTAATTCAAGACCAAAACCCTTAGTGTTCGGGTTCACCCGACAAACTAATGTCGGATAATTACAAACTATCATTTTTTTATTATTATACACTCATAGCCGTGGGGCTATGAGTAGTGAGTCCTAGTGTGGACTAGGATTCCCTATGTCCTAGGTGCCATGGACAACACATAGAGACAAAAACACTCACACCCAGACCGAAAACAGAAATTCAAACTCATCATTCAAATTTCCGCTTCGCTGGGAATTGAACCCGTCCTGGGTTGGCTCAGCGATTCGGCATGGTAATCATTGCGCCACACGGGGCGTTGATCATCACTTTAGGTATCATCCATATTTTATTTTCTTTTATAAAAATGATCACTTTTATAGCCCGATGATGTGATTGTTCGTCAGTACATACTTCATATTCGTAGCTCATAATCATAATTCAGCAGAAAGGCAATTTTTTTTAGTTCTAGATTACCCAGCAGGATTCGTTCGCGATTGCCCCGCAAGATCGTAAAACAAGAAAGTTACAAATTATCTTACGTTACTTTTGCATCTCCCATTTTGCTGTCTGACATAAAAAATGGTTTGATTTCTAAAATATCATAAGAGAAAATATTATAAACTTACAATATAGTAAAGCTGTTGCGTTCGGGATTACCCGCCGTTCATGTTGACCCCAACAAAATAAAACAAAGAATGTATGTAAATGAAATTCGAATGTTTTATATGGGCTTTTGAGTTAAAATGAATAAACAACATAAAAATCTAAGAAATCGAATCTTTTAAATTTCCTCAATGTACTCAGGCCCTCAATATAATTTATAAGTAGCAGAGACTTCTCAAATACCCAGAGACTCCAAAACCCACTAACCAGTGTAACTGTAGGTTAAAATACTGAAACAGCCTGTCTACTACGAGTTAATTTCATAATAATACCTACCTACCACAGAGGCAAAACTAACTTGCGCAATATACGGGTATTTAATAAATCCACAATAGGTAATCATCATAATTATTCAAAATCTTTTATATACATAGTAGGTAATATAGTATCACTGCTAGTATGTCTTTTTCTTTTGCTGCAGTTTCGGAAAAGAAAATTCAAACAAATCGTTGAAAAATTGCATCACAGAATCAAAGAATACATAAATTCTGTGGTTTATGGTAAACATTTTAAAATTTTCAGTCAGCACCATCTATTAACCAATGTTTCAACTAATATCATAAAGCAAGACAAGACAGCCACAAACAAGCAGCTGTACGATTTATTTCTATTGTAAGCGTAAAAAGCGCTAGTATCGCAAATCCTATAGAGCGATGTAAAATTCAATATCGAGATGTAGTAACGTCCAAGCCAAATTAGGGACATTATATGGACATTGAAAAAAAACATCGATGCTTTTTTCGATGCAATGCATCGAATAGTGGCATCGATGTTATATCGATGTTTCACAAAATACATCGATATTTCCATACATCGATTTTTATTTTTACTAGCGTTGGGACTAAAAAAAGTCATCGGCAGTGAATTTGATGTCCAATAACTAAGGAAACGCTTTTTTTCTTTAGTTTTGCCTCTTCGATGCATCGAAAAAAAACATCGATGCTTACTCGATTTTGACTTATTAAAAAAACATCGGATTGGATCGATGTTTCCTTGTCTTTGCATCGAGTGTTTTTAATACATCGATGTATATCGTGCATCCCTAAGCCAAATTTTGACGACCAGTGGTGTAGTAGACTGCCAATGAATGCCGTCGCGGCTGCGGCGGCCGGCCTGCCGTACCAAGGGTTCTGGGTTCGATTCTCAGTGAGGAGAAAATTTTGATTAATGAGTTTAAAATTCTGATTTCGGTCTTAGAGACTGTGTTCTTGTCTTTGTGTATTGTTCATGGCACCCAGGCACCCTCGAGCCTCGTTTGGACCCACAACATACCCAGGAAATTCTAGTGTGAGGATATGAGTGCATCTAGCGTATTTTTTGTTTTTTAAACGGCTACGCCCGGCCCCTTTTAGCGCACTAGAACTAACTGTTGGTAACTGTGTACCAGTGCTATAATGCCAGTTTTTAACGCGTTGAACAACGCGTTAGTACACAATGATCAGGGCCCAAAAGGACAAGGACATTTACAGAAAGCAAAGTTCTATATTATGTTCACGGTAAAGTAAATAATTTTAGTCTAATATTAGCCTGTGTCCGTGATTAAGAAGATTAATAAGATAACAATTATTACATACTGATAATTAATTAATTTAATGTGGGATACGATACGTAATTAGTATATCTACTCTACTAGTCTGTGAATGTGGATTGTGTGCTCGCTCGAGGTTCCCTTCATTCAGCGCAGCGCTATATTACAAACAAAGTACTCTGACTCTCAAGAACGAAGTAAGTATTTGACTACTATGCGGTTCAGCTCAGCAGCTTCCTGCTTCGTTGTGTAATTGTACCTATTTTTTAAACTAAAACTACTATTATTTATGTACTATTATTTCTTCTGTGCTAAAAGTTAAAACCAAAAGAAAGATCATCACAGTCTGCGAAAGCATCATTTCAGTATATAACAAAGTACTCTGTGGAAAGCATCATATAACAAAGTACTCTGTGGATAGCATAGATCTGTGGCATAGACTTTTATTTTTTTGTGTTATCACTTATCACAACACTCACATTTTCACAACAGTGCGAAGTTCACAGAACATTATTTTTATTACTCCTGCGAAGGTGCTTTATTGAATGGAGTGTATCAAATTGTTTTGGATAATATTAATATTCTCCGCTTGTAGGGTTTTACTCAATAAACCATTCCGCATTCGAAGTTCTGTGCTGTGCCTGCCGGCTACCTTATCTATAGTTTTTTGATACGCTTCAAATACGCTTGTAAAAACTCTTTAGAGCATCTTTAAAGTAATTTTGTAAACATATTATTTACATATTTTGAAGAGATTATTACCGATTATGTTCGTGCGTATGTTTCATAGCTTTAATAAATTTAATTTCTCGTTCAAAAGGGCTTTCCATTTGTCGCCGAAATTAAATCAAGCTATGGGTATCGATGGAAATAATATTTTGGCCGAAAGTTTAAAACGACAGGTAAGTAAATTTTAAATCTCTAAAAATTACATCAACAGGTAGACAAGTAATATTTTTGCTTTAACGAGATTTTGAGATACAATGGCATGTGGGAACTTTGATAATTCAATATCCAATGCTATTCCAGTAATGCAATTTTTCAATCTTACAGATATTACTGTGGAAAATGCTTTTAAAATACAGTACATTTTAATTGAAAAAATAACAAGAAATGGAAGTAGAAAAAAGTATTTCTAGTGCTAATAATTTTACCCATTGTTGATAATTTATACCTAAGAAGCCTTCAAGTTTCAAGCTTATAGACAAAAATGATGTTGTACTAAATAGAATATAGAACCATACAGAACATGTTATTAATAAAAAAAAATTTTTGAATGGTGCAACAAATATTATATAATATAATATTATAATATATCTGATATTTAATAAAATTTAATTTTAGGGAGTGGAATATGTTTTTGGAATAGTCGGCATCCCAGTGATTGAAACTGCCCTGGCCTTTCAAGCAGCTGGTCTGAAATACATTGGCATGCGCAATGAACAAGCCGCCTGCTATGCTGCACAAGCTATTGGTTACCTTACAGGTAATTTTTTTTATCTAAGGGAGGATTCTTATTCACACAATATGTTTTACAAATGCTTATGAGTTACTCAAAAACAAAAATAGTTCATAATATTTAGTACGGTACTAAAATAAAATACAAGAAAAAGCTTAATACCATTAATAATTGGCTCTGCTCTTAATTTTTTCTGTCTAGAACAGTGGTTCTTAACCTATGTTCCGCGAACCACTGGTGGTCCCTGCAAGCATCTAAAGTATGCCACCAAGCTTTAATAAGCTGTAATATAATAAATCATTTAATAAAACAATAAAATGTTTATATACACAGCTTCCTACAAATTAAATATGATTGTTTTATTTATGTATATTGATATTGAAGAGCGAGAGATAATTCATGGCATGACTAGAAATTTTGTCACATGATCCCTCATCCCTAAAAGGTTACGAACCTCTGATCTATATATAAGAAGAACTTAGTCTAGCTCTGAGACAGCTATGGGGTGGAATAATGATTTGTGACAATCCAATGAACATCTCAATAAAAATTCATCTTAATGTTAACTTGGAGCAAATAAATAGTTTGTAGTTTTTAAGGAAGTTTAAATTCATTAATTTGTTTATAATTTCTCAGCATTATTTGACTCATATCAAATGAATTATGATTACTTTTAATTCAATACTTACAAAATATAAGAATATAATAAGTTAGTAGTCATACTTTTATGAAATCATTATACATATAATGCCGCCTCTTGGTGTGTTAGTATTATTGCCTTTCCAGTGATGATATCATTACCTCAAATGTAATTACCATGTAAATTTCTATGGCTCCTAATTACCTATCATAGTTGATAAAAGTATAAGATAATCTAATATATAAAATTCTCGTGTCACAGTTTTCGTTGCCATACTCCTCCGAAACGGCTTGACCGATTTTGATGAAATTTTTTGTGCTTATCCGGTATCTATGAGAATCGGCCAACATCAATTTTTCATCCCCCTAAATGTTAGGGGTAGTCACCCCTAAATTATTATTTTTAACAACGTTTGCCGGGTCAGCTAGTTTACAATAGGGTGTAATTAATACTTAGTAGTTCTTAAATTATAATTACTTCTTGATTTATTATTATGATCAGTTTTCGTTTCAAGTGGTACCTACTCAATAACCTAACTTATTATGAAACAACTAAAAAAATTATTAAAATTAAAATATGGACTACAACGTTTCAGGGAAGCCAGGAGTATGCCTGGCTGTATCAGGCCCAGGTCTGTTACATTGTATCGGAGGCATGGCCAATGCTCAAGTTAATTGCTGGCCGCTGCTAGTCATAGCTGGTTCATGTCCAGAAGACCATGAGGGCATTGGTGGCTTCCAAGAATGGTTACAAGTAAGTTTCTGATACTCATTATACAAAAGTTATAGTTATATTATACAGTAGCTAATGATTTGTTTCACAAATTGCTCATCTCTTTGTAAATTACGATCAATATGTATTGAAGAGTAATTTAAGCTGGCCATACACAATCAAGTGTACTTGTCAAGTTTGCAGTTTGACTTTATGTGGCATCCAGTTTGCATAAGAGAGCTATATGGCCAGATAGCCATACCGTGGCCATACACCGTCAATTTTACTGGATGCCGCGTCAAGTCTGCTGCAAACATGACAATTATACTTGATCATGTATGGCCAGCATAATAGACGCAAAAAGTGGTGATGGAAAGAAGCTAGTATAATTATTTTTGTCTGGCCTCTGATTCATCTGTGGCCACCAGATGAAACAGTCAAAATATGTAAAATACCTAGACATCTTTCAATTTATCAGAAAGTTAGGGTCGGTTTTGGAAGAAATTTTACTAATTTATGAAATGCCACATGGCAACTAATCTCTAATACATGTTTTACTGCCATTATATTTACATATCATATTACCTACACCTACCTAAGTAAAATAAGTAATTCATAATAAGTAAAGATAATTATGCATGGCCTTTGTACTCTATTGTGTTGAAGATACAAACTTGACTTTAGAAAATACTATTTTAAAGATAATATTATGATATCTACCTATTCTTCGGATAATGTGAAGATGATAAGATTTCATACATAGTGGTGGAGGATAATGGCTTATTAACAGCAGCTGTAAAGATAAATACTATCAATAATAATATATTACGCAACATAATTTTTTTTTCTTTAAGGTACAATTATAAAATTTGTAGCAATAATATTAAGCAAGTTCTGTCGTAAAAAAACATGATTTATTATGGGCAAGCCGAGATCTTATCACAGGGGGGCCGATCAGATTTTTGAGCCCTGGGAGCAAACTGCTCAGACTCCCTTTTTAAAGCATAATATTTTTTGCCGTATTTAGGTTGAATACTGGATAGTATTCAATCCCAATATAATCAATCCCACAGGTTGGATGTCGTAAGAGGCGACTAAATCCGGCACGCTGATAGTAGGGCCCTTCGGAGGGATTATATTGGTAATATTGGTTTTAATTGCTAATTAATACCATTATTACTATTATGTGTCATTGAGCTATTATTATTACCCTTGAGCCAGCCGCCAAACGACTCAGCGTGTTCCGGTTGGGGGCTTGAGAGCCAGTTCTTTCTTTTTCTTCTCTCTTTCCTGTCAGGCAACGCATTAGTGATGCCTTTGGTGTTGCTGATGTCCATCGACGACGATAGCCCCTTACCATGAGGTGAATCGTCAGCTCGTTTGCTGGCTATTTCCATAAAAAAACCTTTATTGACAAAAGTGGGTATGTATATAGCCGTTTGCTATCGGCCCAAGCCCAAGCATGAATGTAGATGGAGGCCCTAACACGTCAATTCAATCCTACTAATATTACAAATGTGAAAGTTTTCCTCTTTCACGCAATGACCTTGATAATGATCTTGTCAGGTGGAATCAAGTCGTTTGTACTGCAAGTACGCCGCCCGGCCGCCGTCACCTCGCCTGATCCCGCAGCACGTGGAGAAAGCAGTCCGCGTGGCCGCAGCGGGCCGCCCCGGGGTCGCTTACCTCGACATGCCCGCTACCTTGTTGATGGTATGAGGTTTGAACTTAACAAACTATCATTTTACTGTGACTGTTACTTGTGAACACTAGTCAACGTCAAGTCATCAGATGTACACGCAACGCACATAGACAAGAACATAATACACTCCCAGACAAAGAACAGCAATTCATATTTTCGCTTCGCTGAGAATCGAACTCAGGACCCTTGGCACGGCGATCCGGCTTGGTAAACATTGCCCACACAGGTCGCATAACGCCCACACATTCACACCTCTGCATTAGAATTCCCTATATGTGACAAGGATATACAAATATTTCTCATGGTCTTCCCAAAAGTTATTAGACAGTAAACGCTTCAATACCAAAATTAAACCCTTTCCAGGCTGACGTGGACGAAGATAAAGTACCACTAGAGTACTACAACCCTGGCCCGGTGAGACTGGCGCATCCGGACCCAGCGCTGGTTGAGGAAGCTGCAGACCTCCTGAGGAAGGCTGAAAGACCTCTCATCATAGTTGGCAAGGGTGCTGCGTATGGACATGCCGAGGACGCCATCAGCAAGCTGGTGGAGAACACCAAGATTCCGTTCCTGCCTACGCCTATGGGTAATGTTTTATGGGTTTATAAATTATTTGTAACTACCCTCGCTTTGCTTCTGTTTCGTATAGATGCCTAATTTTTGGAACGAAGTTCCTTATCGCGCGTTATGAAAGGGGGATAGACGGACGGACGGGGGATCCCCTGTTACGCAGTAACAATAGAGAATCCTATTGGTGAAAGAATGTTTGAAATCGATTTAATAATTTTTGAGTTTATCCATTACAAACAAACAAAAAATTTTAACTTTCCTCTTTATAATATTTGTAAAATTTAAATTACTGTTTGGCTACAACTCACTTGATGGCAAGTGGCAATGAAGTCTTAGGACCTGCGACGAAAATAAATATGCTTCATCCGTTCATCCATCCATCAGCCCTTGGAAGTCCATTGCTGGACATAGGCCTCCCCTAACTTGCGCCACTCTAACCGGTCCTGAGCCTTCTGAATCCAGCGTCAGCTTCAGGTCGTCAGTCCACCTGGTCCATAAATATGCTTACCATTTAAATGACGATTAGGCCGAAATTTCAAT
Organism: Thymelicus lineola; assembly: GCA_963932265.1. Taxonomy (NCBI): domain Eukaryota; kingdom Metazoa; phylum Arthropoda; class Insecta; order Lepidoptera; family Hesperiidae; genus Thymelicus; species Thymelicus lineola. The sequence continues at coordinate 7,854,952 of OZ010697.1, read as the reverse complement.
GAAGCTCCTCATATTATAATGTTTCTTGGCATTGTTAATGGATTTATGGGATTTTATAAAGACGATTATTAATTGATGAGAGTCAAATTGTAATTTATAAGAATTTTTATTTATAATAATTTTAATTTATATTATTTTTATTAATTTAATTTTAATATTACTCTAACGCATTAGTTAATAAGCTGTAACGTTAGATGTAATTTTAAATATAAATAAATAAACAAATAAATAAATGTAACTGTATGTATCCCCATTCCCCATGTATCCCCAGGTAAGGGCGTAGTGGCCGACGAGTCCCAGTACTGTGTGTCGAGTGCCCGAACGCAGGCGCTGGTGCAGGCTGACGTCATCGTGCTGCTGGGCGCGCGGCTCAACTGGATGCTGCACTTCGGACAGCCGCCACGGTTCGCACACGATGTCAAGGTTATTCAGGTAATACTGAATAACTCTCCTGGCGCACTAAGCACTTTTTAATCGACTTTAAAAAAGGAGGAGGTTCTCAATTCGTCTGTTTTTAGGGTTCCGTAGCCAAATGGCAAAAAACGGAACCCTTATAGATTCGTCCTGTCTGTCTGTCTGTCCGTCCGTATGTCACAGCCACTTTTTTCCGAAACTATAAGCACTATACTATTGAAACTTGGTAAGTAGATGTATTCTGTGAACCGCGTTAAGGTTTTCACACAAAAATAGATAAATACAATAAAGGAGAATGCCCATTTAGTATGGAGAAATGTACTGACATTAACATTTTTGTGTCTTGATAAAAATACCTTCATTTGATTATGTTATCTTAATAAATTATGCATACTAACTTTAGTCAATGATAATATTAGGAAATAAGAGATTTTAAAAAAAACTATTTTGTATTTAAGTTATATTAAACTCACAGTAATATGGACTCTATGCGGGCGTATTAAAGTCGATTGCGTATGTAATGTCGATCTTTTAAGTTTCAAATTCATTTGACAGTCCCCAAACACCATGAAGTTTGTAATGTATTATAATTACAGAACACTGTTACTCCTGGCTGATTATAATAATTTTCTATAAAAAAAAATTATTCATTTGACAGTCCCCTTACGTCATCTAGTTTGTTGTCATGGATGTATTATACTATATCTGTTGTATCATAATTATAATCGAATCAATGCTACCTATTGGCCCGAAGGATCTTAAAAGATTCCTGATTGGCCCTTATCCAAACATAAATGGCCCAATGGTTTTCTTTTGTAAAACGGAAGTAAAGTTACTTATTAATTTCAGAAAATTATTCCCAATAAAGATTTTTTTAGGAAATAGGGTAAAATACTTGAAATATTTTAATTAAATTTTTTGTCCAAAAATCATTGTGACACAATTATTTTTTTAAGAGTACTGGCTATGGGCATTCTCCTTTTGGGGGTTCCCCATACTTAGAACTGAAACTCAAAAATTTTTCATCAAACCCATAAAACCATATGAATAGGTCTTCAAAAATGATACCTATTGAGGTTTCTAATATCATTTTTTTCTAAACTGAATAGTTTGCGCGAGAGACACTTCCAAATTGGTAAAATGTGTCTACCCCCCGTAACTTCTAAAATAAGAGAATGATTAATCTAAAAAAAATATATGATGTACATTACCACGCAAACTTCCACCGAAAATTTGTTTGAACGAGATCTAGTAAGTAGTTTTTTTTAATAAAAAAAATACATTATTAAGACATCGATCAAAGTTACAACGAACTACAAGAACTTTTATATTATGTTACTTGCTGCTACGGAACCTTTCATGGGCGAGTCCGACTCGCACTTGACCGCTTTTTTAAGTTTGTTACCTCAGAACTTTCGACTGGGCGAACCGATTTGAACCGTTTCTTTTTTAATCGAAAGCCGGTGCTTGTCATGTGGTCCCACTTAAAGGAGATGTTCAAAAAATGTATGGGGGCTGGTCCTAAATTTGTACAAAGACAAAACTTGGATGTGGAGAAAGTGAAAATTATTCCGATTGTGACAAGGTTGTGGAAATAAAAAAAGGTACCTCCCTTCTTTTTTTATTTGTGTTTGAATTTCCGTAGATAGATAAAAAGCTTGCCACACTAGGCACTTTTAAGTTCTGGCAACTCTAACCTGACATTGACAGTGACATTGAGTGATGATTTAAAGTTGACATTTTGTTTTGATCATGGACGTATTACTCTAACTGGATAAGTAACTTATAATAAGTAATATATATAATTTATTTTTATATATATTTTTCTTTTTATAGACTATATCTATCTATCTATTTTTATAGACTATCTTTTTATTGACAATATCAAATGTTCTTAATAAGTAATTTATCATTTTATAATGTTTTAACTAATTTGACGTTGGTAACTGTATACTTGCATGTTGCTCTAAATTGTAATTTTGTATTGTATGTCGCTTTTTAAACTTTAGAGGTTTGCACCTGTAATTGAGGTGACACTTAGCATAGGTAGTCAAAAATTGTGTAAATAAATTGTATATCATAGTGTACACTTTGTTGGAGCAACTAATAAAATAAATAAATATCAGAAGGACCATTTTTGTATTGTGACCATGTTATCTATAGTCCCAGGATATATCATTCGATTGTGATTGTGTGTGTGTGTGTGTGTGTGTATGTGTGTGTATTATATAGAATGTGTACAATAATTTTCAATTTTCTCTTAATGCAATAAATTAAATTCGGTAATTTTGAAGAATTTCTAATAAAATGTATTATTTCAATGTTATAGTTCTTACCACCAGAAAAATTACCAGTAGAATACATTTTGGAGAACCATACCAAAATAGGACACAATTTTACTAAGTAAGTGTGGACACCCTATAATTGTGAAGGACAACCTCAATCCGGCCTGTGATTGGTCGAACAGCCCTTCGTGTATGACGTCATCGATCTTCAGGTACCTCTACAAAGTCAGTGATCCAGATAGAGTAATATATTCATGGTTTTCATGGTTCAGTCCAATATTGACATTTGACAATTGAATTTGATTGATTGACATTTGACACTCTACACTGACAGTTACTAACATCAAACTAGGATCTATGTCGTTTCGTTTCATGTAATGTTATTATTTAATACATTTACAACACCGTTTTACAACGTTTAATATAATAGTTACGTATTGAAAACATAATAACATAATAGGTGGACCTCAGATATGTTCATAATTCGTGAAAAGGACGTATGTACTTGTTAGAAAAAAAATCCTTTGCGTTCCTTTCCACCTTCAAAAAGACGAACATATTTCATCAATTTTCTAAAATATGGAGGTTCAATAAAATATACGTCTTAAAATTTCAAGTAGATTAGAAAATATGCTTTCAAATGAAATATAAATTACGGCTGTACAAATTTCTTCGGAATAAAGGGCCACTTTTGAACATCTCCTTTGATCTGCCAATAAAGAAAATTTTTGACAGAACAACGTTTGCCGAATCAGCTAGTATAACTGTAAATTTTATAATTAAAAAATCTCCAATGGTTTTATTTACACTAAACATAACCAAGTACCATCTCGATTACGTCAGCTTTTAAACAAAACAAAACCACATCATAATCGGTCCATTCGTTTAGGAGCTACGATGCCACGTCAAACTTATAATACCCCTCTTTTTGCTTCGGGGGTTGAAAACATGTCGATAAACAGAGGAGAAAATATGTATAAAGAGTTTTGTTGTTATTTAAAGGTTATCATTGTTGTTTTCAGGTTGACATTTCTCCTGAAGAGTTCCATAACAGCATCAAGTCCGAAGTGGCAGTGCACTCCGACATCAGACCGTTTGCAGATGCCCTCGGACAAAAGCTGGCCGATAAGAAATTCTCCCTGGATCCCTCTAGCAACGGCTGGTGGAAAACGCTCAGTGAGAAACAGAAGAAGAATGTGGAATTTGTTGAGGTAAGAACATAATACCAAGAGCCCAAAGAGGAGTTTTTTCTTTCTTCTCTATTTCTCTTCTTGGCAGGCAACACAGCCAACATATCAGTGACGCCTTTGGTGTTGCTGAGGTCCATGGGTGATAACAATTAATACCAAGGGGATCGTCAGCTCATTTCTCGTCTTTTCATAAAAACAAACTATTCAGAATGATTATGAATCTTGGAAACACTGTAGTTTTGTATCCTTTAATAGGTATTTATCATGAAATAGTTTATCAAAATGTTTGCATTCTCTTTAGCTGCCCTAGTTAAGGTGTCATGATTCAGTTGTCAGGCCAAGTGAGTCATTTGATGGTAAGTCTGCGTCACCCATGGACAACTGTAACATCAAAGGTATCTGCGATGCATTGCAGGCCAAGGAAAAACAGTTGCATTATTTCTGTCTCTTATAATCTCAGGGATAGTAAGACCTATCCTGCAGTTGCTAAGGACTTACATCCCAACTGAATCACTAACGATTATTTAAATTGTTCCTTCGTACAGAATTTGTATGACAATTCTTTACAAAGGAGCGATTTAAGTAACCGTTAGTGACCTTAATGTTTGTACAGGCTCAAGCCAACGACAAATCGGTACCCCTGAACTACTATGCAGTGTTCAAGACGGTCCAGGCTAACATACCACGGGACTCGGTCATAGTGAGCGAGGGCGCTAACACCATGGATATCGGTCGTGGCATCTTGCTGAACAATAAGCCGAGACACAGGCTAGATGCTGGCACCTTTGGAACTATGGGGGTGAGTTATTTATTTATTTTTGTACATGAAGGAAATCTTACACAAAACAACAATGATAACACAATTTGGACAAAGGAACAGCTTATTTCTTTAAGAAATCTCTTCCAGCAGCCCTTGAGATATTAGATGGTAGACAGAACGTGTACCTACCTATAAATAATCACTAAAAACTAAACTAGAAATAGATATCTTTATTATTTTTAAAAGCATTTAGGTGATGACACTTCACTTTTGTGATAAGTATGCCCGGATCCTACACAGATTTGGCGCGAGACGAGAGAATTCCTTAATGGTTAACAGTTTTGCTTTTGCTTTAATACATTGGCACCATAAAAGATGTATTTAGTTTTTGAACTATTTACTTGTTATCGTTCTATGCAGACTGCTACCTGGTGCCCACGAATCTTAATTTAACCTTTGCTACGGCTATATCAGCGGAACTATATGCGTATTCGTGTTGCCGCGATAAAATTTCGCCGAATCCCGCTAATGCTGGCCATACATGATGTCAAGTTTACAGTTTGACTTGATGTGGCATCCAGTTTGCATGAGATAGCTATATAGCCATACCGTGGCCATATACCGTCAAGTTTACTGGATGCTGCGTCAAGTCCGCCGCAAACTTGACAAGTAAACTTGATCGTGTATGGCCAGCTTGTTTCTAGTCCATTCATTAATTACGTAAAGACAATTTTGGCCATTTTGACAGAATTCTTTGTATATTATTTTGGTACATAAGTGTAATTGTATTGTATATTTTTAGGTTGGCCCCGGTTTCGCCGTGGCCGCTGCTATGTGGTGCCGTGACCACGCCCCGGGGAAGCGTGTCGTCTGCGTTGAAGGAGACTCTGCTTTCGGTTTCTCAGGTACCTTAATGTTACTACTAAAAAAGTATTTTTTTAAATAACTTTTGAGTCTTGAATGATTTATCATCTCATTATATAAGGATTTATATTCACACTATTGTAGTTACCTTATGTCTACAGCGAAAATAATAAGGTTTCGCGATAAATAATTATACTTATCTACAATAATATATCTAACTAAAGGAATCTACAGCGAAAATAAGGTTTCGCGATAAATAATTGTACTTATTTAATATATCTAATTAAATTTGGAAAATATTTTTCAGGAATGGAAATCGAAACTATGTTCCGATACAAACTGCCGATCATAATAGTGATTGTAAACAACAACGGGATCTACAGCGGTTTCGACAAGGAAATGATGCAAGACATTCAATCTGGCGGCGACATCGCGCAATGGTAATGTCAATTGAGTGTAACCTTTTAAAAAGCTATGAACACTTACATTATTTTATTTCATTGTATGTAATCAAAATGTTGAATGAAATTTGAGTTCATTGTAACTATGCAATCAAAATGTCCAATGAAACGCCATGGACAGTTGTCCTTAGTTTTCCTTTAAAATTTGTTACAAATTATTTCACAATTTTTTTTTACAATCATAAAACCATTTACTTGACCGGGGATAGGGTTCTTGACTTGACAAAAATTAGTTATTAAAATTAAAATGTTTGTTATTTCAGCACCCCTCCTACAGCCCTGTCGACTGAAGTTCGGTACGAGAAGATGATGGAAATGTTTGGGGACAGCGGACACTTCTGTCGTACCGTTGAAGAAATCGAAATGGCTCTGAAAGCTTCTATTGCGGTCACTGATAGACCAAGCATTATCAATATTCTTATCAGTCCCCAGTCCACCAGAAAACCACAAACATTTAACTGGCTCACAGAGTCAAAGTTGTAAACATAATTAGGAAGTAAGGTTAACAAATCAGGGAAAAATTATGTACATACCAAAGTGAAAAATTATTTTTATACAATTTTTTTTTCAGGTGTAAGGATTCACTAATTATTTTTTTTTATATTTTATTATTGGTGCTATTTACCTGTAAGAGCATTTATTTACATAGAGAAGGAAAGTGGGAAATAAATAAAAAGACTTCAATTGATATTGTCTGTCTATTGAGTTACTTATATGTCATCACATGTTTGTATATAATGAACTTAAAAATATATATATTTAATACATTTACATTATAAACTAAATCCCTGTATTTTATTTAACTTCACGGTAAGCAAATGAATCTGCTATGTGGTTGGTTGTCCAAAGCAAATTGAATATGTACCAGTCTGACGATCTTCACATTTTGGTGAGGCAACCAATTAAAAAGTTCTCTATCACAGTTTGTGCTGCAACAAAAATTTTCTTATTAGACTTTTTAAATAAGTTGTTACCAGTGATAAACGGATGAACGTTGATCAATAAAGTTTATCATAATTATCAATTCTTTATCACAGCAAGGAACCCTAAAATGTAGATTCGAACCCTCTATTTAAAAATATTTTTTTCATGTTTTAAAAACATAACTATAAATATCGTAATAAAGTTACTACATGGAGATCAAAATTTCTAAACATTGGCAAATTAAATGTATCCAGCAATGATGCAATTTAATAAATCAAACTAAACTAAAAGTTTTAAAACTCATAGTTATTCAAATAGACCATGCCAAATGATATGACTATAGAAATGAGTAATACTAATGTTCAATTCTAATAAATGTCAATTGGAAACCCATTATACCACCTCATATTATAGTATACTTGACATATGAGTATACAGATTGATTATAATGATCAACACCTTTTCTGTTGACAACTGAATTATGTAATAACAATGAAAACTAGATGTTAAAAACATTTTTAAAATAGCTTTTTAAATGAAATGGGAAAATTGATTTTTTATACTGCTAGTAATAATTTATACAACTCACCCAGTTTGCAATTGTTGGTTGTGGTCAAAGTATAAGCATCCTGATCATAGTCATTGGTTAGGGTGAGATCAGCTCCTCGGATGAGGAGCTCATTACAGGTGTAAGGGAAATCAGCTGCTGCTGCATACATCAATGCTGTACTGCCGGACTGAAAAGAAAAGTAATTTTTAATAGATAAAGTTAATCTGACTTTCATAAATACAACACGAACACCTTCAGGCGTCGAACTAATTAGCAGCGATCGTACGAGCAAACGATGCTTTCATCGTCGTGCGATGAAAATGATCGTGCGATGGTCCAAAAGTGTCCTAATAAACCCTGCGATGTCCATCGCGCGATGGGCTTACAAGGCGCCGCCTTATTTTATTTATCAATGGCTGTCTACAGAGTTGCACAGTTTTTGCTGTCAGGCAATATTGCTTTGAAAATTGCAAGAGACATTGAAGAAAGAAAACGTAGACCACATAATATACTTTATAGATCCAGAAGTCACCACGGTGAATTTTTCAATAATGATTTTGATGTACGGAATAATGAAGAAGGCTTTTACGATAATAATAGGGTAGTTGTGATCGCGCGATAACGCGGTTACCAGTTAGGACACTCAAAAGAGATTTGTAGCTTTGATTGCATGATCGCACGATTAAACCCATCGTACGATCGTTTTAAGCATTTATTAGCACACACTTATTTAGTGTGTGTGTTTAATTTCGTCGTGCGACTAAATCGCATCGTTTGCTCGTACGATCGCTGCCAATTAGGACGACGCCTAATGGTAAGTGGTCACTCTTGCAACTGAACATCAGGCATTACCAATGCGTTGCTGGCCAAGAAAAAAGTTCTAAATTCTATAATCATCTCGTGAATGGGCAATAAATGATTAAAAAAGCATTTGATGTAAATAATCATCTTCCTCCACAGATTTCTTTATTCATTTTTTTTATTTATTTAAACTTTTGAACCTTACAATGTAAAAGGTATAACAGCAGACTCAATGCTAAAAGCATTCTTTGCCAGTCAACCGGGAAGTAAGAGAAGCATTGATGGCGGTATTATGAAACACATACCAAAGACTAAGAAAAGCCAGGACAAGCACTTCAAATACTCACATCATCTTGTATGTCAGCGTCAGCGCCTTCATTCAAAAGAAACTTGACAACCTCATGGTGCCCGCCCGCTGCAGCCAAGTGCAGAGCAGTCTCGCCTTCGGGTCCCCGCATGTTCACATTGGCACCACTCCTGCTCAATGACAATTTTGTTTCATTTTACAAGTACTACACCTTGGCTCATATACAATGTATGTCAAACAATGTACTTTTCTCATGACAAAATTTACTTTTTTGTCACTGTTGTGAAGGATTGCAAAGGAGGAGGAGGAGAAGGAGGAGGTGAGGATTTCTCTTTACATTTTAATGTACAGATTACATTGTGGACTTTTATCTTAAAAAAAGTTTGTCAATATTATGTTTACTACACTTCAGAATTTCACCATCAATTGTGTAAATCTTGTGCCATTCTTAGTTCACACCAATACACATCTGGTGAATGTTGAAATTGATTCTTTCAAACATGTTCAATCTACCTCTATAATTTTTAATAGTATTATTAGAATAAATTTCATAAATTATCATATTACTATACTACTACTGTTTTTCTTTACATAACTCTATTATAATCTATTTTTAGTTTATCAGGTCAGAATATAATACTCAGAATAGAAATTACTGAATGTAGATTAAAAGGTGTTGGTCTGAACTAAACTAAACTGAAGTTAAATCTCCTTTTGATGATTCAGACTAGGGATGTTGCAGATGTGGATGTGGATGTTATGATCTTATATATCGGATCGCCGAGGCCTGAGACGTTGAGATTAATCCTTTGACAGTGTGTCCAACATTCTTGTCACAATAATGCATCTGCATCTGCATCCACAACATCCCTAATTCAGACTTACAGAAGTAGCCCTGCAAAGTGAACTGTATTACATGAACAGTGCTAAAACAAAACAATGTAGAAGAGAAATTTTCAATATTGATGTGGGTAAATAATGAAGAACAATAACAAAGGATGTATTGCTATTATAACATGATTTCACCAGTAAAACCATTATAGAATTTGGCTATCAACACTATGAAGATAACTCAAGTAACACTAACATAATCATGACACACATTTATCCTAAACCCCTTTTAAACTGATTTAGTTTGACATTGTTATCACAAAGGAAGTAGCTATTCAGTGGGTGTAAGTAGCACTTACCACACTAGATCTTGACAGCTATTTAACTGACCGTAACTCGCGGCCCAGTGTAGGGCTGTGAGTCCGTGCTCATCGGTGATATCAACATACTGCTCCAGTTTCACGTCGTCGCGAGTTATTTCCCCGCGCCCAGCCTTAGCATGAAAGCTACAGTCGGGCTGTGGCAGTTCGGGAACCCGCGCCTGCGTATTACCTACAACGCGACCTTGACACTAGACAACAATTCGAATCCTTTCAAGATGTGAAAATCAATAAATCTCTCAATGCTATACTAGAATATTGGACGATAAATGTCACCTCTTTGCAAATTGGTCAAAGGTGTGCACTGGACAGGTTTGTAAGGCGTAAATGCGCTCTTCCGTACTCCGTTTAGGTTGGGTGCCCATCGTTGATATCCTCCACTTCCACTTTTACTACTATCCTGGCTTCCAGAATCGAATTCGCACTTGAAATTATCAACATTTTCTTGTTTTATATCAATATTTTTGCTCTCGTGTTTGACAGAAACACCTTCTTCCATTTTTACTTCACTCCACAGACTAGCTAAATATAGTAGTTAGTATTTATTAGATATTATATTTCATTCAACTTCACAGAGTACATTTAACACAAACTTATATATTATACGCTTTGTCTATTCTTTCTCTTTGGTTAACGTCTGTCTGGCAGATGTCTGCTGTGTTTGACATTGACATGATTGGCATTTGACAGGCGACAGCCGAAATGAAGTTTCATTTCAATTCAAATTTCAAAGTTTAGAGGCGGTTATTTTTATTGTGGGTTGGAATGGAAAAATCAAAAGAACATTAAAAGATTTAAAAGTACTAAGAAGTGTTTAACTTTGTTTATTGCATTTCCGTAATCTGTGAATGTTTACCGGCTGGCGTTGGTGGTATTGATAAATAAAGTTGGCAATTAGCGTTTTTGGTTGAGAAAGATGAATAATTGGTAACTGGCTAGTTTACAACCATAATACGTTATTCATTGCTTTCATTTAAATCTAGGTACACTAAGATAGTAGATCACAGACTGAGTTACAAAATATTTTAGTTTGGATCTATAGTAGACAAATATATTTCCAAAAATGTCAGTTGGAGGTTCCCAACAGCAACTACAGTTGCAACAGGATTTACAAAACGAGTTAACTATGGCCAACCAACTTTTACGACAAATGTAAGTATTATTTATTCATTTTTTTTTAACATGAATATCAATGTAGGTATCAATTTTAAAATTATTAAAATTATTCTTAAAATTTATTCATTGTTTTTGTGTAATATGTTTAATTAAAATTTTAATAATTTTAGATTAATAGAGGTACAGAAAATTAAGTCACTTACAAGTCCTGGTGGTGAATTCGAAAAAAATATTAAACAGGTATAAAACCTAATAGTGTTATTTAGTTATTAATTTATTTAAATTCATTTAATTTATTTTAGATTCAAATAATAAATATTTTTCCATAATGGAAAAATAATCATATTGTCGGCTTACTGCAAACAATAACTGACTTAGGCAGGATTTTTAGAAAACAGTTAATTTGATTAACAGAAAACGTTTGATTTTGTTGCACTGCCTGATTTATCATAACCAGTGATATGTGTTTTCCTAGGACTTGATTGTGTCAGTCAATGAGTTCTCGCATTAAGCTGACAACACATACTACAGTAGCAGCCTAGCAGCTATCTAATTATGCACTAGAAAATCACTGCTAAAATATAAATTGTATCAAGAGACATGATAATATAACATTAATGGATTACATATTTTTTTTCAGAATGCAGAAATATTGAAAAATCTGTCAAGCATACAAAAAATTGATTTGGACAAAGTTCCACAAATGAAGAGGCTAGAAATCATGGATACAACTCAAAATGCAACTGAGCAAAATGATGCTATTAGAGTTAGTATGGACGACAGTTATTAATCAGTTCAAGTTATTAATTTAAAGTTTTTAACACTTTCATAATAGTAATTACCCCACAGTATGATTCCTTGTGTTGTGGGTGTTATGGCAACACACAAAGCCAAGAACACACACAGAGACCCAGAACAGAAATTCAATCAAAATAATATATCTGCCTAGCTGGGAATCAATTCCTTTGATTAATGGTCTGGCATGGCAATCATCATGATATCTTTAAGGCAGGACATCAATCAACTTTTTTAAGTTTTTTTGCATTGAAATTTTGTAGTAGTTGTGGTAGTGATTGTAGACTGTAGTAATGAATTGTGATCTGGCACAGAACTCATAGGGCATGGCCATTAGTGATTACATTGTTTGTGTTATCTATGCAACTTGCGACACAGAATCCTAGTATGGGGGTATGAGTGTGTAGCGTTTATTTATTATCACAAATAGCAGGAATACCTATTATTCTCAAAAGAGGTGGAGGTTCTCAATTTGATTGTATTTATTATCTCATTTTTTATGATTGTTAGCTCATAATTCTGTCATTTATCAACTGATTATTTTTACTTTAAAATATTCACTTCCAGATTGGTCCCCTATTTATAAGAATTTAATACATGCCTAATTATAACAATCTGAAAAATAATGTTTACTAAAAGCCTTTAATGAACGTAGAAGCATATTGCTTTTGTTCTGCTTCTACACTCTACAGTACTAGTTATGTAATGAGACTAAAGATTTTCTCACATTTTCCTATTGTGTTGACTTAAAAGTAGCAATATAAATTCACAATTATTGTATCAGCGGCTCGCTGCAGAGCATAAGTCAGTTATTATTGAATGAGCCTAGTTTTACGTCTAGTATCAAAATGTGTGAAGAAGTATTGTTTTGTTATTATTGAAACTTAAATCTTTTTTTACCCAACAGCGCCAGAAGGAGGGTTATGTTTTTTGAGTGTATGTATCCGGTGTGTTTGAGTGTATAGGTCCCGACTGTTAAATCTTTTTATGGTGTAGTTGTTCAGTATTACTTTTAACATTCTAAACTACTGGGCTTTTTTTCTTTTTAGTTTATTTTGTGCAAACGGCTTTTTTGTTTTTTTATTGCATAAAATTTCTTAACAGGATGGATGAGAGGTATCAAAATCTTTAAAATTAGATTAAAGGCGAGAATCTCTAAATTATATTTCAAATTAAGTTTGTAGATGTAAACAGTTAACAAAAAATATGTATACCTACCTATTAAAAATGTTTGTTATTACAGGTGGTATAATTTTTACTCTTTAAAATAGCAGAGACTTAACTTCTATATAATAAGTGCCATTTGTTACCAAGTTATGTATATTTAAGTAAGTAAACAATAAAAGACAATTGTACATATAAAACTTTACTTTTATTTCATTATTATTACATTATTTTAACTTAAATATAAAATCTTAACTGACATGTTTAACATGCAATATAACAAAGGAGATAAAGACCCACAGTTAGGAAATATCTATGGGCATTTTGTTTATTTAGTAATTTATTAAGAAATGAGAGAAAATAACTTCAACCTAATTTAATTCGAGCTTCCCTCAAGCCTATGATAAAACTTTCTTATATAATAAAACAAAAATTATGTAAACTGAACTTAACAATCACAACAGTCTTAGGACTTCAGATATAAAGACAAGTATTATTAGTTATAATGTGCCATCAAGGTATAGTATACTTAGCCATTCTAAAGTACAGTAGATGTTTTTATGACGGCTTCAATAAATTCAGTTTTATTCCTGTGTTGTCCTACATATTACCCCTTTTACCTTATAAACCAGTTTAACCAGTTGCATAACGACACATTCATTTAAACATACCACACATTCTTCTGTTAAATTTCGTGTTTATGGGCCATTATCTTTCATTTCCGTTCAATGGACACATCGGTCTTGGTCGAAAAAAAATTATTAAACAAATATATTAACAGCTGTTTCTTTCATGTCATTTGTGCAATTTTGACCAACAGCTTCGTTTGTCTTGAGTTTTGATACGACGGTTCTGTTACTTTAATCTTTTTACACTGTTTATCATTTCAGACAGTAGACAGGTATTTAATTAAATAGACATAATTACTTCCATAAAACTCAAAAAGAAAACAAGTACCTACCTAAAGCCCTGCAAATTAATTGTTATAAATAGGATCAGTAGCCCACCAAATAAGTGTTAAAATATTGTTTAAGTTAGCAATTTAGGTAGGACCGTCGTATTAGGCCTCGTAAGTGAGCAGCGTTCTTTAATTAATTACCTAAAGCCATGTGGTAACAGCTTACAGACTAGATAGACAACATTAAATCTAATTAAACTGTATCAGTGTTGAAATACAGCAGATTTTTCTTTGAACCTCTGTTTCCGTAAAGCTTTTTCTTCTGCCTCACGTCGCTTTTCTTCTTGTTCTTGGATGATTTCGTCGTGGAACTTGTTTGTTTTTGCAAGTTCTTCTATTTTAGCTTCAAAAAAGTTTTTGGCGCCGTTTACACCAACTTGGTCCACGTTTATTTCTGTTAACCGGGCCAAAGCATCTAAGCCTGAATCTGATTCTAGTTCGCCAGCTCGTGCTTTACTGAAATTAAATAAATTTGATTTAAACACCTTATTACATAGGACCAACTACCAATTGAGGACGTTCAGACCCTGCAAAAGAACTTTCTTTTGCAGAGAACCTACTCTACGCTGCTCCAGTACGAAGTTTAAATACTAACTAAAGGCTTCTAAAACAGCCTACGACTGCTATATATACTGCAGTATATTATAATAGTGGTTTTTATTGACTGGGTTTTACTGACTACCACAAAGGCTTATCGGTCGCCCTTTTCTGAATGAAACCTTTGCTTTGATTTGACAAACTTGTAAAGGTTTCCCCAAACACTTGGTTATTATACTTACTTACCAACTAACATAATGGAACTCCAACTCAACCTTGTAAATTTTACAATACCTACTTTTAGCAGTCACGTTAGTAGCACTTAAAAATCACATGAATACAATTTGCCTGGCTGGCTGGCAATAAGAGTTGATAATACGAATTTGCAATGCAACCCAGTTTACGCCGTAAAATGCCTGGAATTAAGAGTTCATGATAGACCTGATTATCATACAAATGAAGTCCATTCCACTGTTTCACGGCTTACTTTATAAAAACCACTCAGGTTCTTAAGTGGTTTTTATTGTTACAAAGTAGTTAGGTATATTCTCCTTAAAACCACAGTGAAAGTATAATAGTGAGGTAAATGAATGATAAAAGATATTAGGTACCTGAACAAAAATTTTTCAGTTTCAATAAATAAGTATCCGTTAGGTACCTACCGATATATCAACAGGAATTCTCTGAAGCTGATCTTATTGTCGCCGTCTTCATCTACTTCAGCGATCATAGCCTTAAGCCCTAGATGTGTCTGCGGAGCTCCCAGCCGCTCCATCATGCGCTTCACCTCGTTTAGATCGAGGTATCCATCGCGACCTTCGTCGAATCTGAAATTATAACAAGTGGAATTTAAGGACGCCCTATTTTCACACTAGGTACCTAATATTTCGTAATCAGTGAATCGTAATACATGTCATGTTGTTCATGTTTAAGGACTTTGTGATTTGAAAGACAGAAGTGCCTACAAAGGCGACCGCGTTATGGGGCATTTGACCCGCTAACGCCTCGATAGTACTTCAGCGCAAGGAGGGCATCGATGAATGCATAGGTGCCTCCTCAATATTAAGCCTTTGCGTTTCAGGGTTTCAGACCTAACTAGACTTTCGCTCAACGGTGACTTTACACCCCATGAAAGCCATGGACCATGGATGCTCTAAGCTCCTTTTACTCAATTACAGAGGTCACTATCAACATGATTTACAAGAATTCACTGCTCTGACCCCTAACAATTGGTTTTACAGAATTGTAGTCTAAACACAGAATAATACTACTTCGGGTAAAGTTCTAGACTTTGTATTCTAAATTCGAAGCTCAAGTCGATAAAGTAACTATTATATTATACCTAAGTAGATAATTGTAGCTACCTAATTATAATTTAGTTTAGTCTGCAAGTGGAAGTAGGACCGTTATGTAAGAACATTGTTATTTAGGCTCACTCAGAAAGTGCGATGGCTTGTATTGTGAATACAAATGTCACATATTTCATATGACTACCTAATCGGTGACGCGCACTTATAGTTCTACTATGGCAAAAGAAACTGTTGTCACAGCGACTTCAGCCTTTGTTCACTACTTAGCATCTCTACTCTGCATATTCACGCTAAATTCAGTAAACAGGTTGTCTTTGTTAGCGAGTGGAATTAATGTAGTTTGTACTTACTATGTATTTGCTATAGATTGAAAATACAAGTTCGAGCAGTCGATAGCTATAAAGATGTACCTACGTGATGGCGTGCCGTAAATGTATTATTTTTAAACGACTTCAAAAAAGGAGGTAGATATTCAATTCGACTGTTTTTTTTAATTTTTGTTACCTCAGATCTTTGACTGGGTGAACTGATTTTGATGATCCTTTTTTTAATCGAAAGCTAGTGCGTGTCATGTGGAGCGAGATCTGACGAGTAGTTTTCGAGTTATCCCTAATTTTGAAGTCTGTTATTTTTTGTCAAGAATTATATTGCGTTATGCGAATAAAGGAAGACGCAAAACAACCACAAACCAACTAGTAAAACAGTTGAATCTAAGTAACAAAGCGTTAACGAATACTCTCAGTTATGGTTGTGATTTTAAATAGAAGCATTGTTGATTGTAATTTAAACTGAATCCACGTTCCTTGTCATATTATAACCAACGGTGTGTCAACTGTCAAGCTACCTTAACAGGGAACTATGAGAAACTAGGCATCGCGTATCACACTGCACACAGTTGAAATCGTTGAAATGCATTCACTAGCAAAAAACGTGAGACCGGTTAATTACATTAAGTAGCTACCTGCCTACATTGCAGATACGAGTTTCAAGGCGACTGCTAGTCTAGCCAAGAAGCTTATGATCCTATAAGATACATTTTATCAAATATTTTAATACCGGTTTTTGAATTAAAGAAAATATAAAATAAAATGTACAACAGCGCCACCGGGAATCCTAGTTAGGGTTGCCACCTTTTCTGAAGGTAAAATAGTATTTTTATCAAAACATTGCAAAAAATATAATACTATTAGGAAATTCAAGGAAAAATATAGTACACATTTATTTTTAATATTATAATTATTTATTTTTTCATGTGTATTTGTTATTAGTTTTGGTTAACAGTCTTATTATTTTTAAAATAATTATAGGAATTTAGATCCATGATCCAACGACGTGAATGTGTTTCGTTCTGAAATTCCCAATGCTGTGTTGCGGGTACATTTCAGTCACAGTTACAAAAAGCTCGACAGCTGAATTACCGATGAAAATATAGTATTATTCGTACTACTTATATTATTTTTCTATAACATAGAGTACAATAGACTGAAATATAGCACGATTCTATATAATATAGTACGGGTGGCAACCCTAATCCTAGTATACCTTCTGGACTGAAAGTGTTAGGGGCCGTTCATTAATTACGTAAGGGACCCAGGAACCACTCCCCCCCCCCCCCCCCGGGTTTCTCAAAATCTCTATATGTCCTTACTTTGGGGGCAGGGGGGATTTAAAGACATTTTACGTAATATTTTGTAAAAAATAGGCAAAATCATGTTTATGTAATTAATAAATGGCACAAGGTAGGATTTATGTAACAACCAGCAGTTATAATAAACATCTTACCTACCTACTTATATTATTAAACATACTGCCCCAAGCAAACTGGCTAACTTACAAATAAAATGTATAAATGGAAAGGCATTCCTTGCGGGAGTCTGTTTTGCCGCTGCGCACGCGCCGATTTATAAAATAATCCCCTTCCAGCGTTATGGTAACATGAATTGTCATTATTAAAATATTTATAATAAACAACTACGTTGAGTTAATTGTCTCTCAAGAATAAAAGCAATTGCAGATCGTGGTTAAAATGCAATTTATTTTATCTATTCTTAGTCGTAAAATCATTGTCTATTTATTTATTTTATTTTATTTATTTTGTACACACATAAATACATAGGAAAAAATATTTAAAAAATTTGTACAAGGGCACTTCTTATTCCTAATTGAAATGTCTTCCAGAAGGCCCGTTAGTGGAGAGGTGAACAAAAGATGCAAACTTAGTGCGTACAATTATAGTATATAAACCAATTAAATAAATATTAATAACGAGCAAAGAAAAATAATATATTAAAGAAAAATAATATATTATTATTGTCGTTATTTATTGTTGTGTTGTTACTATTATATTTTATTTTTACGAGAAGTTATTATAAAAATAGAAGTTAAAGAGTCATCAGTAGGTTATCAATACTGCTAACGTACCTAGATATAGCTCCCCTAGTAAATATAATGGTTACATCTGCAAAATGTGCGAAATTGAGTTAATATGGTAGGTATAGGTACGTGTTTAAAAGTGCATAGGTACTCTACATAGTGGTAAATATGTACTAATGACTATACTAGTAATCAAACCCACACAATCTGTAAAAAACGTAAAAAGAACCCATAAATTAATTTTAAACATTTTTATAAAATTTTTGATCCTCGTTTCTGTAAAATATGACAAACGTATATATACCGATGTATTACTGGGTGAGCAATAGAGCAGTTTCCTTAACTTGTTGCTTAGGTACCAGACGTAGATTTTCCTAACATGTCCTGAATTTTAGTTCTATCCGGGAAAAAAATTAATTTCCAGAATTTTTTAACAGACAAAAAGAAAAATGTAAAAAAATATGTTAACAGTTTAGTCACAGAAATAATACAGATTATTTAAGATACTTCGTTTTGTTAGTTACTAAGATAGACGCGTGAAGCACAAACTTCTCAGTCCCGTAACTGTGTGTTGTGTGTAGTGTACCTAGGTACCTAACTACCTACCTCCAAGTGTAACTAAAAAAATTGGGCTTATTATATCTGTTTACAAGAAATAATTGTCTCGGAAAAATTCGCAAGCGTGCCCATGTCGTAATCAATAAAATTATCTAGGGGAGTCAATGTCTCCGAAATGGCTATAAACTGTGTTGTTTATAAACGAGGTCGGTAATAAAGTGGATTCGTTGGCCTACTAACACCCGGCTAACGAACTGCGCCACCTCTGCAGCACCCATCCATCTATTGTAGGAACTAGGAACACTTAATTAGTCTGCGCCTGTTGGCTCATATTTCAAATAACAATCGCTATTCAGGCACAAACAACACAGTCGTATGTTTTTGTTTTTATTAGAACAATTTAACAAACATTATATTAAGCGTCAACAATGAGAAAAATCATTGCTTGTGACCGTAATTGACGTTTCTGTTATATGTAGGGTTGCCATACGTACCGTATATACGGGACTGTCACCGTATTTGATCATCCCGTCCCGTATTACTACATGTCCCGTATTTGTCACGTATTTCCACGGAAAAAATAATATTTAAATGCTTAATAATACATACAAATATAAATACATACTTACATAATATACATATAAAATAGGACAGACATAAAGCTATTGGGATGATGATTTTTGATAGAACTACTTATTATAAGTACTATTATTTCTTCTGTGATAGAACTCTAAAACTTTTTTTTAAACGTCACTTTACTGCATTTATAATCCTGACTGTCCATAAAAAGAAGTGTCCATTTTCGTACCAGATATTTTACCAAAGATTTACTCTCTCTACTTAACAGTGTATTAATTAGCCAACTGGCAAGGTGTCATTAGTTACTTTGATTGGGTAGGTTTTGATATCGGTGAAAGCTAAATGGAAATATTTTAGTTACGTGAATGCGTGAATATCAGGATTAGATAATCACATGTTATTAGTATTACATAATTAGTGCTGTTGCCTGTTTGTTCTCCTGAAATGTTTGATCTACATAATAAGTACAAATAGATGACAGAACCATATTAATATCACAGCGGATAAAAGATTCAAAGCTAGTACCTAACTGGTTTTGAAAAGGGACTTACAGGGCTGGCTTGTTAATAAAATTTTATTTCACCGGTTATACGAGAATATTAATTATGTATTTATTAGGATTGATTAAATAATACATTTTACATGCAGTAAATAGCGGCCGTAAAAAATCGCCTTTAGAAAGTCTAGTGTTATTAATAAATATGTTACTGGCAATAACTCTGTACAAACCCTGGGCAATGTATATAATACCCAGGTCGTTTTGGCAATGTATGAAATGATAATGAGTATATTGCTCCATTAGGTACATTATATTGTACTGAATAAAATAACTGCAGGTCCAGTTTTGGTCAACGTTATCTTATTATTTATCTACCTATAAAATGACTGACTGAATGAATTTTCAGCGGTTCATGTGGCAGTAAAATACGAACAGTAATAAATAAAAAATTGGCCAGTTATTTCAATCACTTCAAGTATCACCCAGGCTGTGCAATAATTGAAATTTACCGGCAAAGCCGGCCAGCAAGCCAAACCTGAGCTTTGAAAGCATCTGCGACGATAAGCTCGCTTGCCTCACAATGCCGAAGCCGTGACAGAAACCATGCTTTTGCATGCTTGCTTGCATGCTGCAGAGCCCCAGATCCCCTCTACTGTTGGTGAATCATTTGGGTTAGATGAGGTTGTAACAGTATGATTTTCCCAATTAAATCATACTAAGGATACTTATTACTGTTATACTATTTATAGAACTGCTTGTAAAGACTTGTTACCGACTAAAATAAAATAATTTGTTCCATCCCATTATTTCCGTGGTGTTGACGAGGTCTAAGATTTTGACAACGAGACGGGAATACTGGCACTAAAACAATAAAAATATGAGTCTCACTAGCCCCATGGGACAAGTGAGGTGACACTCCTCAGATGTGCTAAACATTGCTAGTTGAACAACTTAACGTAACGGGACTAAAGGGACGGACCCGCAAGAACAGAGCGGCGGAGAGAACGAAACCCTGAGAAACTCCAACATTTTCTTATCCACACATTACCGGCTACACATTGGGTAAATATTGTATAGAATGCCTAGGCATAGTATGAAATAAATAATAATATTCCATACGTTACCTGAACGTTATAGGTATTTTATACATTGCCTAGTTATTGTATAGAATATAGGATTAAGCAGATTTTGTATATTAATACACACAAATAACTCCAAACGGAAGAACATAAAGTATATTTCTGGATACACATTATGTATCTATCAAATGCTTATTTATATTATACCTATTGGCATGCTGTTCCTCTTCCCATTGATTTATCAATAGACATTGAAACTGGCTTCTACAAGCAGTGCAATTATACAGCAAAAACAAAATCAAGAAATCGAATAAACTACCTACCACAAAGTGCAATATGAATTCTCTGTGAAACCAAACGATTTCCCAACAAAACACAATTACAGTTGGACTATCTATAGCCGTTAATTGTTCGTGAGTTTCCATTTTTTACACGATATAATAATTAATAACACGACCTTTTAATAATTTCGTAATGTTTAATAGATTTAGCGTGTATATTTCTCATTTACGAGTAAGTTTGATAAGCATGTTATCCGCTTCCTTTGAATGAATTACCTACACAGATAAACATGTTGGCGTTTCTCGAGGTTCTATTTTAGGCCCGCTTTTAGGGTTCCGAAATAAAATCGGAACCCTTATAGTTTCGTCATGTCCGTCCGTCCATCTGTCCGAAGCTCAGCGCCGAGACTCTTAGTGCTAGAAAGCTATAATTTGGCATCGATATAGATATTTATTAAAACTCCAAAAATTTTTCAGGGCACCTCCCCTACAGGTAACGTGAGGATGAATTTTTTATTCCTCGCGTACCCTATAGTAGGGTATCCTTGAAAAGGTCTTCGAAAAATATTATGGGTCTTGTAGGATCATTTTTGTAATTTGGGGTCCGTTTGCGAAATATTTTGCTTTAAAGTGCTAATTTTGGTTAGAGCCAAATGTCCCCCCCCCCCACTGGCTAAACAGTTGAAGTTGGACAAGTGAAAAAAATTCAAAATTAGGTTACAATGATGAATTTACAAGGAAAACTATGACTGCTATGTTAGCATAGTCGATAAAATTACTACTTCGGAAACCTACATTGCGCGTGGCCTGACACGCACTTCCCGATTTTTTATTCTTGGTCACGTTTGTTTATGGTGACCTCATTTATAAAAGTAACCGTGGTGAAACTATAAGGGTTCCGTTTTGACTAGGGAAATAAAATTAATTCTAATAAAGAATAGTGTCCTTAAAACTAAACATCACGTCGTAGATACTTTATGGTGTTAGCTTCAAGATAGCTTAAAAGTATAAGCTGCGTCATTAAAGAAACGAATATGGCGAAAATCTAAGAATGGCGGAAATTATCATTCCCCCTCACTCGCACGCTAAAAACAGGAAGAACGTGATTTTAGATTCGTTTCTTTAATGGCGCGGCTTATACTAATCACTGAAGTGAGTAGGTAGGTACAATGCACAAATCTATAGGTAGGTACTTTATGTTAAAAGGTCAGGAATTTTATCTTAAATTATACACAATAAATCAAAGCTGTTTTGCTGGATGATAAACGACAATTCCGTAGTTCGTAGCAACACCTTTGTGTAGATTATTTTCTTTGTTTATTCCGTGCTAACGTTAAGATCTTTGAACTTCTAATCTTAACTTTGTTTGGCACTCTTATATTATCTTACGGCTCGTTCCCATATCCTACATAAACGAGTATACATCCTTCATTGATGTTTTGGTATATAATAACGATGACGATATATTATTATTTCAGCCAAATCATGTTTCATTCAATATTATGTCGTATTATCACTTTATCAATATCTAATTACGATAAAACATGGTAACTTTGTATGCGTGTAGTTAATAGGTACCTATATCTACGAAGAAAAATATACACTTATTCGTAAACTAGGTGTTGCCCGCAGCTTTGCATACGGAAATTGTGTTTTAACTTATTTAAACTTTTATCCTGTTTTCTCGGGAAACATTTTAATTTTCCGGGATGAAAATTTGTCTAATGTATGACCCAGGGTATCAGTAACAACTTTACCAATTTTCATCGAAATCCGTTTAAGGGCATAGAATTAAATTCTATGTTCAAGGGTTTTTATGTGATGCCCGGACAGACAAACAGACGCTTTGAGTTTTATTATACTCGTAGTACCTATAGACGAAAATTCAATACAAATTGATGATGTACGTAAGTCCAACGGAAAAGTAAATATTAATGAGTTGGTTCAATTAAAACCTGCATTAATTATAAAAACAACTTTGGTCGGTGGTGTGGTGTAGGCATCGGTTTTTAACATTTTTAACGTCTGGCAATAAATACTACCCGTAGAATGTGTCTGATAAGTAGGTATCCATTTCAAATTGTTTACAATTTACAATATTCCCTACAACATAATGTAAGAATCAGTCATCAGACTGTAAGCAAAATGAGTCCAATTATTACGTACTTCCAGGAACTTAAAATAATAATTTTCCATTCATAGTAAGGCAGGCACTGAATTAGTCACTAAGAAAGTGCGAAAAAGACAAGAATTACAATTTTTTGCGACACTTTTTAATAGCAAAATCATGTATAATATTCATCTTCTGAAATCTGCCGCCCCTAGGACGCTGCCGCCCCTAGGCCGCGGCCTATACGGCCTATTGACAAATCCAGGACTGGTAATCAGGACATTCGGGACTTCGCTGTCCCGAATTTGCTCTTCGAAAACGCTATTAAAACTTGTAACTCAGTAATGAACCGACCTGCAAAGCGTAATTATTATAATTACCATATAATATAATTATAGTCCCGGATTTGATTACCATCCACCAATGCCACCCGCGACACAGGAAAATCGAATGTGGAGGTGTGAGTGTATATGCGTTTTAGGGTTCCGTTTGGGTATACAAACGGGACCCTAAGACTCCGATGTATGTCTGTCTGTCACAGGCATAGGTCACAGGGCTCTATCATATGTCTGTGGCTCTATCCCTTGAACCTTATATTTATGTTTTCAACAATATCCCAGACAGAGATTGATTACGAATCTACTACTTCTATAATAAATTCTACTTCTAAAAAGTTAAATATTTCTTCAGAATGTAAAACAATTTTTTTTAACTTGTATGCGGAAATAAAACAAATACTCGAGCTCCGTGTTTGTGGTTTTTATACAGTGACTTAAGTAGGTGTAGGTAAGCTAATCGTTACGACTATCACACACGTTGATAATGATATAAAAAAGATTTGATAATCATTATCCAACATTTGTTAAAATGCGATAATAAATATTAAATAACGTTTATGCAACGTACTGTAGGACAGTGGGCCCGGGGGAATACAAAAAAAATATATAACATGAAATAACTACTTAAATAGGTAATCTAATAACACATTCTAAAATTTTAACAAAAAAGAACCGACTTCAAATGAAGTACATCCAATAAAAAAAAGAATCATCGAAATCGGTCGGCGTGATATTGAGTTATTCATCCATTTATTACAAATTTAAGACTTATATAATATGCTTTTGACATGGATGCCATTGTCAGATCTCGCTCAAATGTATGTGGGACCACACGACAAGCATCAGCTTTCGATTAAAAAAAGAATCATCAAAATCGGTTCACTCAGTCCAAAGTTCTGAAGTAACTAACATAAAAAAAATACAGTCGAATTGAGAACCTCCTCCTTTTTTTGAAGTCGGTTAAAAAAGGGAATTTCCTTGGATAAATTTCTACTGACTCTAAACGTTTCAACTACATTGTATTTAAGTATTATTCAATAAGAAAAATTGATCCATTATTAATTACATGCTGCTTACTTGAGCTCAATTTATTTTGTTAGTGTTTTAGTTTCATAGAAGAAGTAATTTCATTATTTAAACAAATTATAATATAAATCAGGCAAACAGGAAGTAACATAATATGTTAATGAAATTAATTAACAATAACGATAATAATAAATGGTCAAAACTCCAACCAATGCTTTCCATATTTGTGGTGTCTGCCTCCGAGTGCCCGACTGGTGTCATCGACACCGGGCATCGATTTTGTCGTATGATAACATTACGCAGGCCGACATTTCCTTCCTCGCCTTCCTCACAGCTCAAGGGGGACAGATTATTTAATTATAATAAAATAAAATTATTAATTTATTTATATAAACTTTATAATATTATATTACCCCGTAATATAAAGTAAACGCGAGGGCGGATACTGTATAGTTTACAATTGTGTAATTAAACTCATGGATGCTACCTTAGGTAGGTATACACTATACAGATTGAATGTTTGCGAACATACATGTCAATACTGTCTATATAAGTAGGTACATAAGGGAAATCCTTTGTACCCCTTTTTAAGAATAACGCAGGCACGTGTAAGATTAATAAATAATTATTAACATTACCTTTAAGATTAACTTATCAACTAATCTATCTATCTAGAACCCTGGTTAAGTACTATCTTACACACGTAGAATTAGATTTTTGGTAAAATTAAAGTTTATGCGAAGAAGTGCAGAAATCTAAATTTTTTGAATAATATGAATTAAAATTACATTTATTAAAGGAAAAACAGTAAAAATTACAATTAGAAATAACTCTTTGATAAATTAAATAACGGCCGAAGTTTGACCATCAGGCTGTCTCTAGTTAATATTACTATATTATGTTTGGCACAGTTTTCCTAATGTAAGGTATGTACCTACACCATTTGAGTTAAATTATTAATCTCTACAATTTTCACTTTTTTATATAACTTTAGGATGGTCTTGGGATCCAGATTCCTGATCAGGAATATGGTTGATAGTATTAGATAGCCTTGGTACTGAGTGATACAGTTATAATATATAGTGATGATAATACGAGTAATTACATATTTTTTGTGACGAGGTACGCACCTTCGGTGCAACAAAGTCACAACAGCTCTTTTGCAATTTTACAGAAGAGGACTTTTAAGATTTTTTTTCGCATTTATTTCCATATTACTGGATTACTATCAGCTTTAGTAGGTTAAAAATATACTATTGATTGTTTATAGTTTTTACTACAGTTTCACGTAAAATACTTGTTTTATAGACAATTCGGCATACTTAACTCAATTTTACATTTTGGCGATTTGCGACTTTGTTGCACCGAAGCTTCGAAGGTGCGGTATATTTTTCACGCACACAGAATCAAAAATTTGCATACATAACATAGGTACATAATATTATAATAAAAATTTAAATGAGTGTGAATGGTCGAAATTAAATCATAGAGAGAAACGATACCAGTAAACGCTTCATTTCCTCATCGCGCCGGAATAATTGCTCATTATCTATGTAAATATTCCACCTTAAATATTTTAAATGTAACTAATTATATAACGTTGATATACATAAATTAATTAGGTAGGTTGATCAGCCATTATGTAGATAATTATTTTATATTTGCCTTTAACAAATAAAAACCAGTATTTAGTTAGCAGTTTAGCAATTATAGGTGATTATAATTATCTGTTTTTACATTTTGTTCGATGACTTTTATCCAATATGTAATACTACTTATAGGTATTGTTTCTGTTTTAAAAGTACTTCTAAAAACATCTTAAGGTAAAAAAAATCACCATACGTGATCTATCTATCTATCTATCTATCTATCTATCTCTCTATCTATCTATCTATCTATCTATCTATCTATCTATCTATCTATCTTGCTAAATGTTAAAAAAGCCGGCCAAAAGCGTATTCGGCCACGCGCAATGTAGGGTTCCGAAGGGTGTAAGTTTACCGACTATTACTCATTAACACCTAGCCAAGTCCTTGTAAATTCATCATTATTATAACCTATTTTTGTGAATTTTTTCACTAGTGTATCTCCAACCGTTTAGTTTAGCTGACGTGACACTTAATTGACTCTAAGCAAAATTGGTATTTCAACGATACTCTACACTATGAGGTAGGTACACGACGAAAAAAAATTCATGCCCATGTCACCTGTACTTACCCTTAAAAATATTTTTCAATACGATTTAGAAGTATAAATAATTATGTATATTTATGACAAATAGCAGCTTTCTAGCACCAAGGGCCTAGGCGCTATGCTTCGGACAGAGGGATGGACAGACGGACGAACGGACATGACGAAACTATAGAGGTTCCGATTTTCTGATTCCGTTCCGTTTCCAATCTTCGGAACCCTAAACAGGACTAGTATAAATAAAATAAAAACCCGCCTGCTATCAAAAAAGGTATCATGGTATACCTTTTTGAAATCCTTATACAGAGCTCTTTAATTTGATAGCCATAAATAGCATTATTCGATTTTTTTATTTTTTTTACTTCAAACAAAGGCATCTCACAGCCATCATATTTATTTTTATTTCACTTATCTAAGAACACGTGGGTGATAAAGACATATCTAAGGATATTTTAATAATTTATTATAACCCCACAACCCCGTTCAGCGGTATGGAAGATATAAAGTACCTAATAAAGAATAGTACACACTACACACATTAAGATACGCGCGAAAAACATAACCCTTCCTTTGCCGTCGAGTAAAAAAAACAGACTGAGAGAAATGAATAAAGTAAACATGAAATTTATAAAATATCTTATTGATAGTAAAATAAATAAATTGATTCGGGTGCGAGTAAATGGACCGAATAAACGTGTGAAAAGTACCCGAACGGTGACTCATTTGTGTTGTAGGAAATCACAGCAACAGTCACTAACGTGGTCACTAGAGAACTGACATGCATAGTGACTAATATAAAACGTCAATGAAATTTATATCTACACAGTAAACATCCGTAGCATCATCGATTTCCTTTATTTCCTACAAAGTAAATAATTACTACAAATGTTAAGGCCGGTGACAAACGCGTATACGTAATATCCACTACGTTCATTGATGGTGAGTAAATGTTATGAGTAATAAAATTATGATAACATCCGCCTTTCCGAATTCCTAGATAATAAATACAACGGTACCGTAGACGAACAAGGGTAACCGACATAGTTCAAATAATTAACCGGCTGAAGTGGTAATGGGCTGGGCACATAGTGCGAAGGACCGATAACCGTTGGGGAAGAAAGGTCCTCGAATGGCGCCCACGTCTCGGAAAACGGAGTATAGGACGCCCCCCGACCAGGTGGACGACGACCTGAGGAAGACAGCGGGCATCCGCTGGACAAGCTTACAATATTTTAAGGCTAAATGTATATTTTGAATGGACTAGTTATTTATCTACTTCATGTTTCTGAATGTGCTACTTTGTCGTCGTAATGCATCATAAACAACACATGAGGCTATTTGCGAGATTCCTACCGTTACAAGGCAAATAGGTAAATAGGCTTTTGCGTAATCCTGATGGTAGGTACTTATGCAAGATGGTAGGATTCTGATTTGAATGAGCTGCCTTTTTTCTTTTTTTTTATGCTTTGAGCAGGCAAACGTGCAGACGGGTCACCTGATGGTAAGTGATCACCGCCGCCCATGGACATTAGCGACACCAGGGGCGTCATCAACGCGTTGCCGGCCAATAAGATGACGATAGACCCGCTTCTTGAAGGACCCCATGTCCATAGCTTGGAGGGAACACCGATGCAGGTAGCTTGTTCCACAGTTTACACGTGCGAGGTAGAAAATGACGTGAGAACCGGACTGTGGACGAACGCCAGGTATCCAGGTAGTGTTGGTAAAACCTGGTACGTGATGTGTGGTGACGAAAATCAACTGCAGGTATTAAGCCAAACAGTTCTTCAGAACATTCCCCATTGTACAGACGGTAGAATACACAGAGAGAGCCTACATCTCTCCTCAACTCAAGCGATTCTAATCCGTCTGTAAGCTTGGGATCGTCGACAAGACGAATAGCTCGCCGTTGAATTCGATTGAACGGATCCACTTGGCCAGCTGGGGCTCCGGCCCAAAGGTGGGAGCAGTACTCCATGTGTGGTCGAATTTGCGCCTTATAGAAGCCTAAGTGGCCTAAATGTCTAACACCTTTATTTTCTAGAATCAGTCGCAGATTTTACTGTAAGTAGTATCGGAGAGTATTTAAACAGATTTTTTTCCAGTTCATTCAGGTACCATCTGATCTCTTAATCCGACTACTTTTAAGTACCTAGATACTTATAATTTTAAACTAATTCCTCTTCTACAGAATCCATGAGTGGAATAATGACATTTAAAATAGTTTACTTAGATATTTCTGGCCTAGATCTTGCGAATAAAAGGTTTTTGTATGAGTATAAAAGAGCTCAAGTGGGTTCTGTGTGGTTTCTTAAGATATTACTTTGCATTTTATTTTTGAATGAATATTCTTTAATTAAGTAGAAGGTTTAAAATTTCGTTAGTTTAGCTTTAGGAATATCAGAGCAAGTAATAACGTAGCATAACTACATCTAGTTTAAAAAATATATGTCTCTTCATAATAAAACTTAAAAAAAATTACATTGCAGATCTTTGAAAACACTAGAAATATGAAAGTAAACAATTATTGGCCTTACACTCATTAGTACAATGAATGACATAACACTTTTGGGGTTTTGGTGGAACCATGGAACACTCCCATTGTTTACCATTGCCCATTAAACTTATGAACACTCCCAAGTCTAATTAATTGTTTAGAGCTATAGATATTGCAATGTTTACCCATACTATTTGATACTTTCACGAAAATAAAAATTGGTCATTCGCACTCATGGGACAAGAAAACGGCCATTAAACACGTAACACGTAAGCACACGTACCTAATTGCGTAGGTTAATTCGTGTGTATTGCCCCTATAGTAGGGTCGCCAACCTCAAATTTAAAAAAACAGGATTTGAAGTTGGAGAAACCAGGACAATTCAGTTTGAAAACAGGTCGCAGTAATAGAGTCGCTATAGTTAAATTAATATCTAATGAAAATGGGTGAAATGGAATTCAAGTAATTAAAATAATTATATTTTTAGTGAAACCACCCGTAACGTAACAATTATAAAAGAGGCGCGCGAATTTTAAAATTTAAAAACCCAGGACGCTGTTTAAAAACTATTCAGGACTTCCCAGGCCACTACAAAAACTGGGACATGTCCTGGGAAAACAGGACGATTGGCAACTCTACCCTATAGGTGCCTAATAGGGTTGTATAGTTAAAAACGGAGTTATACGGGTATCGTACTGGTTTGGCGAGTATTATGTTGATTGTTTCTTGTTGGGGAATGGGGTGAGGTTTTATAAATAACACATTGAACGACTGACACAGGGTTAGAATTGGAAGTAGGTAGGGAAAATATTTTGCTGCTTGCATAACACGTTCTTGATAACTTCGATTCAGTTGCTTACCAAATTTTTATCAAACTTCATAGTCTGAAAGTATTCTCATGGTAAATCGGCATTCTTATACAATAATGGTTTAATTCAAATTGTTCAAAATTTATTAGATATTCGATAATAATTATTTTGTCCTTCTTCAACGCTAGTTTCTAAGTTAACGGAGGAGATACTCGAAAGCTTAGAATAAGGAATAAACCTCGAAAGCTCGAAAATCTTAATTTTCTACAGGAAAACCTAATTATAAAGAGCACAGATTTTTAAGTGACACACCATCTTTTACATAATTAAGTTAATTATCTTATTATGCAGGCAAAATGAAAGTGAGAATGAAGTAAAAATACGCTCCCGTAAAAATGGTGGGGCATCTATTCATTGTGGTCTCCCACGATGCCGGTACGACAATGATCTTCGTTGCTAATAAAATACCCACTTTTAATAACTTGATATACATATTTTCAAGTAATTACCTGTTAGAGCTTTCACTCAGGAATAACGAAAAAGTGCTTACCTACTCTTAACTTGGAAAATTGTTTTAATTACAATTTACTGCACTCTAAAGAATAGCAACTTCTGATGAATCTTTCGGGGTTTTTTTTCAACCTATTGTCCAACTCATAACAATAATATACCTAATCTTATAGGTCAAAAAAGTAAGACACGAATATTAATAAATAACTTCATATAAAATTTATAATCATAATGTAGGGTAGGTGGGACTTCAAGGTAAACCATATAGCCTTATATCGACATTAGCGTGCGAAGCCAAACAGCATTCTTTTTGATAATCCAAGTGCCTTGATAATGTATCTACTAACTGATATAAATTATAAAATTATTATCTAAAAATTAAGTTATGTTGGAGAAGTCTTACGTGATAGCGTTTGGCGAAAAGATAAACACCAATTCATTTCAATAAGACGAAGCCAATAACAACAACATAACTTGTTTTAATTAAAAAAAACTTACTTGTTGAATGTCTCCTCGTATTGTTTTATTTCCTTTCTGGAGAACTCATGAAATTCCGTGAACACGTTCACAAATTTATATTTCGGCTTGACTTCGAGGCCCTCCTCTAATTTTTCGTTGATTTGCTGCCTTCTTGATAGTATTCCGTTGAGTTCGTCGGTGGCGGACATCGTGCAAAATTGCGCGTCAATTATAACCACGAAATACGTTTTGTTCGACAGGAGATTTACAACGCGTAGAGCGTAGCGTGCTGCGTGCGACTTTTAGAACACTGGCGGTCGGCGGTCGCGGTATACCGTGCTCGTGCTAGCTAAATGGGTGCCGTCAGTCGGCACTCGGCAGTGTCGACATTGGCAGTTTGTACTCTGTAGTCTGTACCTCGCACTCCGCGCTCCCTGGCGGGTCGCATTGTAATCACGTCGCGGGGGACGGAGTCACGGAGATCGGATTCGGAAACACTCGGAATCGGCGCGAGTCTGTGCCGCGCACGCCTCGTAATAATCTACCAGCCAGCTACCTCATCTTGCCGCAATCGAATCGCCGCCAAAATAAACCTCCACGAGGTTAGATTTTATTGCAGGATTTCGGATATAATATGAATAGCCTTGAGTCTTGAGTCTTGTCTTGACCCTGTGTAGATTGACAGAGATGTTAAGGTTACTATAGTTTGTAACAAGCATTATCGGGATGCACCGGTGATGCTTAAAATAGAACAGAATATGATAGACATCAACTAACAGTAATGTACATTTGTACATGTCGTATTTTCTAAATTAATTTTCCAAATTTGTACCTACCTGAAATTTTTCTTCAAATCTGCGTAGTACTCACCGAACCCGATCTATTTATAACTCTCCCGTCCTGATCCGACCACTAAAATACAGAAAAAATTGCACATCCTGAGCTATACGATTTCACTAAAGGCCGTAGTACAACCGATGTCGGGGCTAGGCTATTAAAGCATTATATTTGAAGCATGGGAAGCGGCACAACATGCCATAGGTGTATTTTGTGACTTATCTAAGGCATTCGATTGTGTTCAGTACGAAACATTGCTGTTTAAACTTGGCCACTGTGGTATAAAAACAAGGCCTTTAGCTTGATCGCGTCGTATTTGAGTAATACAATACAAAAAGTTAGCATAAACGATATTAAGTCATCGGGGTCACAGGCTGTGATGGGTGTACCGCAGGGCTCCATCTTGGGTCCGTTTCTTTTTCTGGTATACATTAACGATTTACCACATTATGTAAAGAACCAAGCGGATATTGTACTATTTGCTCATGATACGTCATTAATATTTAAGTGTGAAAGGAATAAAGTAAATTTCGACGACGTAAATAGTGCTCTTTTGCATGTGTCGCGTTGATTCACTATCAATAATAATTTACTATTAAATACAAAAAAGAAACGAAATGTATAGAGTTTGTGATACCTAATATTAAAAAAGTCAGCAAATCTCTTAAACTGAATAATGAAACATTGGATATGGGGGAATCGACGGCCTTTTTAGGGGTGACCTTAGATAGTAAACTTCAATGGGGTCCAAATATAACAAATCTCGCGACAAAATTCGGTAGGGCTGCTTATGCTGTTAGGAAAATAAGGCAGTATATTGACGTCGAAACTGCTAGGATAGTTTATTTTGCTTATTTCCACAGTGTTAGTCTTATTGTATCTTGCTATCTTGTATGTAAATCATAGCATCCAAATCTCTTTTGCAATCCATTTTACAAGCTAATTTTTCTTATGGCCCCGTTATTTTCTTTCCTTCTCTTTTATTTCTTGGCTAGCATAATACATATAAATGACATAATTATATAAAAAATAATCGTTAAATGTGTTCTTAATAATTCGCCATCGTTATAATTGAAGTAAAGGTTTACCAAATATAGTTTCAAATATAATCCTGCTTTTAAATACTATTGTATTGGAGATACATCTATTGTACACACGTCATGGGCTTAGCTGTATTAATATGCATGTTTCATTCATCCCTTGCAGTATTTTATCCATGTACCGGCATTGAAAACATCACGTACGCCTAGATTCAAAGGACCACAGCCTATACAACTTTATTTTTAGCTTTTTATTCAGACGATAATGATATCACAAACGACATGTATACCTATTAAACGAATATTGCAGAATACATCATACATCACATACGATACTAGCATTTGTTTACACGATAAGATAGTTAAAACCTCAGAATACGGAACAAACGTTAAAACCACACCATTGTAGGAACTTTTAGGGTTACGAAATGGTTACGAACGAAAAAATCGAAAAACGCAATCCATATAGGATCATTCGTGTGTTTGGGAGACCGCCCTTCACAGAAATTTTTTTCTGTAACTTTTTGGTACTCATGTGCTTTTTTGTGACCCAAAGAAGAAGGTATAAAGAAAACAAATGAATTTTGAAAAAAAAAATTTTAACGAAATTCAAATTTAAAAAAAAACTGTTTTGGAAACCGTATCGTGTGGCATTACAAATGAAAGGGCTTATTGTAAGAATCTCAAATGTATTTCTGTTAGAGTTCTACGATGGATAGTTTTAATTTTTTTTAACAAAGAACGAAAATTTAAGATGAAAATTTACCATTCCCCACCCTCCGTAACTACTGAGGCTATAATTTTGATAAAAATACACAAAATAGTTCTTTACTTATATTACTTATATACATATATTACAGGAAAACCTATATGAAGTGTATGGTCTTAAAAAAGGGCAAAAATAAATAAAATAGAAAAAATAACGGTAAATACATAATCATAATTAACGTACGGAACCCTCTCCACGCGAGTTTTACTTGCACTTGTCAAGTTTATTAAATGTCGTTAGGCTTTGAAAAGGTTACCTACTCTTGGGAGCTGTGTACTCTGAGGGGTCATGACATGAATCAGGTATCTAATATAGTTACATTATCAAAACCAAAAACATCACCGACGCGTTTGCGAACAAAAAGGAAGAAGAGGATTCGCTAACAAGAATGTTATTTGTTGATGAAGACATTATTTTTCCGCCTGTGTTAAATAATAATTATCGACACATAGGTGCGGATGGGATGGTTTGTTGCGTGAGTTGTCATTGTATTAAAATTTACATAATTGCTTTTTAACGAAATTATTTAGCTAGATGTAGATATTCCAGGTATTCATTTTAATTATAAAGTTGTGTTATATTTCCCCAGGGCGAAGACAGTGCTGACATACCTAATGAATTCGCCCAATAGTAATTTAATTTAGAAGCCAGCTGAAATGGAAAAACTCGTCAAACCTTTGTTGGATTCGGTGTCTACTGGACATCATGAAGCGACATTCAAGGTATTTGTTATACAATTATTTTTATAAACATAGGTACACATGTCATAAATACAATTTTAATTTCAAATTATTGCAGATTGTGAACATTTTAGTATAATGATGTCTTTGTACTATGTACGTCGATATTTCGACCCAGTTGCACTGGTCGTGGTTAGGGTTACCATATCTCAGGATTTGTCCTGAGATCTCAGGATTTTTGGACTCTTCTGAGGATTGCGGCTGGATTTAGCAAATCTCATGAAATCTCAGGATTTTTCGAATTTTCAATAAAATACAGCTTACATTTTAAAGGTTTCTTTAATAAAAAGTTAAACAAATTAAAAATAATCCTCCTTTGGTAATAATTGCACAATTAAAATCAATACTTTAATTTTATCCAAGTAGGTACTTAATCAGTTTTGTCATACTTAATAATATGTGAAGATGCCTTTTTAAGTAAAGTTTTTGTTCTTTAATCATTGATTTATAAAATACCCCACATGTTAAACTCTTCAAATTATATTTAATTAATAGTATAGCTTGAACTGAAGACATCGTTGTCGATTTCGGAGAAAATTCTCAAAATAAAAAAATTCAGGATTTTTCAATGGAAATTAGGCCTTTCTCCGGACTTTTGATTTTTTCATCTGGTAGCCCTGGTCATGTATGAATTTACTTATTTATTAGTTTTTTTTTATATATACAGTTACATTTGCTGAACATATTTTCTTAGCTTCATTTAATAAACCTGTCTTTACTGTCTTTAGATACGGTGAAGAATAATTTCTTACAATAGATAGTTGTAAGTACTTTATCTAAGTACAATATCATCAAATGAACAAAAAGTGGTATTTTATTTACCTTACTACTGTTAATAGAATACTACATATCTATCTTATAATATTTGTCATCACCAAATAACAAAACAGCGAAAAGTGCATCTAGAACTCGAGCCCGATGGTGTAATCAATGGAATCGTGTAATAAATACCTCAGGATGTGTTTCCTTTTCAAAAACAATGGGTTCGATTCTTTGGTACAAATTTTGATTTTCATGAAGTCTTAGTTTCATTAAAATCGAGCCAGAGATTCCTTAAGCACTTTTCGTTATTCCTCATAGTTACTTTTCGGATTTGGCTATTTACGCTCACTTGTAAAATACACCCCGTATACTCGTATTCATATAAGTATACCTACCGTATCTTGTACAATAAAGTAAAAAAACCATTTATAACAGTAGAAATATACTTACTTAATGCGTAATATTTACAGGTCCGAAAGCACGGAACGTGCTCGCGAAAGCGACGTGGAAAACAATGATAAAGATAAAATAGCTATGATTAATATGGGGTTACTGCCAAAAAAAGGAAAACTACAATTGATCAAGGAATATTTAATTGATTACACTGAGAATTCTAATCTTCACGGACTTAAATATATCGGAGAGAAAAAGAGAACTTCTGTTGAAAAGTAAGTTATTTAAGATGTTTTCAGCTTCTTGGGAATTTATGCAAGGATCTATTTTGACCGGACTATTAAGAAAATGAATATATTAATAAAGTTCTTTTTGGTATTAATTTGTTTTTTCGACTTTCATTTGTTTCTTTTAGGTGGACCATGGCCTATATATTTATTGATTTGCATATTATTATTAAGTACCTACTCATCATGTATGTAAGTGAACCACCGGCAATAAAAGTTCCCGTGGTCCACCCAGGTGGACTAATCAGGAAAACCACGACCGACGCCTGGAACCTAACACTCTTCCATTTCTCATTGATTCTGCCTGTGTCGTTACTGTCTATGATGTCCATGGACGACGCTGATTTACCATCAGATGGCTCGTCTACACTTCTGTAGACTATTTAAAAAAATGGTGTTGTTGTTATAAGTACTAATAACTAGCCCTCGCATCGGGAGGGATGATCTTTACTCAGACATTTTATAAGATATTTTCTTTACGAATCACGTTAGCTAAACATCGCATGTCAATTTGACTACCTATCGGCAGATTTAGATACTATCACGTTTAGAAGGAAACACAAGCTGTTTTACTGACGAAAATCATCTTTATTACTTTTCAGAATATTTTGGCTTTTTATGTTCACCTGCTCTGTAGTACTGTGTGCAGGTTTGATTCGGAAAGTGTGGATAAAGTGGAATGAAAGCCCAGTGATTGTAAGCTTTGCTGAAAATCCCACTCCAGTTTGGCAAGTAAGTAACATAAGTGTGTAAAGTAAGTGTACTTAAGAACCTAACAACCGTTATAATGCTCTCGAGTCACGATTCCTGAAGAGCGATCGCTATGCCTGGGTTTTTTTAGTATTTTTCATATTTACTTCCGCGGTATAAAAATTATAAGGAGTAAAATCAAACTTTTCCGTTACGTTATGCGTTATGTCCGTTATGCCTTATGTTTGTAATTCGTAACACAGAATCTATTATTGTGAATTTGTTAAATAAAAAAGTCACGTTAAATTAAATAATTAATAAACATAAATAAATGTATCAAGCATGCATTCAGTAATATAAAAAATGCGTAAAATTACCCTTATTTATTTATCTATTTTATAATCGTTCGTAAGGAGGAAACTTCAGTTGTGCGTCGGAGCTGACACACACTATTTTCATAAAGGTGTTACTAATTTGGGCCAAGTATAAAAAAATATCCTTCCCTAAACCAATTTTATTGGATTGCAAATGACCGTTGTTACCATCCCAGTGATATTATATATTAAAAAGAGGCAGATATGTCATAAGCGCGCGCGTTGTGTGACTCAAAAAGTTCCCAGTTGGGAACTCTTATTCAGGTGAAGAAGAGATAGTGATGTAGTTTTGACGCGAGAGCGATAAAGACGTGCGATAAAGCAATAAAGCGTGCCTTGCGGACATCGGAACAGATTTTTCGGTTGATTTGTAAGGGCATAACGTACCTATATTTATTTAAACATCATTGTACCTACCTATACTCTCAGAATTACTGGAACGTTAAAAAATTTTTGGCATTGGTTTGTAAATAAAATATAATACCTACCTATGTTATACAATACAATAAAATGATATTTTATTAACAACTTCTTTCAGATTCCTTACCCAGCAGTAACCGTTTGCTTCGAAACTAAGGCTATGCAAACTAAATTCAACTTTACTAAATATTACCATCTTTACCTTAATGAGACCACACGCGCAAATCTTACAGATGAAGAGTAAGTATTATTTTTTTATGAAAAAAATGGTTGTCTGTAAAGTCGGTTTACGGACGGTAGTTTAACGTGACAACGTCATGACAAAACATTGATGAAGTAAGTAGTGCTCGAATATAATATTATCTCTGAAAATTAACTTATAATTAAAAACTTTTATCTTTATACTACAACGCCATCTAGAACTCCTGAACTAAACTATCTTTTCAGCAAGTTCCTTTCTGACTTAATTGTGTATATAGTTTTGTTCATAGATGGCGCTTTCTCCATTGTTCGCTCGCTCGCTGAACGCGACAAATTAGTCATCATTTTTCGTGCGTGCGCCCGACATCGATTTAATAGACGTTGTCACGTCAAAAAGAAGGTTTTTTATGTAACTAGCTGGCAAACGAACTGACGATCCATATGATGTACTTCAGTTACAACAAAGGCATCACTGATGTGTTGAGACCCAAGAAAGAAAAGAGAGAAAGATAGAAGTGACTCAAGCAATATCGCACATTCAGTGGAAAAAAGGCATAAGATGAAAATTGCAATTCTACAGGAGAACAAAAAGACTTTAAATATCAGTAAGCAGTCAAAGGAATTTACATTACGATTTCTTGCACAAAAACATCAAGATTAATGATAAAAATTTGAAAAAATTGAGCTTAAGCAGCTTTTGTCCCTCTTTCCAATCTTAATAATAACTAAAATTCAACGTAAGACGACTTATGCATTTTTTCCACTGAGGGTGCGATATGTAAATTTTGAGCCCCATTGATGGAAATAGTTCTGAATTCAGCGTGCAATGGAAGGAAAAGGAATGTAGCATACGCATCCACCGAAATCAGGATGGCTTTAATGCTACCCTGGGACAGACCGCTTAACGGGTCCACGATAACGAACTTTGAAGGTTCTTCGATATAGGCCACAACAGTTAGGCAAATGCACGGCACCTACCTGGTCTGCTGCGTGTACGCCTCGATGATCTTCCACCCGATGTGATGAGGTTTGTGATAAGCTTGAGTGATGACACGGCACTGCTGATGATGGATTGATGAAAATATACGCGTTCACGCCCGATTACACACGATTTAGATTCTTTGAATAGCGAGATTGATTTTTGATGCGCGCGCGCCGACAGCGTCGTTGTACCGAGTCGAATTGCTGGACGATAGTGGCGCCATCTTCATGACAGGCGTCAAGATTGACAGGAGTGCCGGCAAGACAGATTAAAAATAACTGTCATCCGTCACTGTTGTGGCAGGCGAAAGTTAATAAGAAATTGATAATTTACGGTAACGAAACATTCCGCCCACCAAAATACCTATGGTATTTTCTGGTTAATAATGAAAAAAAAAAGAAAAAAGATTTATAATGGATTCGAAAACTTGATTTTGATATTGATACAGAACTACAACGATTACGATTATGTATTACGATAATGCTGTTACGATTATGATACTACGATTACACTATGATAAATGATAATAAACTAACAAGATTTGCTTATAACTAAAGTGTGATGTTACGATTTAAACTAGTCTTCTGTAGGCAGAGGACAAAGTTTAACCAACGGCCTTTTAATAAGATGATTGTTTGTTGTTCTTACCACAGCGCTTCTGGCTACACCATCCACACCATGATTTAGTTCCACGACCCTAGCCAGCGCCCATTGCAAGGGGCTACGATTTTCGTCTTTAATTATCACCATCGAACCTAT
Organism: Thymelicus lineola; assembly: GCA_963932265.1. Lineage (NCBI taxonomy): Eukaryota > Metazoa > Arthropoda > Insecta > Lepidoptera > Hesperiidae > Thymelicus > Thymelicus lineola. The sequence continues at coordinate 7,815,743 of OZ010697.1, read as the reverse complement.
CGATAACGGTTGAGAATGTTTAGTCCATTTGGCTCGTTGTGTAAGAGTGTTTAAATATTCGGTTTTCCATCTGGACCAAAAACTCTGTTGAAATGCTTGCAACATCTGCCACCGATGAAGCCGATTTATATTGATATTAGCGAGATCTTCATCAGGGACAGCTGTCAAAGGCTCTAAGGTGAGAAAATGACCTGGTGTCAAGCACGAAAGGTCATTGGGATCGGAACTGATGGGGCACAAAGGTCGTGAATTTAATATCGCTTCGACTTGAACGAAAAAAGTTGTAAGCTCTTCAAATGTAAGTACTTGGTCACCTACAACTCGATAAAAATGTGATTTAGCAGCCTTAATTTGAATTTCCCACACGCCTCCCTGATGGGCGGCACCCGGAGGGTTTTGTATGAACTGAATTTGCTCCGCGCTAGAAGCCTGATGCATTAAAGACGATAGTTGATTTCTAGCACCGATGAAATTAGTACCGCAATCCGAATAGATAACATTGCACCGGCCGCGACGACTAACGAAGCGACGAAGCGCAGCGATGAAGCCCTCAGTCGATAAAGTTGAAACTACCTCGAGGTGGACCGCCTTCGTTGCGAGACAAACAAACAAGCATAAATATGCCTTGTCTATTTTTGCACCACGGTGTGAACCTAGCTTAATGCGAAAGGGTCCACCGAAGTCTACTCCTACTTTAGAGAACGGTTTAACTTGATTAACTCGCATAGAAGGCAGATCGCTCATGAAGGGCTGTAACGGTTGCGGGTTTGTGCGGAAACATTGAACGCATTTAGAAAGGCGACGACGAATTGTTCGTTTAGCGGCGATAATCCAAAATTGTTGAAGGAGTAAGAAATGTGTAGTATTTATACCTGGATGTAGGTAAGTCCGATGTATATTGTCGATTATTAAAAACGTTAAAGGATGGTCAGAAGGTAAGAAGGCTGGATGCTTGTGTTCGTATTGTAGACCAGATCGAGATATCCGGCCGCCCACCCTGAGCACACCCTGCTTGTCGAGGAACGGATTAAGCTTACGAAACGGTTTTGATAACGGTTTGTTATTCCGTAAGTGCGATATTTCTTCGACAAATGAATTCGATTGAACATGTTTAACGAGTTGCATTAGAGCCGAATGACGTTCAACGTTGTTAAGGAAATTGGAACCACTCGCTTGTTTTGGATTTCGAGAATTGTTAATGAAACGATTAATGTAAGAGATAATATTAACAATTTTTTGTAACGATGAGAAACGAGATAAAAGATTGTCAAAAAAGTTTGATTCGATATTTATGCTATTTTGAATTTTACCAGAAACTAAATTAACTAATTTTCGTTCTTCCGATTTAACTATTGCTTCATCGTCCGCAGTGTATAATATTATGGTGTTTGAGTTCAATGGCCACGATTTGTGATCCTTGGAGAGCCAGGAAGGACCCGCCCACCATAACGAATTGTGAAGAAGCGCACTAGGGAACTGTCCACGGGAACAGATATCTGCAGGATTGTCTCCCGAGCACACGTGATGCCAACATTCGGTAGGTGTTATGTCTTGGATTTGACTGACTCGATTAGCGACGAATGTGGCCCAACGAGATGAATGAGAACGTAGCCAGGAGAGAACTACGGTTGAATCTGACCATAAGTAGACAGCATCGATATTGATACGATCAAGGTATGTTTCGCGTACGAATTTATACAACTCGGAGAGAAGAACAGCCGCACACAGCTCTAGTCGAGGTAAGGAAATACGTTTAAGAGGAGCAACACGAGCCTTTGAGCAGACAAGAAATACTTGGATCGCTCCAGTGCTATCAGTGACGCGTAGGTATATAACAGCACCGTACGCGGTTTCTGAACTGTCACAAAAGCCATGCAGCTCATACGATTTAGCTTTGATACACGTGAGCTGGCGTGGTATGAGAAGGTTAGTTAATTCTGGTAATTGATTTTTATATTTGTTCCAAGTACTAATGACCTCATCAGGTGGCGTTTGATCCCATCCAACACCGAGAACCCATAGACGTTGAATATAAGATTTGATTTGTATTGTGATGGGCGATAAAAATCCTAATGGGTCGAAGATTCGAGCGAGTTCACTCAAAATGGCACGTTTAGTACAAGGCCGATTTGAAGGTTTGATTTCAAACATGAATTTATCCGATGATGGATCCCATTTCAATCCGAGAACCTTTAAAATCGATGGCTCAGAGTTATCGAGTGATATAGATCCTGATAAACAGGCCGAACTAGGAAGATCAGAAAGCAGACATGGATCACTGCTTACCCATTTTCTAAGCTCAAAACCACCAAGGCGAAAGAGGGCGATGAGTTGATTTTTAGCAACTTGAGCGTTATCTAATGTGTCACATCCAGTCACAACATCATCGATGTAGACGTCCGACAGAACGATATTCCTCGCTATAGGATACGAATCCCCTTCATCTTCAGCAAGCTGTCGCAGAGTACGGCAAGCGAGATATGGAGACGAAGAGACGCCGTACGTCACAGTATTCAGACGATACTCTTGGAGCGGATCATTGGGTGACACTCTCCAAAAAATACGCTGATAGTCACGATGTTCAGGCGCGATAAGAATTTGGCGATACATCTGTCGAGCGTCAGACATAAAAACGATGTTATGTTCCCTAAATCGGAGAAGAATTTCCAGAATGTTAGGTTGTAATTTTGGACCGGTAAGTTGCGAATCGTTTAAGGAACGGCAGTGAAGATCCTTGGCCGAGGCATCGAAAACCACTCGAAGACGGGTCGTTTGCGAATCAGGACGTAATACGCAATGATGTGGTATGTAGTACTTCCCTTGATTTAATTCGTCAGTTGGAACCAAGGACATGTGACCAGAGTCAATGTAGTCAGACATAAAGTTAACGTATTGTTCACGTAACGTTAAGTCACGTGAAAGACGTCGCTCAATCGCATAAAAGCGACGCAAAGCTACTTCACGGGAGCCCTCGAAGGTGGCTTCTGAATCATTTTTAAACGGTAAGCGCACAATGTAACGTCCAGATGAATCCCGATAATGATCAGATACAAATTTTTGTTCACAAGATGATTCATCGGATGTCAAAGTTAACGGTCTCGGAATTGAATCGAGTTCCCAAAAACGTTGAATTAGCGAATTTAAATCGTTTTCGATGTTCAATGCAGTCGTCTGCAGTAATGAATGAGAAGCTAAGCGGGTTTTACCTAAAAGAAGCCACCCGAATACGGAATTGAAAGCATCAGGTTGATTTGAGTTGCCTTTTATACGTTGGTGGAGAAGCGATTCGATAAAAACGTCCGCGGCGAATAATAGATCGATGGATCCTGGTACATCAAATCCTGGATCCGCTAAAGGTAACGATTTGATATGTGACCACCCCGATGTGTTTAATTTAGCGATAGGTTGGTCGCCGCATATCTTTGATATTACGTGCATATCCAAAGTAAAAAGGATTTTATCGTTATTACCGATAGAACAGGTGACGTCACCGATAAGAGACGTATCTGTATCTCCGAGTCCACTTACAGTGGTAGAAGCTGCAGTAGGAATAAGATGAAGCCGTTTAACTGCTGCCTCCGTGATAAAATTACTTTGGCTACCAGTGTCGAATAGTGCACGGAACGATTGCATAACGCCAGACGCATCCCGGACTTGTACGATAGCAGTCGCCAGCAAAACGGTCGTGTGGACGGGTTCCCTTGTGACCAACGACGATACGATTTGATTTGATTCGATAGATTTATCGCGATGGAGCAAGGTGTGATGTTTCCGTTTGCATGTACGACACGAAAATATTGATTTGCAGTCCTTTAATTGATGGGATGGTTTTAAGCAATTAAAACACCATTGTTTATCATTAGCGATTTTCATCCGTTCATCGATAGATTTTTTGATAAACTCAGAACATGATGAGATCGAATGTAAGTCACCACAGAAAGAGCATTTACTGGTATAAGTTACGATTTTGGATTGCGATTGGTCAGTCGGTCGGTCGCGGTCGGTCGCAGCGATAAGTGAATGAGACATGTTTATACGTTTGGGTTGCACGGGAGTAGAAGACCTTTGAAAAGATTTTGATTTTGATAACTCAGAGAAATGTGTGTCACGTAATAATGCTTCACACTTCGATTGCAAAAACCCTTTAAGCTGTTCATACGAAGGAAGTTCAAATTCTGAATACTTTTCTTCAAAACTGCGGCGGATATCAGTGTCAAGCTTCGATAAGATATGATAAACAAGTATAAAATCCCATTGACTAACCGGTAAATTTATTGTTCTCAAAATACACAAGTTTTCTTCCAATAAGTCAAGTGATTTTCGAAATTCATGACCGTTATTGCATTTGAAGTTAATATTCAAAATATCACGCCAACAAGTAAATGCTAAATCCCGTTTACTTTTGTAGCGGGCGGTGAGAGCGTCATATGCGCTGCGATAGTGCTCATGAGTCATCGGGAACGTTTTAACGATCGACAACGCATCGCCGCTAAGGGAAGATATAAGATAATGAAACTTCTCCGTGTCACTAAGCGAGGTTGAATTGTGTATTAACGCATTAAAAGTATCAAAATATTCAGGCCATTTTTTAATATTACCGTTAAACGACGGAAGTATGATTTTCGGTAACCGTATGTTAGATGATGAACAACTAGGAGGTTGAGGCGTGTCACTTTTAGTCAAATTACGATGAATCGATAATACCTCATAGTACATTTCATCGAAACGTTCCTGAATTTCACTATCTGTATCGTTTTCCGAATCATTTAAAAGTTCCAAAATTGTAAAATGCGCGTCTTCGAAATTCGCGGCAATTTGTTTAACGTTTTGATGATATGAAAAGAATAAATCTCGCTTAGATGAGTCAGATGCAGCTAAAATACCTATTTCTAAGGCCTTTGTTATACGATTATAAGCAATGGTTCGTCTTCTACGTAAAGAAGGCAAGTCTTGAACGTTGTAACCGATATCCATAGATTTCGACTTCGACTTCTTTAAAATACTTGATTTACGTGTAGAATGTTTACTTAAAAGCGACATGGTTTTATAACGTTAGATAATTTGTATAGTTGAATAATAAAACAATAATTGAAACCTTTAAAATTTGTGTTAGAACGTCAATGCGATATAAAACGATTGTAAGTAAACAAGTAGATTTGATGCACAAAAACAATGTCTCAAGCATAAAACGTTAAGAATGCACTCAATAGATAACGAGTATTGACCTTGACCGTGATGTCTATAGAAAAATATAACCATACAATATTGACCCCTAGTTAGTATGAACGCACATATAACGCATGGGTCTTTTTACCTTGGTCGGATTATAACCAGAGGTTCGTACACCCTGCGACACGGGACGTTTGTTATTCGATACAAAAAAGATACAGATTAATACTTGATGATAGGGTGTACATGAAATAAGTTAAACGATTATTATAGTCTATGACCAAATGACCAACTTAAATCGCAAGACAAGTGAATCACTTTGTGAGTACTCTGTGGTAACACGTAATGAAATTGCGTTTTTGATGCGTCGAAGCAAAGCGACGACGCGCGTTTATATTTCGAACTACCTCCTTGATATGAAATATAAAATTGTACGATTGAATAAACGATATGGAGTCCGAAATGAAATTATGTTTTAAGATAACGTTTTTAGAGGATGAATGTTATTGATGTATGATGTGTGAGTATGTTAATAACGTGATATGTGGTTGGATTATTGCGAGCCGATATTAAATTAAGCACCGATGTGATTAGTGATTGCCTAATTTGTGATCCCACAATAACCTACGATTATTCTCGAACTTGTTCGATGGTGATAGTTAACACAGATATTTGATATGTATTTCTGATCGGATGGAACAGCCTAGAATGCGATGGGTATCTACAGTTCTTATATAAAACAATAGATCGATAATTATATTCTAAGCTAACGATTAATAACCAGAAATACCACAGTAAATTGATGGCGTTTACGATGTGAATTGGTGGAAGTCCCGGGTTTCGGTACCCAATCTTACGAACAATGCAAGTTAAATAAAAATAAAACCTTTTTACTGTATTTTTATAGGAAACACCTATTTGAAGATGTCTCAATGGTTTGCGATGATCATCTAGCTCCTCCCACGGGCAGAAAATTCTCTCTTGGGAATGTAACGGTCGACAATATAAAAGAAGTACGTATTTTGAATTTGATACAGACAACCACAGAACATCTAAATTAAATAGATATTCTGTGCGGACAACCGAGTCCGTTGCGTTTTGTGTCGCCTAATGATTTGGATTTCCCAACAAACTATGTATATCTACATATACTTAAATCTTATGCCTAATTAATTAAAATTTTCTTTATTTTGTAGCTTTCTCCAAATATTACGCAAGTTTTTATAGCATGCAAATGGAAAAACGTGCCCAGCAATACGTGCGACGATTTATTTTCTCCAATCATCACTGAAGAAGGATTATGTTATACCTTCAACACCATGAGCGCTGAGGATCTATTTCGAGAAGAGAAGTATGTAATTTGCGAAAAAAAAATCACCCTATTTCCTCTAAATAATAAAATTATAACGACAAAATCATTCGAAGGAATGTTTGCCTGAAAGAATCATTGCAGTTTTAATCGTATTGTGCTATTATCATTATAAAGATAATTAGTATTGTACCTATTGTTTTTATAGTTATATCGTAATTTATTCTTTTTAGTATACATACGGAATACGAGTACTTGGGATATCGAAATTCAACACAATCGTGGACGTTAGAGACTGGGTATCCGCCTTCTGCTCCGCTTGAGACATACCCTCATCGAGGCTCCGTAAGGATAATAATGAATATAAAGTCGATAAACTTTGTTATTGTATCTAATCTTATGAATAAGAACATAAAAATATCACGTGTTAATATTGAAGACTAAGCTTCCTAATTTTTTATTAATTGAATTACTGAACAATATACGAAGACCCAAAATTTTCAGGGATTTGGTGCAAAAGCCGGATTGGTTATGCTTCTACGTGTAAAGGAACAAGATTTAGACTATCTATGCAGGGGCCCGGTTCAGGGATTTAAAGTAAGTATGCGGTCAGATTAAATCAACGTTAATTACGTTGAAATCAATGACATTATATACAAGACATGCCAACACGGCGCTAGAAGTACGCCAGTCGAATGTGCATAAGTATAGCGATTTCAATTCATACAGTTGATAGCTGCCGTGAGTGAGGCCGTCTTTGGGCCGTCTATAGTTTCACCAAAATGCCGAGTTGTTTTGAGATTTCGAAAAAATCATATCTCCAAATTTAATAAAAATGATGGATTACATACCATAGGTAAGTACATAAAACGTTATGTTAAATATTGGTACTAATATCGAATATTTCTTTTAACTTTTACTGACTGTTCCGTACTGAATTTGTTAGTGTGCTAAGTGTGCAAATGTGTGCCATTTGGTCATAGATCTCGTGACGCGCTGTGACGCGAGCGACCTCGAGCGACAAACACTAGCTGTCTTTTTCACTATTATTATGGTTTTAGTAGTGCCATCCCTTTTACATAATTTATCAATGTGTGATCGGTTTAATGAAACAAAAGATAAACGTGTGTGTGTTGAAGCTCGATCGGAACAGATTTTTTGGTTGATTTCTAAGGGCATAACGTATCTTTAGTTATAATATCATTGGTTGAAATATTTATATCGGCCGTGTATCTATAAGAAGAAGAGCCTATGTCCTGAAAATTGAAGCCAAGAGCCATATCCAATACGTCCTAATCTCAGCGGACGCCAAGGCGACATCGCTGATTACGTAGCCTCATTTCCATTTTACGTCGCCACGACATTTAGTCGCCATAGATGTTCTAACTAAAAGGTCATATCACTTGGAGCATCACGTGTTATATGATGATATGTTTTTAGATTCTGCTTCACAACCCTGCCGAACTTCCCCGTCTATCGCAACAATATTTCAGATTGCCATTAGCAGAAGAAGTAGTTGTCGCTGTTAAACCAAAAATGATGACGACTTCAGAAGGCTTACGGCCCTACGATCCTGACAGGTATTTATATAGCCGCAATAGTACCTAGTACTAAATACTTACTCGTAGTTGTCATAAATAAAAGATACCAATTAATCTTATTGTCTTGCGAAATATCACCTTAATTCTTTTTTAATTTTTTATCTTCTTTCAATGTTTTGCAAGGCGGTTTTTCTTTTCACAGTTTTCCTTTTCTTTCTTTACCAATTCTAAAATTCTGATTCTTCACAACTTTATAAGCTATATCCTCTTCCTTTTCTATGTTCTTATTGGGGTTGACAGATGGCTGGGGAATCCGGGGATGTCCCGGATTCGAGCTGTGTACTATGTAGCGCCAGGTAACAAGGGGTGCTAAGTGTGGTAACCTTACGGTGCCCACTGCCCAGGCGGCTCGATAATATTATGGTTGGCGACCTTTGTTTTATAGAAAAAGACCATCTCACTCAAAAGCCCAACTACATACAATACACAAGTAGAATTGTCAAGGTCTGGCAACCCTAATTCTAATATCAAGAATACTTGAAACCGTTGTTTGCAGAAACAATGCTGTTTGAAATAATATGTGGTTAGTTGATGAAATAGGTACTTACGTTATTTTTCGCAATAGTGTGAACTACGTGATGTGTTAGCAATTAATACCTATTATGTTATGAAACTTATTATTTTTTATTATTTAAATAATTGTAATATCTACTTTCAGGCGACAATGTTATTTCCCAAGCGAGCGATATCTCCTATTCTTTAAAGTTTACACCCAAACTAATTGCGAAATGGAATGTTTCACCAACTTTACAAAAGCTAGATGTGGTTGCGTTCATTTTGGATTGCCACGTAAGTATGACTATAGATACGGGTGTACCTCCAGTTGCCCCCTCTGGATTCCATTTCCGGGGGTCTACGTCAACAAAAATTTAGATTTTAGACGATGGAAGGTATGGGTACCTACATCCGTTTCAGTAATGTCTTTGAAGTTACTGATAGCCATGGGCAACGGTAACCGATCATGTTTTCTCGTTTGTCAGCTATATAAAAAAAGAAGATCAGTGATAACTAGAGGATTAAAAGGGGTGTAGTATAACTACTTTCTCTTGCCCTCTTTATTATATAGCTAATATTAATACCTACTGTTTTTAAGGTGATCCCGATACGAAAGTTTGTAGTGCGGGTAGCATGGAGTGCTTGAATAATGCTCAGAGTAAGTGTCGATTACTTTAAGTTTATTTGTGTTTTTACAAATTTATATTTATACACACATATTTAATAATTGTGTCTACGAATATACTTGCACAATTTGTATCGAGAGACCCTCCTGGTTTTTTGAAGTTGGTAAAAATGACCTGGCTCCTGCCATTTTATTTGGATGGAACAACTCTTCAAGTAAGGCCAATTTTTCATGCTCGTTGTCTACTCTGTTGAACCATAGAGACGGCATTAGTGTCCCTTCTTTTGGAGAGCTCTGGGGTATGTTTCACCAGCAGTGCTTGCTTATACCACTGAATAGATAATATTATAATTACATATACCAACACATTTCACATAATGGTGCAGTCGCGGAACAGACAAACAGAATATTGCTCGACTGGGCGTCGTTGTAATATTCCTGTTGTGTCTGTTTTGTACTTTAGTGTTGTATAAGTCTATGAACCACTTATAATAAGGTTCGTCTGCTTTAGCTTTTGATATTCAAGCTATATAATTATTTCAGTGGAACTAGCGACAATTGAAATTCAGACTGGATTGGAGACGAAGACTGACAATGACACGCTGGGAGAGGCTCGGGAGGTAGCCGCCCGTTGCAAGTGCTTGCCCTCGTGCACCTCTATAGAATATGAAGCTGAAACCTCACAAGCCGACTTCGATTGGAAGGCTCTGTATGGCGCATATCAAATCAAAATCGACGATAAGGATGATGAGTAAGTACATAAGTCAATTTTTGATTAGTAAGATACCATTATAATAATCACAAAATTACATAACAATCAAGATGCATAACAGAAACGTAAAACTGGAGTTCAATCATATCTACTCCTAGATGATGTAGATATTCTCCAAATAGGGCAATTATATTTCCCACGCCGAGACAATGTGATGTCAGGATGTAAAGAATAATATAATTATATTTGATCGCCACAATCTAACGCTGTCTGTACCTAGGGGAGTTCGCCATCAATTCAATGCATAGTGTACATCAATTGTGTTATATTTGCCTGATTGTATTTACTCCTTGGATCCAAGTTTTATTATTATTAAACATAAAAATGGGTGATATTTCTTCATAACACACAATTTGAAATGGTAACCTAACAATAGTAGATTCTTTACTACGGCAGCAAACCACTACTTTTAAATCGAAAGTGTTTCTTTGAATTCAGAGCGAAGTGAAGCATTAGAGCCTTCGCCTCGCGGGCTTAAAATAGTTCTGCACTTTTTTTCTAACATTTTATTAATCTGGTTCGCAAGTATTTTACTGCGATTGGTACTGCGATTTCCATAGTCATATATTAAGTCAAATTTATTTTCAGCCTTCACTACTCGAGGGTAATGATATATTTCAAGGAAGCACAATTCATCACGTCCCGGCGCTCTGAGCTGTACGGACAGACAGACTTCCTCGCCAACTGCGGCGGGCTGCTGGGACTGTTCATGGGCTTCTCCATTCTCAGTGTCGCTGAAATTGTCTACTTTGTCACTTTGAGGTAATCTATTCTATCTCTATCTTTTTTATTTATTTATATTGTAATATAAAACACAAAAAAATGTTTGTACGGATGTCCTAACTGAAACCATCCAACTGATATGCCTCAAAATGGTTTCATTTGAAAGGCAATACTCCGACAATGCACACACAAGGCACATTGGGTGCATTGATATAAAATTCGATTTTACACTTGTCCCATACTATACAACAAGTTGAAGATAATTTCATCAGCGTGGTATGCTGGCATGGTTTCAGTATTCGGAACCGCTCCAATACGGCTAAAAGTATAGTATGGAAGTTCTGGGAAAAGTTAAGTAATTATTTAATTAATACCAAATGAAATTTATCTAACTTTAATAATTACTACACAAATTGATCCCTAAAAGGATTAAATGATGTAAACATTAAAATTTAAATTAACATAATGCCTGAAATAATTGAATAGCAATATTGAGGTGCGGGTATTTAAGACATACATACATAGGTTAATTGAAGCGAAATGAAGGCACAAATAAGTATAATATGTAATGCTAATGTAATATTATTAATATATGTACCTGGCTTTTGTCTTAATTGTTATTTGACATTATGTAATTAAGGACCTAGAAGGCTAGAAATAAGCCAGAATGTTGACACTTATAGTACCTACCTAATATCAATACATCTTTTTCACAGACTTTGGTGCCGTCTCAAGCGCCACCGTCGAAGAAATTCACTGAAAACAGATATTTTAAACTCAAAAGCTAAAGTTGCTTTTGATTAGAATGTTCCTGTGGAATATTCATAATTATGTACAATGCACTTTCTACTCTCTTGCAACTTTTGAATAAAAATTTTATTATTCATAATGTTATCGTGAATGTAACTGGTATACAAAGCTTAAACGTTGTGGAGAAAAAATAAATATATTTGAATCATACAACCAGCCTTTTATTTATTATTCAATTCAATACCTCGACGAATTGTAACGAATAATGTAAATTTATGATTTAAAGGGTCAAAATTTTGCGTGAAAAAGTAACGAACGTATTCGGCATACACCCTCACAAATTTTCATATTTATTTATAACATTAGTAGGAAGTAGAATCATGGGCAGGAAGGAATGTCTAACAGTAAAAGTTTTTTTTACACAAATAAGTTAATGCTTGACCACAATCCCACCTGTTGGTAAGTGGAGATGTGATCCAAGGTGGTGAGCACATTAACTTAGTAAAAGCCTATAAATTCGAAGTAAAGGAAAAATCCAATAACCAAATTAACTTTTAATTATTTGGTAAGGTTTTTGGAGTTTAACTCCTTTAGAACCGATTTTCATATTTAAGTTAGTTTTGCAATTCGTAAAACAGAATGTAGATGGCGTTTTTACTGATAAGTAACAATGCCATTTAGATTTTGATTTGACATTCGCAAACTAGATGGCGTTGTTCCTGATTTGATGGAGCTGACACACATAATTTTACGGCATCAGCTGAAAGATAATTTGATAGATCTTGAGAAAAAATATTATTGGATTGAAATAATTAAGTTTTTTCATGAAATAAATAAATGTTTATTTTAAAGGTAGTTAAATTACCTGTTCAATAATGCCGCACCCACGTAGTACACGTTAGTATATTAGCACAGAATAACAGTAGGTATTAGGTCATTGGTGGCGGTAGACAATTAATTTTACATAATATGAGTAACATGCAAATTTCCCAAGGGCCACCATGACGCTATAATTGCAACCAAACCCAACCCAGAGTCGCGTCAGTTGTTCCCAGTCTTCACAACAAGAACTGCATAATTATCATGAAAAGAAATGCAAGGTACGTAAACTGTTATTGTTCTGGGCGTAAAAATAAACACTATTATTTATACATTTCGCTCCCATATATAAAACAGTGACCGATTACGTTACGTTTTAATTTAGGTCCGAAATGAGTTAGATGCAGATTGGATGCAGCAAACGCTTACTCGTTCAATCTTTCAATCCTGGATTTGTGTTGATATCTCGTTCCCAGACTCGAGTTACAATAATTTAAAATATTATGGGTCTCTTTACTTCTCTGAAAACATCGTGAGGAAACCTGCACACCTGAGAGTTCTCCATAATGTTCTCAAAGGTGTGTGAAGTCTACCAATCCGCACTTGGCCAGCGTGTTAGACTATGGCCTGTAGGTACCCCTCACATTGTGAGAGGAGACCCCGAGCCCAGCAGTGGGACAATTATGGGTTGTTGCTTTGGTTTTGCTTTGCTTTGCTTTACTTCTCATAGGTTTTTTAATGATTTTTATGAAACAGTGGAACATATCATTATGCGCCGGGTGTTGCTATAGGTACCTACTATTTTTATTTTAAAGTGACTATTCATATTATTAATTGATTGAGTTTGTGTATTTCTAAAATGTAAAGTAGGTAAGTTTTATTTAAATTATTCATAAAACAAAGAATCATTGATTCATATGACTTTTTATTACAAAAAATACCAAATTATTAATGGTCTGTTTTAATTTTTGGTCTAAGAACGTTTTTTAAAAATATTTTAAAAATTAGAAGAGAAAACATGTGTTGACTTGTTTTTAGGGTTCCGTACACTTAATGTATCACCTTTTTGTAAAATTTTGCATTAAATTAAGAAATAATTATGGATAAATAACTGACTTTTTTACTGACTGACTTACTTATTTCTTTGAGAATAGCTTCGAAATTAAAAAAATAACGGAACTTATAAATTCGCAAAAAGAATCGAATGGATGAAGTCCAACCTCCTTGTCAAAATTGCTTCCTCAATTAGAGGGCCACCTGAGTCATAATTAATATTATATTTCTCTGATTCTAGATAGGTAGCACAGTATAATATTACAACAACAATTAAAAATTAGTCAAAAGTTCTGCAGCTAATAAATGCTGAATGCTTGAACTAAAATTAATGGATCCTATGTACAGTTAAATTAAAAAATGTTTCGATCTACGTAAGTTTTTTGATAGACATATAATAGAATAGAGACTCATAACAAAAAGTGGCATTAGTTATAAACCAACATATTACTATGTTTATTAAAAAACCTGTAAGTAATGAACATTATATTTAAACCTGAAAAAAAGTATAAAAAATCATGTTTTCTTTAAAATTTTGCTTCAGTATGAATTATCAGTTCATTAATTATTTGTAAAATAACTTTTTCTTTTTAATTATGATTTTTTTAAGTTATAAGCCAAGTAAGAAAAGTCATGATTGCAAAAACGTGTTTGCAATTTCTCAAAAAACGTGTTTTTTGAGTTAGGCCACTGTTTTATTGAGGGAACGATTTAAGTAAAGTCTGCGCGTCCCCAGCAAGTTTTTGTGATGATGGACAAAACCTTCCTTCCTAACTCACAATTTTAGATGAGTCAATTTATTGGCGTAGCCTACCCTAAGCAGGTCCTGTGCCCCTGTGGCCTGTATCAATATTCATTGAAGGGCCCCCACTCCAACTTATGCTACACCAAGCCGGGCACGAGCCGTGCCCCGGACGAGGCACTGTAGGTACTAACATTTTATATGACGCGGACATCGAGCGTTTATGCTACACCGTGCGCCAGCCAGCCCCGGATCTACGATTTTTTCGAACCGGGGCAGAAACTTGATCATGGCGCTTCTCTCTCCACAAATATAATATATAATGGTTGGAATTTTTTTATAAATGGGACAAAAATAACCCTTTAATAAATTTGTATGCTAGGCGCTTTGTGGAACAAGTTTTTTTTTATTTTTAATCATACTTATTATGATTTTGACGCCCCCTGTAACTCTGCCGCCCGGGGCGGGTGCCTCGGTTTGCCCCCTCCTAGATCCAGGGCTGGCGACGGCCGTGTCCAAGCCGAGTAAAATGTTAGTGAAATTGCTCGTGCCCGGCACGGCTCGTGCCCGACTCGGTGTAGCATAAATAATCCCTTGAGCTGTCAAATTCCGGAAATGTCCGGGCGCCGCGCCCGGGCGGCATTCTTGAAATGTAACAAACTATATTATAGCGAAGTACAATACATCTATAAAAGGTCGCTTGGTTATTCGCTAGAGGGGGAACCATTGCGCTGCTAGTCGGGCCCCTATAGGCTGGAGGCCTACTATGATTGATACGGCTGATATTGTGGTGGCTACAAAGTCATACAACCAATTAATAGCGGACAAAATCATTAATATCAATATTATGACTAATAAATAATATCGTTCTAGGTTTGGCAGCGCGAAACCTGTTCGAGAAAGCTTCATGGAAAATAATGGCAAAGAAAAAAATGCTGTCGGTCTTATACCAAAAAGAGGAAAACTGAAACTGCTTAAAGATTACATAATTGATTATACCGAAAATTCCAGTCTTCATGGACTTAAATACATCGGAGAGAGAAAAACATCGTCCTTCGAAAAGTAATTGCAAAATTTATTTGAATTATAATAATATATTAGTTACATCGTCGAATTGAAGATATTAAATGATTTAATTTTTATTCTCAATATTATGAAATGTTAACTAGCCACAGCCACCATTAAAATAGTCCTAATTTTTACTGCTAGATGAAATTAGCAATTTTACAGAGCTGGGGATATAATTTTCCCCTAGCAAGACTGGAGGTGTGTGTACGTCATAGAAGACATAATATAATCTGGTCTATTGCATACGCTAAGATATGATTTATTTTTCGTTATCTGCCTAATACTAATTTTCAGAATATTTTGGACGATTACCTTCACTTGTTCCGTCATACTATGCGCGATTCTAATCCGCAAAATTTTGGTAAAATGGAATGAAAGCCCGGTGCTTGTGACTTTCGCTGAAAAATCCACTCCGGTTTGGCAAGTAAGTGGTAATGAATACAATAGTATATATAATTTTATACTTACTTATACTTATCTTTTCACTATAATTATCTTTATCTTTTCAGTATAATTTAAGTCTATGGTATAAAGATTTAAAGTTGTTTAAACTACCATTCTCGCTAATTTATAAACTCCCTTAATGAAATGACAACATTGCGAATTTTACCGTCTTATAATCCCATAGATTAGCCCCAATATAATCCTAATAAAGAAGTTAATGAATCCTAACTAAAAAGTGTAAAAAAAGAACGAAAAACCCGACTGTATAATAAAAATTAAAAAGATGAACACAAGCCCAGTAGTTTTGTAAAGTAATACTGAACAACTAAACCATAGAAGAATTAACAGTCGGGACCGGTGGTCGGACCCATTAAAATTTTGCAGGGCTGTTGGGAAAAAACAAACAAGATGTGATTGGTTGAAGAATGGGTCCTGACCTGACTGTTAATCCTTCTATGATGTAGTTGTTCAATATTATTTTTAACAAAATTCTAAACTACTGGGCTTGTTTTTTCTTTTTAGTTTTCATTACGCAGTGAGGTTTTTTGTTCTTTTATTTTTATTTTAATAGTTCATTAATACCATTATTACTTTTATTATTTCTTCATGGGGTTCCCCTGGATAGCTACCACCCTCTTACTTGAGTCAGTCGCCAAACGACTCGTCGTGTTGTAGCTGCAGGCTTGAGAGCCAGTTCTTTATTTCTTTTTCTTTTCTCTTTCTTGGCCAGTAACGCATTATGATGGTGTTGTTGATGTCCATGGGGTCCATGGGCGACGATAGCCATTTAAAACCTGTATAATCAACCAGTAATATCTTATTACTTTAGAAAATTTTCAATATTTTTAAAATCATGTATGTAACACCGTTCTTTATTATAGATTCCATATCCAGCTGTAACTATTTGTAGTCAAAATAAAGTTATGCCAACGAAATTCAACTACACTAAATACTACCATCTCTATACCAGTATGGATACCAATCTTACAGATGAAGAGTAAGTAAAAAAGCATATTGATCAATGGAATTCTATAAATTATATACTATGTACATCTGCTAATTTTTGTTTAGGAAACGTATGTTTGAAGATATCTCGGCAGTATGCGGTGACGATTTTCTTAACACTAATGACAGAAAAATCTCTATTAACAATATAATTAAGGTACGTATATAAAATAATATACAAATTATAAACGTATAGATTTTTTTTATCTGGCATTAGTATATAATTTCATGTTTATCCAATTTATTCTTGTAAGCCACTAAACGACTCGTCGTTTTCCTGCTAGGGGCTTGAGACTCAGTTATTTCTTTCTTTCTTCTTCATTTTTTCATGATCGGCAAAGCATCAATGATGCCATTGGTGTCGTTGATGCTCATGAATAGTGTTGCCCAAAATCGGTCTTGGTCTTGCAGTCTTGGTTTTGGTCTTGCATTTTTGCAAGACCAAGACCAAGACCGCGTAATATTAGCAAGACCAAAACCAAGACTGACCGTGCAAGATTTAAGCAAGAACAAGACTGAGCCTGTGAGACTCTTGCGGTCTTGCAGTTAGGACTGAGTGTCATTTCAGGGAGTGCACAGGCTTAATTTATAATACAAGAAATTGACACATAGAAAACAAATGAAACAAAATAAATGAAAGTACTAGTACATAAAATTTTGAAGAAGAAAATAGGCAGAAAATAGGAAGACGTAAAGTAAAGATATAAATGACAATGTGTGCATTTTCGTTGAAGGGTGAATTTACGCAGTCCGAATAAGTAAATAAAAAATAATATATTAAATATAGTATGAAAATAAATAAAAATATGAAAATAATAAAAACGAAAAATAAACTATACAGTGTGTTTAAAAAACCCTATCCGACCGGTGAAGGTATTATTAGGTATCGCGATTCGATTCCATTATGTAAAAAAAAACAGATTAAGTAAAAAAATACCCCGTTTAAAAAATTAAAAATATTTCATAAATTGGGGAGACTTACATGGCAATACTGATGGCGGGTGATGCGGTGCAAAGTGACGTCATAAGGTCATGAACCCAGTTGACCTCAAACTAATCTTATCAATTTGTAGGTAGGTAGCCTGTTATTCCATGAGGAAGCCAATGCGATCGCTTAGGTCGTGGGTTCTCAAACCCCTTCCTGTGTCAGTTGATTTTTCGAATTTCTCATTAAATGTTTAGACATTTATTAATTTGGTTGGTCTTTACTACTACTCTGTTACATTGTTCTAAGATCTAAAGTAACGTTTAATAAATAGCAATAGGCTAATAGGTAATTGCGAGACTTGCGAGACTCTTGCTGCAAGACCAAGACTGGGAGCGCAATACCAAGACCAAGACCAGGTGTTTTGGCGCAAGACCAAGACCAAGACTGGCTAAGTCTCGTCTTGGTCTTGCATTTGGGCAACACTACTCATGAGCGACCATTATCACCATAGCCACGATCTGGTAGGTCGTCAGCTAGTTCCGTAAAAAAAGGGGACAAACGGATGGACGGACATAACGGATATGACTATGGAACGGAATCTAATAATTTAGACTTCTAAGCTTCCATTAAAAATTCTACAAAGAACCTGATCCTCAATTTTTGATATGAATACGTGAATAATTATAATATAATTAATAAATAAAACTCTTGCCATTCTTTTAGTAAAACTAACAAACTCCTTTTTTAGGTGTCTCCTAGTGCTAATGATATGTTTTTGTCTTGTAATTGGAATAATAACCCAGAAGACTGTGAGGATTTATTTTCTTCAATCCTTACGGAGCAAGGTATATGTTATACTTTCAACACTCTTGGCGCTTCGGATCTTTTTCGAGAAGAAAAGTAACTATTCCATTGTATTAATTCGACGGGTGCAAGATAAAAAAACTTATCTGTAAAGTAACTGTTTTGTAGATATTTTTTTTACTTTGCGCCCGTCGAATTCATTTATTTTAATTATTTTGGGATTTAATATCTATATTTATATATGTTTTACTCTTATAAGTTTACATACAGAATATGAGTACTTGGGTCGTAGAAATTCGACACATACGTGGACGTTGGACACCGGTTACTCGCCTTTAGCTCCACTCAAGACTTACCCTCATAGAGGCATGGTAAGTAAAACTAATTTTATGAATAATCATAAACAAACGCCTGGCCTACACCCTCATACGGCATACCTTCATCGCCTGTGTCGCGGGTCACTCGCGGGTGGCATGGAGTAAAATTTATACAAATAATTAATTATCTATCACATAAATATCTGCCCCGGTCGGAATCGAACCCGGGATCCCTCGCTACGCAGGCAGGATTACTAGGTCACTACCAACTAGGGTACAGGGTCGTCAAGTCATCAGATTCATAATATTTCTAATACTCACAGCAACTACCAAACGCCATATTGTCGAAATGAAAAAATAAATATGTATATCGTCGAACTAAGTCGGGTCCCATTCTTCAACGAATCAAATCTTCTCAAAGAACCCTGTAAAATTCAAATGGGTCCCGGGTATCGATTATAAAACTATTTCAATTTGTAGTTGCTCAGCATTAATATTAACAATATTCTAAACTACTGACTGGGCTTATTTTTTTCTTTCTAGTATTTTATACGCAATCGGGATTTTTATTTTTTTATATATTAATTTTTTTATGTAATGATAGGCAAGTACAGTTTCAAAATTAGGTACCTAATGTACTACAACAATTATATAAAATTTTAGGCATACGGTCTTGAAGCGGGCCTAGACATTTTCTTTGAGGGTGCTCAAGAAACTGTTGACTATGCATGTAGCGGCCCAATTCAAGGATACAAAGTGAGTACTTATTTGAAAAGACATGCTGCAATTAATTTATGGATTTAATTTGATTACAAATTAAATTTTAACCGACTTCAAAAAAAGGAGGAGGTTATTTCGACTGTTTTTCTATGTGTGTTACCTAATAATTTTTTACTGTGTGTACCGATTTTGATGATTCTTTTTATATGTAGGTATGTATTCGAAAGCTGGTGCTTGTCATGTGGTCCCATTTAAATTTGAGCGAGATCTGACGAGTATTTCTTGAGATATCCCTAATAATGTGTATTTAATAATAAATTGACTTCGTACGATTTCTTTGAAGTTGGTTGTTTTTTTGGTAAAATTTTGATTATTACAGCATTAATTAAAAGCTGGTCTTAATTTTTTTTATATAAATGTTTACCTATATTTATTTATTTTAAGATAATACTTCATAATCCTGCCGAACTGCCACGACTCACCCATCATTACGTTACATTACCAATGAAACAGGAATTACTTATTGCCATCAAGCCGAAAATGATAACGACATCTCAAGGGCTGAGACCGTTAGATCCTGAAAGGTAAGTAGTAGTAGTAGTATGAATGATGAGTTTGAATTTCTGTTCTTGGCCCAGACCAAGAACACACATAGGATCCAGACTCACACCCAGGTGTGAATGACGAATTTCCTTGTCTTGTGTGTTGTCCATGGCACGACGACACAGGGAATCATAGTGTGGGGGCTATTATGGTCGTAGCACACATATCAACTCGGAAAGGAATCGTCACCGGATCGCTTCGCCGTCAACCAAGCATCAACCTAACGTAAGCGCGTTACCAACCGACCAGCAGCTCCAAGTCGACTCGGCTACGGCTAGGCGAACGCCGCGCTTACGGCTCGAATGACAGCAGTTCGCCGACGCAGCGGTAGCCGCGGCGCGGGGCGTCATTCACGAGGAAACGGATAGTCGAAGGATAGCGTACGGTGAGACGTAGGGGAAGTAAGCCCAAGAAGGGTACCCTAAGGCAAAATTAAAGTTTGAGCATGTTAATAACATAATTTCTAAAGACTCAAGTTGATGCGTGTAAGGGAGTTTAATATAGTTTGATAAAATTAGGTCATATTACTTAAAACTACACCAGCAAAATTATTATGAGCAAATAACATAAACCTTCAAAAAACTCATTTTGCCCGTAGGGGGGGCCTAAAATGGGTACTGGCCTCGGGCAAAACGGAAGGCCGGCCTAAGATGGGTAGGTACATAAATCTCTCGAACATTTCTGAGTTAGCTATATCATAATCAGTCTAAAAATAAGCAACTTAAATGTACTTCTAAATTGCACAAAAACTTAACATAATAGAATATAACAATGTCCAATAACACTGAAGTCAGTAGTAGTAATTAGTCTTTATTGTAGCCAGGCACCATTGCTACTATATTAAAATAAATTTTCATTCATTCATTTCATTCAAACTTATTTTCTTTGCTTCTATTTTTATTCTTTTCTATTCAAACCTCGGGGAGCCTAAAGAAAGTAGTAGATGCTTCTATTTAGGAGTGTTGCGGTCTATGGCCTTATACGGAGCTCCCGTATGGGAAGAAGAGCTGACTGATAGAACCATCGACCTTTTAAGAAAACCTCAGAGGGTGATGGCTATCGGAGTCATTCGAGGATATCGCACCATCTCCTTCGAGGCAGTGTGCGTCTTGACGGGATGCTCAAGCTTCGTTATATGATTGGCGATCAGATGCGGGCCCGGTGTATTGTACCCTCGCCAAGAAAAATGGAAGAGTGGAAGTTCCACGCTCAACAGTCGGTGACTGAAAGGTGGAAAAAGCAGCTGGCTGAACTCAGAGCCGAACTGTCTAGTCCGTCCTGGAGGATTGGTTGGACAGGCGGCATGGGTTGTTTACCTTTCGGCTCATACAGGTGCTCACCGGACATGGTTGTTTCGGAAAGTACCTAAACACACATTGTTAGTGTGCCCAGCCTGGGAGGATGAGCACCGTGAACTCGTCGCAGAAATGGGGGACGATCTCTCGCTTTCGAGAGCAATGGTCAGAACCGAGAGGTCTTGGGATATGGGACTTTCCTTTTGCGAGGAGGTTATGTCGCAGAAAGAAGATGGAGAGGGAGATATCATCTAACCTCCCAATCCGCAGCCGGAGAGTAGGACGTCGGAAGAGGGCCTACCAGGCCCTTCTCCGTCCTCCATGAATTGATGTCATGACGATGGACACGGTGTCAGCCGTCAATAAAATAAAGCCTCGAGAAGGTGCGCGCGGTGTATGAGCCGCGTGCCTTGTAGTGAAAAAGGGATGGTTAAACTCCAAATCAATGCTGAGAAAGGGATTTCAAAAAGGACCAGCGCTGTCAGGCTCGCGGAAGAATGCGAGAGCGTACCCGTGATCCTGACCGACGGTGTAGAGGAGTACTACCGTGGTGGTTTTAGCCGGTAGGAGTCCAGCATAGCCAATAGTATTCATGACATCCATGAGGATTTCCCCACGTAAAAAAGGGGCAAAACGAGTAGGTACTCATTTTGCCCTACCCATTTTGCCTTTTAGCTAGAAGTTTGCATTATTCGAAAAATAACCTTCAAATATTAACTCTAAATCCGTGTGTTGAGTATAAAAATATACTCGAATAAGTTTATTTCATACTGAATTAACACTATTAGACAGACATTTAAGCAAAAGCAAAAATCAATGTGAACTCATCTTGCAATTATTTATCGAAACAGACGAAAAAATATTTTTGGTCACTGCGCACGTGTTTTTATTAGCTTCGTTTTTTAGTAACTGCCTCAGATGGAGCGGGGTGCAGAGCGACTGTTGCACTGTTCGCAACGAGTCCAGCGTTCAATCTGACGATGTCGCATTGCCTACCCTTTTTAGGCTGGGTACCCGTCTTGGGCTTACTTCCCCTAAGCGCAAGTCGTCCACGCGCCGTACCGCCGCGGTTCGTGAGCTTGTCTCGAGGCGAGGCGATTACGTTACGATTCCGATAAGTGTGCTTTACAGTAGGGAGTTTCATACAAAGAATACTGAAATGCACGAGTTGATACGTTTACGTTCCGTTTACGAGTTGATATGTGTGCTACGACCATTAATGTGAAGCGTTATTAATTATTTATTTATTTCATGATCGTTATGTGTTAAAGATATTATATTACAGCTTGCACTTCATAGATTACCCCCAATCTATGTTGCACTGCCACCACCACATGCCGCCCATGAATATTCTGTGTCATAGTGTGTGTCTACAGTCTACACTGGTCTACACTAAACGTAGGGAGGTATGAGCGTATTTATTTGATTTGAGTCTAATATGTCTTGACCATTATTTTTCATTTTCAGGCGACAATGTTATTTCCAAGATCAACGTTATCTTTTATACTTTAAAGTTTATACGCAAAGTAATTGTGAAATGGAATGTGTTTCCAACTTTACACATGCAAGATGTGGTTGCGTTCACTTCGGATTGCCACGTAAGTATTGTTGCATATTAGGTATAGGTGTAAGTAAGTACATAAAATAAAATGGCCAAGTAAAAATAGTCATAATTATGCCACAGCCGTAATTTTTGTCACAAGTCCAACACCTAAAATTAGCACTTTTAAGGTCGTAGCCCATCTAAACGACACCGCTCCCACCCAACCAAAGTATGAGAATTCAAATATAAACTTTAAATCGCGCTCTGTAGATGCAACTATTGAGTGGCAAGGTTGCGGTAAGCTTGCTTCCCGCGCGCGGGCTGCAAATTTTTGTTGTTACTGTAAAGTGCACCTACAGAGCACGATTTTAAGTCTATATTTGAATTCTCATACTTTGGTTGGGTGGGAGCGGTGTCGTGTAGATGAGCTACGACCTTTAGGCCGAATATTTCGATAACGGACCTCTGAATCGAAAAATGGTCCTTGCAAATCCATTCTATTTAGGTTTAGATGACACTTTGCGTATGACAAGTAAAAATATAATTATTCTTTTTAAGGTGGTCCTAATATACCAGTTTGTGACATGAGCAAGACTTTTTGTTTAAAAAGTGCTCTAGGTGAGTTACATTTTATGCCTTTTTTTTATAGAATATCATTGTTTTTTTATGGAAATAGCCGACAAACGAGCTGACGATCTACCTGATGGTAAGTGGCTATCGACGCCCATGAACATCAGCAACACCAAACGCATCACTGATGCGTTGCCGGCCAAGAAAGAAAGACGAAAAAGAAAGAAAGAACTGGCTCTCAAGCCCCCAGCCGGAACACGACGAGTCATTAGGCGGCTGACTCATGCTCGAGGGTGGTAGCTATCCAGGCGAACCCCTGGAGAAATAATAGTAATAATAATATAAATTAACAATTAAAACCAATAGGTACTACTAATATAATCCCTCCGAGAGCCCTACCACCAGCAGGCCGGATTTAGTCACCTCTTACGACATCCATCCGGCGTGGGATTGAGATTGGGATTGGGTATTCTAATTTAGTAATTTTAGATCACATCGTGGCTCGTCTCGCCGCTCGCATGGCATCTGTCGGGTCTATCGGGAACGGTTCAATTTGGAGATCATCGGGCCTATTATGAAGTCATCCCCACTTACCATCAAATGAGATTATGGCCAAGTATTAGGTGTCTTATTTTTGGAGTTTAACTCTTTTAGAATCGATTTTCATAATATACAGGGTGAATTTTCCAAGTGTGATCTCTAGGAATTTTATACTCCAGTTGTGGGTCGAAGCTGTCAGCTTCGATCACAATTTTTTTGAGTAAAAAAAACTATATGCAATTTATAGCTGAGCTGCTGACGATAGAAATTCAGGCTGGAATGGATGTCATAGCTGACAATGACACGCTTGGAGAAGCTCGTAAAGTAGCGGCGCGATGCAAGTGCTTACAGGCGTGCACCTCCATACAATATGAAGCTGAAACTTCACATGCTTACTTCAATCTGAAATCATACTTTAAAGCACTTAAAATCAGCAGCGTCGAAGCCCAAGGGTATGTACCATGAAGCTATCTTAAATATTTAATATTTTAAAGGTATTTAAAAAAAAGTTTTTACAATTTTTCGAGCGAACTATCATAATTTAATAAAAATTTTCATGCCCGTAAAATAAAATCAATCGAGGAGTTCTCACGTTTGGAGCCAACTATAGAGTTGGTGAATATACATAGGTATATTCATAGAATATCGAATCCATAATTCAACGGACCACTTTGACAGTGTTGCAATATATTGCAGAAAATTAATAGTGAGGGGTTAGTGTCGATATTTCTAAGTCGACGCTTGATTCACCGAGAAAGTGAACGGTGAAAAAACAGGCGTTGGGAAACCCTTAGTTAACGTTGTTAAAATAGTGTTTGATTAATGAAATTTCAATCAATGTTAATTTCAGGTTTAATCCATCCAAGGTACTGATATATTTCAAGGAAGCACAATTCATCACGTCCCGCCGCTCGGAACTGTACGGACAGACAGACTTCCTCGCCAACTGCGGCGGGCTGCTGGGACTGTTCATGGGCTTCTCCATTCTCAGTGTCGCTGAAATTGTCTACTTTGTCACTTTGAGGTAAATCTTTATAACATAGAACATTCAATCATACACGGGATAGTTGAAACGATTTTGTTCAGTTGTACCTACATAGAGGAGTTCTTACTATCAGTCTTACATTACACGCACGGAGCGATTAACATGATTTTAATTAATTAATTGCTCTAATAGCTCTCTTCTGTAACACAAAGATTGTTTCTATATTCGCGGATTCAACTAAAATGCCGTAGGATATGATGCAAATGTAGATTAGGTTTGTTAATATTAGGTACCTACATCGTAAAAGATAATACAGCAAGTACATTTTATTCACAGGTTGTGGTGCTTAATTAGGCGACATCGTAAAAGAGCCAAGCTTGAAGGGCCTTTCAACAAAGTGGACGGAAGATCATCTGAAGCTGACCAATCGGAAATCGTTATTTCCCCATATCCACTCCGCCAAGCTTCATTGGAAAATATTCGGCGGAGAGGAGCAGAACGGAACGTAGATTTCATAGATATGGACAGAATTGAGACGTGAGCGGTGTTGTCGTCAATCAGCCCGCCTCCTACTGCATCTCGCTCGCGAACAAACATGCACAATTTACTTACAAATAAAACGTATTTAATCTAATCCAACCCAATCCAATTCGATTCAATCCAAAGTTCCAAACCAATCCAATCGCATCATAACCCAACTCATTTCATTTGGTATTTGGCACAAAGGTCCCGCATTACGTGTAGCTCGATATCGCATGACATGTCCGCCAACTTGTTGTTACTCAAGTTGAGACCAATGGGACAGAAGAAACTAAATCCATAATAAGTAACTTATAAAAAAAGATTTTGATACGGGGATGATAGCTTGGGTGATAACACCTCCTAAGGGTGCTTTTCCACCAGAGATGTGCTATGCAGCTATGCTACGAAGATGTGAAATCCAATTAATATGATTGGTTCAATAAATTGATTGATTACCACCAATGAATATGATTGGTGGATATCAAACGCATCCGTAGCAACGTAACATAGCACATCTCTGGTGGAAAAGCACCCTTACGAGGCGTCCACTCTTTTAATAACTAAGCGCTTTTCTTAGATTTTGTCCGCGTCGATCGTTCGGATTTTTTTTTATATATACAAAACTTATTATGTAATCCGCTAGTTATCTCCTCTTCTCTTATAATGAAATTTTTTACATGAATTGGTTACTTAAAGTAAAGGTACTTAATATTTTACTACATGTTTTATGTGTAAAAAAGAAAAAGAACACACAAGAAATGATTTTTTTTATTTAGCACAAGAATATGCACTAATGGAATGAAACAACATTTTTGTAGGTAGTCCTTTAAACTGTACTAGGGGCCGTTAGGTTTTTTCTTAGGAGCGTAGCCTATTCTATTGTGTATTTCATCAATAGTCTTCGTCACAGGAGCCAACGTTTTTGGAGTGTCCTCCTGCATTTCGTTGACTACTGAAGAACTGTTTGCTTGTCCCCGACGATATGTCTCATATTCATGCAAGTCGTCAAGTTTTAAAACCACCTCTGTCAAAGGTCTTCGGATCATCCTGAAAGTTCTCGAATCTAAAACAAAAAATATATGGTTATGTAGTTTTTTATTTGTTTGTTGTAAGTAGGATAAGTCTAATTGCGATCGAAAATTCATATAAAACATTAAAACAATATTACAACCAAACATTTTATTATATCATTATGCATTGCACTCTCAGCGCCTCTTGCACTTGTTTCATATTTATTGTGATGCAATAAATAGTTTATTGTAATCATATTGTTTTATTACAAAATTGTTAACATTTTATACATGTCATAACAAGCATATTGGCTTCAACTTAGCCCACTACTGACACGGTTCTCTCCTTGAGGAGGTCTAAGCCCTACAGCTACTCCACCACGCTGCTCCAGTGCGGATTGGTAAAGATAAGGAGTACTTGTATATACGCTGCAGATATTGTGTGAACACATGAATTTTCACATTTAACTCATAGAACAGAGTAAGTACTAATGTTTATACTGAACCCTTATACTCGTATGTATTATACATACCCTATTATCCGAACTAGGCACGACCTTCAGATGGGCTGTTTATTGGATGAAAAGTGTTTTATTTATAATATTATACCAAAAATATATCGCGAGTGGGTTGTCTGAAAAATTCCTGACCAGAAAAAAAAGTCATATTTAATTTTTATCTTACTGTAGGTGAAAGTTTTTTTTTAATGTTTGTTACTCTTTTACGCAAAAACTATTTCATGAAATTTAGTACACAGCTGGACAATGATCTGAAAAAAATATAGCATACTGTACTTGATATCCTGGTAAACGCGGACTTTGCGGGCAGTGCGCTATAGTTATACTTAGTCTAGCCAGGAATTTTTCAGCCAATCCACTCGCGATATATGTATTTTTCAGTGTAGGTACTAAATTGGATAAAGGAGGGCCGGCCCATCTCTGTGTATGAAAAGTGTCCGTAAAAACGAGCTCAATTACGGGTGGCGCCAGTCCTGGATATGTCAATAGGCCGTATAGGCCACGGCCTAGGGGCGGCAGCTTCCTAGGTAGGGTTGCCAGGTCGGCAAACCAAAAAGCCGAACAGACAGCCAGTTTGGCCGGACATTTGAGTAAAAAGGCCGGACTCCCTAAATTATCAAAAATTTTGTATCATAATATTAGTAAGACAATTTTTTAGGGTTTCATACGAATAAAAACAAAAACGGAACCACTATGGATCACTCGTGTGTCTGTCCGTCCGCCTTTCACAGCCAATTTGCTTCTCATGTTTGGTACTCACGTGCTTTTTGTGACCAAAAGATGAAGTCCCCAAAGGTTTTTTTTTATGTAAAACCAGGCATTTTTTATCATTCGGATTCATGAGTATTCTATTATTGAATAAAACATAACTTCTTCATTAATTAATAACATTTAAAGTGAACAAACCAAAAATAATAAATAATTAGCAGAACCGTGCTTTAGAAGCTCAATAATAATTTTTAAACGTCAAATATTTTAAATTCAATTCTACATAGGTACAATCTATCTAGGTACATCTTTTAAATCTTTTTAAATTCTAATGAAATGAAATGAAATCTGAAAGCCATCTGGACTAATTTCATCGATTTAAAATAGGCTAGGCTTTATTGTACACTTCAACATCCCCTTTTTTGATCAGAAGGTTTTTGGTCAAAACCAGTAAATGTTTTGACGTCAACTTTAACGTTTTCTTCGAGAATACTATTAGTTTCAGAAAGTTGATTACATTCTGCATGAACGTCTTTTAACAGTCATCCACATAAATTGTTTTGCGTTCTTGTATAAAGTCAAATGTAAAAAGCCTAACAAAAGTAACAAAACCGGACAGGCTGGACACCGTTTAATTTGACCGGACACGCACTCAAAAAGCCTAACCCTGTCCGGCTTTATCCGGACGCCTGGCAACCCTAGTCCTAGGGGCAGCAGACTTCAGAGGAGGCTCACTCGATTTCAGGGCATAAAAGTCAAACAAGTTCCATTGAAGTATTATGTCATAGAACAGACATCTCGAACAAAATGTGTGTCCCGCCCGGGAGGTTCGATTTTCAAAATTGAGCCCCGGTTCTCCTTTCAAAATCGAACGAATCCATTGAAGATTGAAGCCACGTGGCGCCAATGCATTGGGACATACATGGTGTTCGAGGTGTCGGTTCTATACGCTAGTAATAATACTTCAATGACAAGTTCACTGATTTTCTCATGTTTTTTTATACTAATACCTACGTTGAATCCCTATAGAAACTCATTCCTATCGAAAATTATCAATCCTAGAGCCTACATGTTATTGTACCTATTTTATCTGTATTACTATTTGATTATTATTTTAGAAAGGTACATGGGGTGGCCACCCCATGGCGGAAATAAAGTGGCCTACACTCATAAAAATATAAATCCGGTACTGGGTGACGCTGCGGTGCGGTCTACAATAGCTATGTTCGTTGGAATATTTATTTCTCAGCGCTATTCATTACGGGTGGATGACGGGTGGCATAATGGTCGTAGCACACATATCAACTCGTAAACGGAACGTAAACGTATCAACTCTTGCATGTCAGTATTCTTTGTATGAAACTCCCTAGTGTAAAGCACACTTATCGGATTCGTAACGTAATCGCCTCGCCTCGAGACAAGCTCACGAACCGCGGTACGGTGCGTGGACGACTTGCCGTTCCCGCGCTTACGTCTCACCGTACGCTATCCTTCGACTTTCCGTTTCCTCGTGCACGCCCCGCGCCGCGGCGCCGCGGCTACCGCTGCGTCAGCGAACTGCTGTCATTCGAGCCGTAAGCGCGGCGTCGCCTAGTCGTAGCCGAGTCGATTTGGAGCTGTTGGTCGGTTGGTAACGCGCTTACGTTAGGTTGACGGCGCGGCGAGGCGATCCGGTGACGATCCCTTTCCGAGTTGATATGATATGTGCGCTACGACCATAACTCGGCAAACTACACTCCATCTACAACATAGGGATGCACGATATACATCGATGTTTTAAAAACACTCGATATAAAGTATCATGGAAACATCGATTTAATCCGATGTTTGACGAAGAGGCAAACCTTGGTTTTTGGCATGTTTTTGGACATGAAATTCACTGCCGATGACCTTTTTTTTGCAAAGCATCGATGTATTTTTTGACACATCGATATAACATCGATGCTACTATGCGATGCATTGCATCGAAAACACATCGATGTTTTTTTTTCAATGTCCATCCCTATTACAACAGCTATGTTCATATCGCTCTATTTCTCAGACACTGCGCCATTCTGGAATGGCCATTATTGGAACCTCTATTTTCAGTAAACAGCTGGACACTTGTTCAACTTTCCCCTCAAATGATATGGCTCTCCTTTCCTCTATACTCCATGACTCAACATTAAAAAAGCGAAGTGCAGACTTGCTTGAAAGTTGACACTGAAACGTCAAGAAAAGTCAAGTCAAATGATCAGTCCTTGGTGCCTTGGGGTAATTAATATATCTGTCGTAGGTAAATTGTCAACGCCGTGATATTATAATTTCACTAGTGATATTATAATTTAACGGTAAATTACCAATCGACTTCATTTTTTACAATGTAACGGCCTGATTTTAGTGTCGTTGTAATATCACGGGGACATTGTAGTGATATTGTAAGGCAATGATTTTTTGACAATGAACTCAAATCGAAAAAAGTATAGGTTAGGTTATGGTTCTCTGATTTTATTTACGAGAAAAATAGGAACTCCGCAAAGCGGGATTCCGTCAACATCTGACGTAGCCTTGTTATGACGTTTCCAAATGTTCACTTTCATATATTTTGAAAAAAAATGATAAAAAAAATTACCAAAGCACTGTTTAAATAATATTTTACTATTATTGTTTTGCAACTGACGAATGAAAAAGAATTGACCAATCAAAACGCTTGACGTCGCCCACTACAACTTCATTCATAATATTATTATACCTAGATTTATTATAATATCACTAAAGTATCCCCGTGTTATTACAATGTCACTAAAACCAGGCCGTTACATTGTAAAAAATGAAGTCGATTGGTAATTTACCGTTAAATTATAATATCACTAGTGAAATACCAGGCCGTTAAATTGTTAGAAATGAAGTCGATTGATAATTTACCGTTAAATTATAATATCACTGGTGAAATTGTAATATCACAGCTTTGACAATATACCTGCGAGTGCGACATAATATCCATGATCAGTCCAGTCAGTATACATTCTGTCAGTCAGTAAGCTACTCTGTGGTCATCACGTCAGTCTGTTATCAGTATTATATTATTATTATTATTACGTCGTGACGTCGTCTGATAAACGCGTCATTGAGTCATTTTTGTTAAAATTGTTCATAATACCTGGGGTGACGAGTTTAAAAGTACAATTTATTATAAAGTTTAGTGATATTAGTAATTTACACTTACCAAAATGCTGTATCTGGAAGATTATCTAGAAAGTAAGTCCTTTGTTCTTCATAGATTTCGTAATGTCTGTCGCCATTACGGTTGGCATTACATCTGTTATTGATTTGTCTGTTTGTCATACTCAAACCGCTGGCTCGCGCGCGATTTTATCCGCGCGAAATTTAAAAACAAAACTCATTGCTGATTGCTCAATTTTATTTTACTAGATATTTATAATATCAACTTACTCTTTGTTATCTGTATTCTAATACTAATAAAGTGTTGTGTTTCTTGTGTATCATGAGTATCAATAATTAAAATAAAAACATGAATATATACATGTACTTTCGGTTTCAGTGATCGAACACCTACCTCAGGAACTAAGAGACAGATTCACTGAGATGAGAGAAATGGATTTATCAGTTCAAAGTAAGTATTATTTTACAAACCTTGTAATTTCTACACAAGTCACAAGTTAAATCATTGAAGTATTATTACTAGCGTATAGAACCGACACCGCGAACATCATGTATGTCCCAATGCATGTGCGCCACGTGCCTTCAATCTTCAATGGATTCGTTCAATTTTGAAAGGAGAACCGGGTTTCAATTTTGAAAGGAGAACCGGGTTTCAATTTTGAAAATCGAACCTCCCGGGCGGGACACACATTTTGTTCGAGATGTCTGTTCTATGACCTTATACTTCAATGAGTTAAATAGTATTACAGATGTAATGAAATTATCATACATATTGTGTGTATTTAATACATTTATATCTGTTCCTGTAGACAATATGGACACTTTGGAGAAGCGAGTACGCACTCTATTTGGGAACTGTCGTCGAGGCGAAATGAACACAGATCAGGCTAACACCGAGTATTCTGATATTAAGAAAGGCTACAATAAGACTCTAGAAGAAGCTGACGAGAAGGTTACGCTGGCCAATCAGATGTATGATCTTGTTGACCGTTATTTACGTAGATTGGGTAAGTTTTAATTGATCTGAAAATTAATCATACATCTGGTGTCAACTAGCCATTCAATGCATATCCAACCTAAAATGGCTGAAATTAGTTTATACTCTTTTGCTACTAACAAGCAATACAATACAATGTAAAATTGCTTAAATCTCTTAGTAAAATAATTACTAAAATCACTAATAAGAGATACATAACTACTTGAGATACATAACTTGTATTCCCATTGTTAAAATCTCAAATTTAAAATGGGAACGACAACTTGGATAACATGTTTTTACATTTAAAATTTGTAATATTTTTTTATTATAATGCACACATGTATTAAATATTTATTGATCTTATGAATGATAATTATTCAAGATATTAATGTTAATTATTTTTAATTACGTACAATTTATAACAATATCTATATTAACTGTGATTGTATGGCAATTGCAATCTCCCACTGCAGAAGTCTCATATCAGGCAAACTTCATATCATAGGAACAAATCTAAAATCTGAGACCCGAGGTCATCATATGGTTCATTTAGACCATGAACCTTTGCAACCAGATTTAACAATCATCAATAAGGTTTAAATAGATCTAACATTATCGCAGTGGCCCTTGGGATCAACACTCCCAACCACACTACATATCGACGCTTGAAAGGAAAAATTGACTAAGCGACATTGAGGTAACAGCTTACAGGAGAGCAGTTTAAAGTTCAATTTTTAGAAAAGTTGTTGTATATGCTACAATACAGATGATAAAATAAGGATTGCAAAACGGTAAGAATAACGTCGGTAGGAGGATTACAAAAAAGTATATGATTTTTTCTAAAAATTCCAGCTTTAAAATGCTCTCCTGTAAAGTTAACTCAATGTCGCTTAGTCAATTTTTCGTTTCAAGCGTCGATATAAATGATTAAATCCATACATGAATTTCCAGACACGGAGCTGCACAAGTTCAAGTGTGAGCTGGAAGCTGACAACAAGGGAATCACAGAACTCCTGGAGAAACGCTCACTTGACTTGGACGTGAATACTAACCACACCAGCACATCCAACAGCAATCATTACAAGGAAAGCAGGTAGAATCATTGAAGTATAATGTCATAGAAGAGACATCTCAAACAAAATGTGTGTCCCACCCGGGAGGTTCGATTTTCAAAACTGAGCCCCCGTTCTCCTTTCAAAATCGAACGAATCCATTGAAGATTGAAGCCACGTGGCACCAATGCATTGGGACATACATGGTGTTCGCGGTGTCGGTTCTATACGCTAGTAATAATACTTCAATGGGTAGAATATGTTTTTTTTGTTTCAAACAACTGTGTGTCTGAGTTGCTAGTGGTTTGGTTAATGATGAATCCAACTAAAGATACACTTCGATTTTTATACTTATATCGCACCCTGGGAAATGAATATAAGTCGTGTTACTTTGAATTTTTATTTATTAATACGATTGGAAAGAGGGACAAAAGCTGTATATTTGCTCATTTTGTTTTCAAATGTTTATCATTAATTGTGCAAGAAATCGTAATATAAATTCCTTTGACTACTTACTAATATTTTAAGTTTTTTTGCTCTCCTGTAAAATTGCAATTTTCATCATAGGCCTTTTTTACACTACCGGTACGATAAACTTAATATTAACTATTAATATAACTTATCAAATATTAATATTTAATTTCAACTAATGTCAGATATCGCATTCGTGCTGAGAAGCGCCGGGATAGCTGGGCGCCGCGCGAGTCCCGCGGGCTTACCGCTGGCAACGGAAATCTTTCTAGAACCGACACTGCCATACAGGTTTGTTTATGCTATTTATTTTTTACTTTTATACAGTTTAGGAAGTATTCTAATGATTAAGACATTATAAATCTTTTTATTGTTTCATTAGATTACAACATAGTATACAGTAACATTTTTTATATTTTTTATATGCATGGCAAATTCGAAAAATTCGGTGTTAACATGACTTGTCTACATCATAATGGAAATATTTGTCTAATTAGGGTTTGGGACAAGCGTTGATGAGTCAATCAGTCATGGCTTTTTATGTGTCCTGTTGTATTTCAGGCGGCGCTGGGTCGTGATTCGTACTCTCTAGGGCACGCAGGAAGCACTATCGCAGCGGCTGCCAGCCAGGCTATAGCTGCTACACAACAGGTATATAGACCTTCTTACTTACTATAATACATATACTAAGTAGCAATATAAACTATATACTACATATACAATAGCAGCCTAACGCTAGGCGGCTTTTCCACCAGAGATGTGCTATGTTACGTTGCTATGGATGCGCTTGGTATCCACCAATCATATTCATTGGTGGAAATCAATCAATTTATTGAACCAATCATATTTATTGGATTTTACATCTTCGCAGCATACCTGCATAGCACATATCTGGTGGAAAAGCACCCTTATACCGGTAAATTTATTTATTGTAACTGTGAATAATAAAAAACAAGTAGAATACAGACATCAGACATTTTTTGCCTCTTACTCCGGGACCTGTCACGCCATGTCATTTCTTACCTTCATTGAAATACAACAGTAGAAAAATAACATTGAAATACGCACATAACTTTGAAAATTGGCTTAGAGTTGAGTACATGGAATATCACTGCTTTATAATACCCCTTTAATAAAATAGACCGTTCTGTACACACAGCTATTTTAAATTCTCAACGTGTTTTAAAAGTTATGAGTGGAAATTGATTATCGTTTCAATGAATTAAGCAACGAGTCCCTATTAATTATTGTTGTTGAGAGTACGAAACGCTTGCCACCAGATGTCGCAGGGAAGGCGTACGGCGTCACTGAAGGCGTCGTACGAGGCGGTGGCGGGCGACCTGGCCCACACCGTGCACACCCATCACCAGCATACCACACACCATGACCATGGTTGGTATAGTTACTAATTCTATATCTAACTGGTATAAAGGAGATCCCCAATTTTCGGCCTCGAACCATATGTAATCTGTGCTAGAACATCGGACTAGACAAGAGTAAACTATATACCAAAAAATTCGTCTTATTTATAAGATAAACATATTTAAATCTTAGCTTCAGCTGCTCTTGCCAAATGAACAAAATATACAAAACATACGATTTTATAATCGATTGAATCGATTGATAATTATCGATTGATGGAACATAATAATATATTTTATGTATTATTTAGTGATTATAATTATAATATTTATTTATTTTTTACATATTTTCGTATTCCATATAAATCAAAACTATGTAATATATTATAATTACCATTCAATCGTTACGGTAATTTTATTAAATTACATTTCGAATATTTTGACATCGATTAATCGATTGACAACAATGATGATGTAATCCCTAATAATGTCATATTGGTAACCATAGTATTTATAAATAACACCACTGTATTGTCATATTTGTCATCGATCTTTCATCTTTCTACGCGTGTTCTTGTATATTTTTACTATCAACTATTTTCAGCGTATTTGGAGTCCTATTTACTATTGAAACTCATCGACACGTACACAGTGATTTTAATTTTCTATTGTATTCGCTTTCGTACTTGTGTTTTGGTGAATGTGTTTCGCAGTTTCGCTACAATTTCTTGCAAACCAATACTATATGAATATGGACTCCTTAATCGCCTGTTTTGTGACTGACAAAGGTTCAGAATAAGTCCTGAACACTGGATAACGTACCCTATACATCTTTAGAAGATCAGGAAGTTGCTGTGGCCATACTTACAATGAGTATATTATGGTATCTTGATTGGGCAAGGTACTAACGAAATATAACGCCTCCTGCACAACTACACGAAATATTAATATATTATAATGATAACTAATAAAATCTCTTGAAATATGCAATAGCTTTTATTATACAACCTTTTTATGACATTCGTTTTGGGTGAAAACCATTGAAGTAGTAGATATGATAATAGACACCCGCCAACGTAAGTGTAACATACATATTAAATAGCACTGTGACACGAGTATGACATAATCATAACCTATAATTAAGGTGATTCATTCTAGGATTTCCTTAGTTGGCCATTGCTGGCAGCCGTGAAAATTGGAGAAATTGAACTTTTTGCAATAATCTAATTAACAGCCAATTTCCAGTCTTGTCTACTTAGGCCTGAGTTTCTATGGAAACTGGGGTTCTCCTTTAAAAAAAACTGCCCGCTTTAAAAAAAATGTGAGCCTTCATGGGGCGGCTGGCAGATGTGAAACATCGAAATTATTTTATACAACTAATAGGCATAAAAGTACAGATTATGACAGGAACTAAATATGGCATGATGAAAAAATACAATATTACGAATTGTCTCCAGAAAATGATGACAGTTTTGTCCTACTGTATGCTACAGCCAGTGTAACAGCCTATCAAACTAAGTTTATTTATGATTACCCACATTATGTTATTATACTCACTGCGCCGAAAATCAGGTTTTCCCCTCGCCTATAAATGTTTCACATCAAAAAGGTAGCATGATCAGTGCCGGATTAAGCAAGCGCGGGGCCTGTAGCAAATTCTTCGACAGAGTCCTTGATCTACTATGGGTTCTTAAGTATAACTGTAGAAAGTGGTTCTTTAGTATAAAATCTAAAATATGCGGGGCCCCCTTTCGCGGGGGGCCCGTAGCAATTGCTACTCTTGCTACGTGGTTAATCCGGCATTGGGCATGATATACCTTTTTGAAATCCTTATGGTGAGCTCTTTAATTTGATACCCATATTGCATTATTCAATTCATTTTTATTTTTTGATACTTCAAACAATGGCATCTCACAGCCACCGTATTTGTTTTTTTTTATTTCACATATCTAAGAACACTTGGGTTATCGAATCTAACGATATCTTAATTGTACAAATCCGTTCAGTGGTTTCGAAGATATGAGGTAATAAATAATATTACATGCATACATACTTGCAAGATACGCGCGAAAAGATAACACTTCTTGGCATTCGGGTAAAAAACCAAGCTTGCCACAGCTTTAAAGTACACGTACCAGGAAGTAGATGTACAAAGTGCCAACAATTGGCATAAAGTTATTTGAACTGGCTCTCTACACTTTGCTCAACTTCAAATGAATGTGGCTTATAATTATTATTGTAGGACTTACACCCTCACCCATACACACAAATGAAAATAATAATAGAGTTTGTCTTGGTGCTAACCGTCAATAAATATTGTATCATTATAATGTTCCCTTTCTTTTCTATTTCCTACTTAATCATGTCCTATATCATTCCCTACTACCCTTAATTGTGCATGCTACCCTGTTTCCAAAATTGTTCACTTTATTAACTTAATAGGTTGTCTGGAAGATTGCTATTTAAGTAATAAGACCGCGTATTGTACAAATTCCTGTATTATCAAACGTATTTAAATATAATTTTGGTGTACAATAAAGAGGATTTTTTAACAGACTTCAAAAAAGGAAGAGGTTCTCAATTCGACTGTATTTTTTTAATGTTTGTTACCTCCGTACTCTGGACTGGGTGAAACGATTTTGATGATTCTTTTTTAATCGAAAGCTGGTGCTTGTCATGTGGTACCACATAAATTTGAGCGAGATCTGACAGTGGCATCCATGTCAAAAGCATATAAATCTTAAATTTGCATTAAGTATGTGTGCGATAAATGGACGAATAACTCAATATCACGTCAACCGATTTCGATGATTCTTTTTTTAGTCGAAAGTTGGTGCTTGTCGTGTGGTCCCACATAAATTTGAGCGAGATCTGACAGTGGCATCATGTACTTCATTTGAAGTCGGGTCTTTTTTTGTTAAAATTGTAGATTTTGTTGTTGTTGTTGTTCACCTTCCGTGTGTGTTGGCAGGTCATGGCGTGGCCCCGAGCCACGGTCAAAGCACCAGCGCTCACGGACATCACACCACTGCCCACGGACACAGCTCGACTTCCTCTTCTAACAAGCGACATAACAAACAGAAGTATGTATCTAAAATTCTAAATCATTGTTTTTTGTTTGTGTCAAACATTGAAGTATAATATCATAGAACAGACATTTCGAACAAAATGTGTGTCCCGCCCGGAGGTTCCATTTTCAAAATTGAGCCCCCGCTCTCCTTTCAAAATGGAACGAATCCATTGAAGATTGAAGCCACGTGGCGCCAATGCATTGGGACATACATGGTGTTCACGGTGTCGGTTCTATACTTATTTATTTATTTGGTTTACCAACAATTGTTACACGATAACATGACAATGAACAAATTTGAATAATCTTAAACTACGTGCACAACCTATTACAGGCAAACACCGCATGCAAAAATGTTAATAAATTATATTTAAGGCACAATGGGTGACTGAAATGTGATTATACTGATTAGGTATCCTAAAGAACTTATGGAATAACAAAATTTCAAATGTCATCAAATTTAACAAAGACAAAAAACGAGCCACAGGATCATGGCAACGAGACTATTAACAATTAAATCTCAAATCTTACAAAGGCAAAGGCGATGGTAATAACACTTCAATGCCACATTATTATATTTTATACATGTAAGGACATCGATCAGTTAGTTTCATTATTACGTATGATTATGCATTAAATATCATGAATGTTATAGGAAAACTTCATACAGTTCGTCGAGTGCGGCGCCGGTCCACTCGCAGCAAGCAGTGGCCGCGCCCAGTCGCTCGTCTTCCCCCACCGTTGCGTAAGTATACAGGATGAATTTTTCAAGTATGCATGGATGGCCAAATTCTAAATTCTAAACTCAAGGAATAGCGAAAATTGGTCAAAGGAGTCTCAGGGCCGATTTTGATGAAAATTAAAACTGTATCATTAGATAAAAAAAAATCCTGTTTTTATATATACTATATATTCCTGTTCCTATTTGAATACGTAATGTAATCCTATTAATATTATAAATGTTAAAGTTTGTGAAGATGTTTGGATGTTTGTTCCTCAATCACGCCACAACTACTAAACTGATTTGGTTGAAATTTGGAATGGAGATAGCCCATACCCTGGATTAACATATGGCTACTTTTTATACCGGAAAAGTTCAGGGTTCCGGAGGCATAATTATAAAAAATCTACTATTAATGAAATAAATAAATAAATAATGATAAATAATAATTAATTTC
Organism: Thymelicus lineola; assembly: GCA_963932265.1. Lineage (NCBI taxonomy): Eukaryota > Metazoa > Arthropoda > Insecta > Lepidoptera > Hesperiidae > Thymelicus > Thymelicus lineola. The sequence continues at coordinate 7,776,832 of OZ010697.1, read as the reverse complement.
ATCAGGGGCATAAACAACGTGGTCAGCAACGTGGCCATCGAGGAGCCCATGGAGGAGGAATGGACGTACGACCCCAACGAGCCGCGCTACTGCATCTGCAATCAGGTGTCGTACGGCGACATGGTGGCTTGCGACAATCAAGATGTGAGTGACATCTTCAAATACATCAAGTTTTTGGAGGGAATTCTGTTAGTTTTGGAGACGGTACCAAACATGTAACGATTTCTTGTAACGTTTTGCCGTCACGGCTGCTTGCAAAGCAAAGCAAAAAGCTCGTTTGCCGGCTATTTCCATAAAAAAATAATTGTATTTTTAATAGTTGTAGCCTAGTTGGTAGCGACCCTGTCTGCGAAGAGATGGTTCCCGGGTTCGATTCCCGGCCGGGCAGATAAATATCTGTCACATAAAATATATGTGACAGATAAATATTTTTACTAGGGTCATGGGTGTTATTGTGATGTGTTGTGTCGTCCATGCCATCCGCGACACAAGTAAAAACCTACTGCGGGGTTATGAGTGTGTGTTTATTTATTTATTTATTTCAGTGTCCGTTCGAGTGGTTCCACTATCCGTGTGTGGGCATCACGGCGCCGCCGAAGGGCAAGTGGTATTGCCCGCAATGTCAGACCAACATGCGTCGGAATCGCGCTCACCGTAAGAATTAACGGCAGCAACTCAAGAGGGCTTATCCCTTCCATCGTTGCCGGCAATGCGTCGGTGACGTCATGATGTGTAACCATATGGTCACCGGCGATGGCTATACATATATTGTATAGCCATCGCCGGTGACGTCAGTAAACATAAATAGTTTGTCGAATGAATTTGAAGACATGTCTTTCAATAAACTCTTGAGGCTGCTTTTCCACCAGAGATGTTACGTTGCTATGGATGTGTTTGACATCCACCAACCATATTCATTGGTGGAAATCAATCAATTTATTGAACCAATCATATTTATTAGATTTCACATCTTCGCAACATAGCTGCATAGCACATCTCTGGTGGAAAAGCACCCTGAATGTCAGGTAGGGCTCTTGCCTGTAATAGAGTAGGCTGGCCATACACAATCAAGTTTACTTGTCAAGTTTGCAGTTTAGACTTGATGCGGCTTATGGCCAGATAGCCATACACCGGCAAGTTTACTGGATGCCGCGTCAAGTCCACTGCAAACTTGACAAGTACACTTAATCGTGTATGGCCAGCTTAAGGTGGAGCACAATGTTATGTTATATTTCATTTTTAGTGGTAGGTATTTGTCTAATTCGTCATATTTTGCCTCGACTTACCCTATTTCAGATAAAAGGGTTATGCTATCTGATTTATGCAAATTTTACATGTATTCACTTTTATCCGACGCACTATTCAGCTATTTTCCCTTAGTATTCTATCTATGTATAACTATAATACCACTTAGTTTTGTAATCTGGTATATTTAACTCTGTACTATTCTTAGTATGTTATATTGGCATTCATAAATAAATAAATCGTCTAATAGTCACAACATCAGTGTTATTACATCACCTTCTAGCTTATCCAGAGATTATGTATAGATAGATTATTGAAAGCGGGTGTTAATGGTTACATAACTTACGTCTACAGGTTTACCAGCTATTACACAATTTTTTTATAATTTGCTAGTGTATTGAGGTACAGTGACCTCATTGTATATTCGAAATATAAACATGTCTAAAACGTGTAAGTCTTGTAACTTATGACTATCTCGAGATAACGAATTGTTATATTATTGTAATCTTATCAAAAATCAGGTAATTAATATTCTAGGGGTATTTTTTGAATATCAAAAAGCTTTGCAGAATTAATATATTTTTTTTAGTTTGGGTACAGTTAACAAATAACGAGATTTTCATTTAAACTAAAAAAAATCGTCAATTAAAATGTAATAGCGAAATGTCATAGCAAACAAATGTCATAGCTGTCTTTTTAAAAAAATAGAAATAACATTAATATAAATTTATTTTAGTTTATTTTAAGGCAGGTTTAAAATTTAAATAGTTGAATCTGTTTTTTACGTCATATAAATAATCACCCGCGTAGATGATTCTGCAGAGCTTCTTCAGTTTGAAAACCCTGTTTAAATATAAACAAAAGAATTTACTACTGTGTTCAAAATATAATGGGAATTTTTAAATTTTTCGGATTTGGAGAATCCGATTGTAAAAAACTTTTTACTATGTTGACACACATGCCCCTTAAGTATGATAAAATTTTGAGCTCTATTCATTGTTCACACTCGATTGGTTGTTCATGTCAACTTTTGGCCAAAAATAGAACGATGCCCCAGCCTCCATAGCTCACCAAACATGGCACCTTGTGACTTTTTTCTGTTTTCATAAAGAGAAAATACGTTTTATGAAGAAGAAAAATTGTTTTTTTTCTTCAAAAAACGAAAATTCCCGTTATTTTTTGAACACACTACGTATGTTAAATTGAAAATGTATTAATTCCACTGACTTGCTGATCGCATATATGCGGCCGCACATGTCACCACTCACCCGCACTGGGCTCTAATATTATTTCATACAACGAATTCTAAATGCGGCGCGTTCCTCGCGTACGGTGCTGACTGACATATGTGCGATCAGCTTTATCCAACGCATATGGCCGTTCTCGATATTATATCCATATTCCTCAAGACAGTGGCCCAGCAGCAGTCAAACAGTCACATTATAGTGTCAGTTATACCGGTACTTACCCGATATAAATACATATCTGGAGATTATGGATAAGTAGATTGCGAAAATGGCCGTATATGTATTACAACAATCGAGCCGAGCCCGAGATTTATCTTCACTGACACTTACTGTATGTCTAGTATGCTAAATTAATGCTTACGCACCAATGTATGGGTGCAATTTTTGTTAGTACAACTGGTAAAGTGCTTAATAAACGTTATCATGTGAATATGTTTTGTTTTATTTCTATTACATCAGTTTTTTTCTTTTATTAACTAAATTACTATACTTTCATCGAATAAACATTTTAAATTTACAACAGGAGAGGCTACTCAAGAATATGTTTAACACTGGTAGTTTTCAACCTGTAGCATACTTAATATCAATTATTATACCTATTAAAAATGTGGATTTCAAAACCTATGCATTCTTCGATACATATTTGCAAGAGTGAAAGTGTTTTGTTCATGAATATAATTATGGATTGCAATCTTCGTAATAAACCAGAAGACTGATAATTTTTTATATATCTATTCCGTTGAAATCTATCCACAGAGTACTTATTATTTAAATATTTAAGTTAGTTTCCCATTTTTCCCGAGTTCTACCTAGTCTGTGGATAACAACACGTCGTGTTTAAGTACTCTGTGGATAACAAAGTAGTCTGTGGTTGAGACTTGAGTTCATCGTTGAGATTTTCCACAGAGTACGCAAAGCAAAAGCAACAACCCATAATTGTCCCACTGCTGGGCTCGGGGTCTTCTCTCACAATGTGAGGGGTACAGGCCATAGTCTACCACGCTGGCCAAGTGCGAATTGGTAGACTTCACACACCTTTGAGAACATTATGGAGAACTCGAAGGTGTGCAGGTTTCCTCACGATGTTTTCCTTCACCGAAGCAAGTGATAATTAACTTGTAATACGCACATAATATTTGAAAATTAGAGGTGCGTGCCAGGATTTGAACCCGGGCCCCCGCGTTCGGGAGACCAACGTTCTAACCACTAGGCTATCACTGCTATAAAGGTGTTAAAAAAACATGGGATTAAATTCATGTTTCCATACTTTACATCGAGTGTTTTTAAAACATCGATGCATATCGTCCATCCCTACTTTGTTATAGATTTTCTATGGATTTTCTTATAAGTACTCTGTGGATTTTCTCGTCCCGAAGTTCGGCGAGCACTTCTCGAATCGAATTTCTCTTCACAGAGTTGACAGAGTACTTTGTGTCTTTGTGTTTCTCATAGAACTAGAGAATCTAGAGCTTTCCAGATTTTGTTTGCATCAATTCAATTCAACGATTGAAAGTGTAGAATTAAAACGCATTCACCAAGAAATTATATATTATTACAAAGTTCGAAGAAATTAAGACAAAATTTGAGGCAGTGTTGAATTTGATAAACTATCAAACAATGAGTGAAGCAAAAATTACTGAGGTAAATTTAAAGTGAAATTTTTAAATTAAATTACTTCAAATTCGGAATACGTAAAAGAAATGTTCCTTAATTTTTTCTGGTTTACAGTTACGGTCTGATATCGATGAGTTAAATGTGTTGTTAAATCAAGCAACACGGAAAAAGGTTCAAGATTTGTTGTTCTTAGAAATTCGTAAGTTAGAAACGGAATGGATAAAACTAAAGGAATCTGAGAGAAGCACGGCAGTAGAGACTTCGTCTGCAGCTGGAACCTCTGCGAAGCAAGAGAAGCGATACCAGATCAAACTCAATGGATATGGTATAACCTAAAATTGTTTCAACTATAATGCCATCAAACTCTCAATAGAAAAGTCATTAACCCCTAATTCAATACTGTCGTAAAGTACCTACGGTTTGAAGAAAAATCTAAATAATGAATTTTTATTTCTGCATTTTGAATTAAGTATAAAAAAATATATTTTTTTATTTAAACTTTTATCATCCTTATAAGTGACAGTTTTGAATTAGAAGTCATTGACTTCCCTATTCAAAGTAAATAGTTGCAAATGGTTTTTTGATTATTTTTAAATATACATTAATATTAGTAAATTATAACCAAAAAAATTATTTTCGCTTCTTAAATGCTGTATTAAGTTTTTGCATTTTGTGCAATCAAGTTTTAAGATTTTAATATCTTTTGGTGCATTGCAGATACATTTTCAATGACATCATATTTTACAAAGTTTAATTGATATCATTGTACCAATGTACCGCCAATTGTAGTTCCTGTTTAAATGTATCTGTTTTCATTTGTAATTTTATGTGTACAAAATAAAGATAATTTGTATTTTATTGTATTGAAATTTAGTTTCCAGATAGTCAAAATTTTACATTTTAATAAGTTTAATTTTTTTTATTATAGTAATTAAGAATTAAATCAATCAATTTTAAAAGTTTCATATTAAATTTTTTACTATAGGTTGGGATCAATCAGATAAATACGTCAAGGTCTTTGTGACTCTAAAGGATGTCCAAAATGTACCAAAGGAACAAGTTTATTGCAAATTATCCGAGCGTTCCATGGAGTTGCATGTTGAGAATCTGGACAACAAAGATTACTTGCTGGTCATCAATAAACTGCTTGATTCTATCAATGTTGAAGAAAGCCACTGGAAGCAGAAGACAGGTAAATAGTTAAATTTTTATTGATATTTTACACCTGGGTACCTGTACACCTGAGGGTAGTCCTAAAATGATCTCAAAGAGTATATGAGGTTGATCCACACTTGGCCAGCGTATTGGAGAACAGCTCAGAGGAGACCCTGCAGTGGTTATGGTATTATAATATCTTAATGAATCATTGTAGAGTATGAATATGACCTCTGTAATTTAAGTATGTCTGTCATGTCAGTATGAGTCTGTTCAGTTGTTAAGACCGTTAGGGCCAACAGCAACTGCCCATTTCAGTCAAATCAATCCAAAGTTACACAAAAAAATATATAGATAATTGTATAGTACTCTAATGACAACAACAATTTGCAGATATGGTGGTAATATTCTTGGCCAAGAGTCGACCAAATGTTAAATGGTCGCATATGACTGAGTTGGAGAAGAAATTTGAGGATCAGAAGAACACCCGATTTAAGACTGAAGATATGGATAAGAAGGACCCACAGGAATCTATAATGAGTCTCATGAGGAACATGTAAGTAACATTTGTTATGATTATTAAAAGATGAAAGTTTTGATGAAGCAATGAAATTTTAACTTGTGAGTAACCTCACTAGCTTTCACCTTTATATTGGTGAAAGAGTTTATCCATACAAACGAACAAACAAAAAATCAGAACCTTCCTGTTTATAATATTATTATAATTAATGTTATTTTATAAAAAAAAGTTTGTCAAAATAAATAAACTCTTGAAACCTTTAATTTCACTGTAATTAACCCTTTAAAATAAACAGCTTAAAATAAATAAAGCTTCATGACAATATTTTTTTGCTTTTAATTTTTATTTATGCATCGTTTCTTAATATTCTTCATGAGTGCCTTAAACCTCATGATAAAATGGGAAGTAACCATATAAACTACAACTGAGTTATTATTTATATAGATCCATGTTTTATAAAATGTCTGTTAGTGATACAGTTTTATAAATAGACTTTATTTTTTTTGTATTCTTGTTGCAGGTATGAAACTGGTGATGATGATATGAAGAGAATGATTTCCAAGGCATGGTATGAGGGCCAACAAAAACAAAAGACAGACACCATTGATCTGTAATAATGATGAGTATTCATTAGATGTTATTTTAGGTTAAGATTAATTAAATCAGTCAAAAACTAGTGTTTTTTTTTGTAATTCACCTCAATTACCTCTTAAAGCGAAACATTAAAATTATCTTTTTTACTGAGAATTCCTCCATAATGGTTTAAATTTTACTAATAAATAATCAAGCCATCCATGTTAATTAGAAAAAGGAATTTATAATTATTAATATATATTTTGAATTATTGAACACTTTTTTTGTACTTTTTTTTGTTGTAACAACTTGGGAATAATCTAGTCTAGTTTAAGTGACTTTAGACTTTACACTCACTTAGAGGCAATTTACCTGGGGCTTATAAATATGCTTCTTTTGAATTGTAGGTGCTAGGTGGTAAAAAATATAACACAATTAATTGTAAATTGTAACACACCAATGTTTTTTAATGAATTTGTATTGAATCTGACTGAGGAAAGCACTTAATAAAATAAATTAATTTAATGCGAGAATATGATTTATTTACCTACTAGTACAGATTAATATTTATATAATTTAGGTACTTAAACATTCGTAACAAGAATATAATCCATTTAAGGACATTAATTTACTACACAAGTATTTATAGCTACAAACATGAAGCAACTGCTAAAATATCTGTGGATTTGTCGGCATTATGTCGTTTAATTAATTTTCATAAGTGAAGAGGTGAGCCAATCCATGGAACTGAAAACAGAAACGAATTTCATGTTAATGGGTACCAAAAACAATTATAAGGTAAGTAAATGTATGTAATTTGGTTGATATCTTACCTAATCTTAATCTTTTCTTGCATGAAAATACCAATAATGTAGATTCCTTGTAGTGCAAATAACAAATATTGCCAGTAAAAGTTCGATGAACCATTTATAAAGGTTTCTGGAGCAGAAACCACTATTTTATTATTCATAGATCTTAATTTACTGGATTCAATATGTCGTAGAGAAAATTCTTCGTTCAAATACTTATCTCGGGAAATACGTGGGGCGGACACAAATGCTTCACTTGCAGTGTTCCTGTAATATTTTTCGATTTTCGTTACTGATGTTTTGTCGTCATTGTTATCCTTTGTATATTTTTCAGAGTCCCTGCCTTCCATATCCTTATTTCCTTCATTTATATTTCGGAATATGTCTGTGTCTGCGATGCTCCCCGAAACTCTGCATACGCCACGCTCTAAGGACGATGCCGTATCTCTATTTTCATCTCGTGAATACTTTATACTGTTCCTAATGTCATTGGGTTCGCTCCTTTCATTTGTACGTCGTAGTTCTGGATTACGGGCCATCTCTCTATCTCTTATTCTCTTTGAAATTTCTCTGCGTACGCCACGCTCTAATGACGATGCCGTATCGCTAGTTTCATCTCGTGAATACCTTATACTATTCCTAATGTCATTAGGCTCGCTCCGTTCATTTGTACGACGTAGTTCTCGACTACGGGCCATCTCTCTATCTGTTATTCTCTTTGAAATTTCTCTGCGTACGCCACGCTCTAAGAACGATGCCGTATCACGAGTTTCGTCTCGTGAATACCTTACAGTGTTTCTAATGTCATTGGGTTCGCTTCTTTCATTTGTACGTCGTAGTTCTTGATTACGGGCCATCTCTTTATGTTTTATTCTCTTTGAAATTTCTCTGCGTACGCCACCCTCAAAGGACGATGCCGTATCGCTAGTTTCATCTCTTGAATACCTTATACTATTCCTAATGTCATTGGGCTCGCTCCTTTCAGTTGTAAGTCGTAGTTCTTGATTACGGGCCATCTCTTTATCTGTTATTCTCTTTGAAATTTCTCTGCGTACGCCACGCTCTAAGGACGATGCCGTATCGCTAGTTTCATCTCTTGAATACCTTATACTATTCCTAATGTCATTAGGCTCGCTCCGTTCATTTGTACGACGTAGTTCTCGACTACGGGCCATCTCTCTATCTGTTATTCTCTTTGAAATTTCTCTGCGTACGCCACGCTCTAAGAACGATGCCGTATCACGAGTTTCGTCTCGTGAATACCTTACAGTGTTTCTAATGTCATTGGGTTCGCTTCTTTCATTTGTACGTCGTAGTTCTTGATTACGGGCCATCTCTTTGAAATTTCTCTGCGTACGCCACCCTCAAAGGACGATGCCGTATCGCTAGTTTCATCTCTTGAATACCTTATACTATTCCTAATGTCATTGGGCTCGCTCCTTTCAGTTGTAAGTCGTAGTTCTTGATTACGGGCCATCTCTTTATCTGTTATTCTCTTTGAAATTTCTCTGCGTACGCCACCCTCAAAGGACGATGCCGTATCGCTAGTTTCATCTCTTGAATACCTTATACTATTCCTAATGTCATTAGGCTCGCTCCGTTCATTTGTACGACGTAGTTCTCGACTACGGGCCATCTCTCTATCTGTTATTCTCTTTGAAATTTCTCTGCGTACGCCACGCTCTAAGAACGATGCCGTATCACGAGTTTCGTCTCGTGAATACCTTACAGTGTTTCTAATGTCATTGGGTTCGCTTCTTTCATTTGTACGTCGTAGTTCTTGATTACGGGCCATCTCTTTATGTTTTATTCTCTTTGAAATTTCTCTGCGTACGCCACCCTCAAAGGACGATGCCGTATCGCTAGTTTCATCTCTTGAATACCTTATACTATTCCTAATGTCATTGGGCTCGCTCCTTTCAGTTGTAAGTCGTAGTTCTTGATTACGGGCCATCTCTTTATCTGTTATTCTCTTTGAAATTTCTCTGCGTACGCCACGCTCTAAGGACGATGCCGTATCGCTAGTTTCATCTCTTGAATACCTTATACTATTCCTAATGTCATTAGGCTCGCTCCATTCATTTGTACGACGTATTACTCGACTACGGGCCATCTCTCTATCTGTTATTCTCTTAGAAATTTCTCTGCGTACGCCACGCTCTAAGAACGATGACGTATCACGAGTTTCATCTCGTGAATACCTTACAGTGTTCCTAATGTCATTGGGCTCGCTCCTTTCATTTGTACGTCTTAGTTCTTGATTACGGGCCATCTCTCTATCTGTTATTCTCTTTGTTTCTCTGCGTACGCCACGCTCTAAATACGATGCCGTATCGCGAATTTCATGTCTTGAATTCCTTACACTTTCTTTTCGTATATGCCCTTTTATTTCATTACAGCCACTGTTACGATTTAAATTTTCCGTACGCGAGTTTTCAAGTTTATATTGTCTATGTCGATGAAATCTCTCTTTAGTAAGTGGTGAGCGTAATGAATTGACGCAGTACCGCCTGCCATCAATGAAGCTTTGCTCAGAGAGAATTGGTTGAAGTACAGAAAGTATTAAAAGTAGGGATAAATACCAGTTATGCATATTAACTGCTCTCTACTCTAGATGTTAATATTACTCTTCTTGTATATTGTAGGTAGTGTCGCCTCCTTTGGAGTCTGATCATGTACTGGTCTCATAGGACTTCAAAGGCTCCTTTTATACTGAATCCTTTTAGATATTGAACCTCAATTTAGCACTAGAACGCATTCAATTTTCATTATCCTACGCAAAAGAACCTTTTGGTTCAGACAAAACCATTTTGATCCTTGCGGTGAAAATTATTGAATTGATAAGATTGTAGATATTATGTATAATTGTACCTACTGTTTTAACTTTGATAAATTCAAAGCTTACCTTAGTTAACATGAAGCATTATTATGAAATAATTTTATATTTTCATAACTATTAATTCTAAGTTTTCGATACAATAAAATATGAGTTTCGCTTGCACGTTTGCTTGGGAAAAAGTTTTTTGGAATATATTTTCAAACATTTATAGGATTGTTTTGGGTATGTCACGTGAATACCTTTAATCAAAATTATAAAGTATTTAAAAATCCAATACAAGGATCAAAAAAATTATGTGATCTTATCGTTTGCAAAACGTCCAATCATTATTATTAAGTTCAGAAAAATACTTGTACGCAAGTATCAAAAGCACCTAGCTCTACTTGGAATCGTGTGTTATCGCCGGCCACAGCTGCACAAGAAAATTTGTCTCGCGAAATAATTATAAAGTAGATAGATACTCAATGAATATATTCTATTAGACTAGCTGTTGCCCGCGACTTCGTACGCTTAAAATAGTAACTAACATAACATTCTTCATTTTGGTACATGGTTTTATTAATGATGTAAATGGTTTTAATGCCTTCTAGTGAGGAAATACTTTTTTTATCATGCTTCTAAAATTGCTATAACAATAACCGTGGTAACCCTGATAAGATGTTGTAGCGTGATCTGTAGCTAGCAGGGTATGTGTAATCTGTAACCGAAATTAAAGCCAAGGTGTCATGGTTAAATATCCTTTAATATACACATCTCGAACAAAATGTGTGTCCCGCCCGGGAGGTTCGATTTTCAAAATTGAGCCCCGGTTCTTTCAAAATCGAACGAATCCATTGAAGATTGAAGCCACGTGGCGCCAATGCATTGGGACATACATGGTGTTCGCGGTGTCGGTTCTATACGCTAGTAATAATACTTCAATGAATTTTAAGAGGTTTTTTATGGAAATAGCCGGCAAACGAGCTGACGATCCACCTGATGGAAAGTGGCTATCGTCGCCCATGGACATCAGTAACACCAAAGGCATCACTGATGCGTTGCCGGCCAAGAAAGAGAGAAGAAAAAGAAAGAAAGAACTGGCTCTCAAGCCCCCAGCCGGAACACGACGAGTTGTTTGGCGGCTGACTCATGCTCAAGGGTGGTAGCTATCCAGGCGAACCCCATGGAGAAATAATAATAGTAATAATGGTATTAATTAACAATTAAAATCAATATTACTAATATAATCCCTCGAGGGGCTCTACCACCAGCGGGCCGGATTTAGTCGCCTTTAACGACACCCATCCGGCGTGGGATTGGGTTTAGTATTCTAAACCGCCCCAACTCCAATACCGCTGAAAGTTATTCTGAGTGAAGGCCCGGAGAATTTAAGCAGAAATCTTAAAACATAACACAATACCCAACAAACGTAGCCTTCTTTTCTCTTATTTCTTGGTTCTCAGATTAATAACGTGTTACATTAAACTTTTGTTTGTAACCATGAGCTTAAACATATAAAAATTCATACTTTTAACTTCAAAAATGACAGAGTTCCATATAAATTACCGGAGATGATTTTCCAAATTTATGAACAAGTGGGGCTCTGAAACGTGGGGTACAATGAAACGATAAAATCTATAATTTTTCAAACAGTCAACTATTTGTTGTAACCACGAGCTAATTAATCTATTTGCTGAAATTTTTTTGAATAAGGAAATAATAAAAAATTTGGAGATTTAAATAATTTATTAAAAAAACCGTAGGTAATTAATTCATAACCGTAGTGATTAAGTACTCTGTGTTCATAACGCTTACGAAATGACCGCCATTTACATTAGTACAGGCTGGCTCTATGACACCCTTTGAGTGGTTCTTTGCATTTCCGAAAGGTTCGCTCCTATTACTGTAGCAGCAGCATCAATCCTCTGTTTCATTTCAATACAATACAATTGTCAGTTTGCAATTTAGTTGAAATTATCAGGGAACCTAGAGAAAATAGCGTCTAGTTTGGATATTTTTGTTTTGTATTTTCTTCTATACAACTTTCACGCGAAGTGGTTGAAAAAATGTACTGGAGAAGTATGGCCCATAAGTTTAAAAACTTGTCTAGTAATGCAGATTCTAAAAAGGCACAATTGAGGCTTTTTTAAAGTTATAACCATTTTAGTGTCAAAGGGGTGAATTTGAAGCGAAAGATATTGTATAGCTTACTGCGTTGGGCTAACCTATTTTTAAATGTTTTAGTAAACCAGTACTTTCTCTTATAACAAGATAAATTCTTATCTTACTAAAAATTTATTTATTCAGAGTACCTAAATGTTCAAATTGACGTCCACCGACACTAATGCACAAACGACATCTGATAAAATTTCCTCAAAGCTTGCGCATTGTTTTTTACATTATTTCTTACTACATTAATTTATATTTTTACGTAATACCGTGTAACTATTACTTCGTGTTCGTTATAACCCATGTCAATCTGCTCAAAAAATATACAGTAAAAAAATACAGTCGAATTGAGAACCTCCTCCTTTTTTTGAAGTCGTTTAAACATTACCTCAGTAAACGTGTCACCGTTTTCGAGATTTTAACCTTTTTTAAAAAAAAAAAAAATTCGGCTCCTTTATCCTACTTATTTTTGATATATTTTTTCTAACAACTTTCATATAAATGCTTTACAATTATCAGTAGGTACATAATTTTGTTGAAATTATTAGGGAACCCTGAGAAAATAGCGTCTACTTTGGATATTTTTGCTTTTGATTTTCTTCGACACAAAAACGCGAGGTAGTTGAAAGAAAAATGTACTGGGCAAGTATGGAACAGAACTTTAAAAACTTGTCTGTAAATGCAGATTTTAAAAATATACAATAGGTACAGGCTACTTTCATAGGGAAAGGGTCTAGCCGGATAAGCATGGTGATTTGGCCCCCATGAGCAATATTTTAAATAAAATGAATTTTAATAAGAGGATACAATGTAAACATGATCCACACCATTTTTGACCTTTATTTTCAAACAGCTTCTGAGAAAATGTGCAAAGACTTTTTTTTCAATTCAATTTTTTTCGAAAACTACGACAGATAAAAATATGAAACCAAAGCGAAGTTTCAGAGAATAATATAGATTTTTTGAGATTTTACGTAACTTTTAATGCTTTAAAAAAATCAAAAAAAAAAATAAAAAAAAATTCCAAGTTGTAATATATTTACACCAACTATAACGTCACACTTATTATCATACTTATTCCCCAGAGTATGTTCTCTTACTGCCACGAGACCCATTAAAATCGAAAAGGCGCATATTAGGTAACCTACCTATAAATTGTATTATTAGCTACCTATCAGTTAATAAGTAATATAAGTATTCGCAGATGTAAGCAGTGTACTGTGTAAGGAAATAAAATATCATAGTTTTAAGCGAGAACATGATTTATTCGGTATATTATCATAAACATCTAGATACAGAAAAACATTTATAAATAAATTTAATTACATGTAACATGAATATTATTAATTTACTTAACATTATTTAAATAGTATAATTAATATAAACGCCATAGTTTATTACTAAAATAACCGTTGAAGCTGTTTTGTTTATTTCATTTTCAAAAATGAAGAAGAGGTGGCCCAATCCATAGATCTGAAAACAAACAATGGATTTTAGGTATTTAATATCCCTTTAATATCGTAATTTAATATCCTATATCGATGGTTAACAAAATTCGTTCTTTCTTTAGTCTTTTTTGGTAGGCAATCCATCGGAGATGCCTTTGGTATTTCTGACGTCCATGGGAGACGGTAGCCATATGACAACTTGTCACTTTCCATAATGTGGCTCGTTTGTAATTTTACATACAAAAGTAATTTGCTCATATCTTACCTAATCTTAACCCTTTCTTGCATTAAAATACTAATAATGTATATTCCCTGCAGTGCGTAAAAGATATACTGCATGTAAAGGATCCATGATCCATTTCCTGAAATTTTAGCAGTAGAAAGCATTGGTTTATCAAATTCAATATATTCTTCAGATAATTCTTGATTCAGATTCTTCTTTCGAATAAAATGCTCGGCGGGTACAGTTTCACGAACAATGTTTCTGAAATATCTTTCAGTTTTCGTTAGTAAAATCCTGTCGCGAATATTAGTAATATCTATTAAAGACCTTTCATATTTCTTAATTTCGGTGGGCATCTTTCCTTCATTCCTATTCATATTTCGCTTTTCAGGTTTACGCACCAACTTTTTATCGCCATATACGCCACGTTCCAAAGAAGATGCCGCATCGTGAGAGTTATCTCTTGAATACCTTTCAGAGTTCCTAATATTATTGGGCTTGCTCCTTTCATTTGTATTTCGTTGTTCATGATTGCGGGTCACCTCCCTTTCTGTGATTTTTTTCATGTTTTCTTTGTGTACGCCACGCTCCAAAGATGTTGCATCGCGAGTGTTATCTCTTGAATACCTTTCAGATTTCCTGATATCATTGGGCTCGCTCCTTTCATTTGTATTTCGTTGTTCACGATTGCGGGTCACCTCCCTTTCTGTGATTTTTTTCATGTTTTCTCTGTGTACGCCACGCTCCAAAGAAGATGTCGCATCGCGGGTGTTATCCCTTGAATACCTTCCAGAGTTCCTGATATCATTGAGCTCACTCCTTTCATTTGTATTTCGTTGTTCACGATTGCGGGTTACCTCCCTTTCTGTGATTTTTCTCATGTTTTCTCTGTGTACGCCACGCTCCAAAGATGTTGCATCGCGAGTGTTATCTCTTGAATACCTTTCAGAGTTCCCAATAGCATTGGGTTCTCTTCTTTCATTTGTATTTCGTTGTTCATAATTTCGGGTTATCTCCCTTTCTGTGATTTTTCTCATGTTTTCTCGGTGTAAGCCACGCTCCAAAGATGTTGCATCGCGAGTGTTATCTCTTGAATACCTTTCAGATTTCCTGATATCATTGGGCTCGCTCCTTTTATTTGTATTTCGTTGTTCACGATTGCGGGTCACCTCCCTTTCTGTAATTTTCCTCATGTTTTCTCTGTGTACACCACGCTCCAAAGAAGATGTCGCATCGCGGGTGTTATCCCTTGAATACCTTTCAGAGTTCCTGATATCATTGAGCTCCTTCCTTTCATTGGTATTTCGTTGTTCACGATTGCGGGTCATCTCCCTTTCTGTGATTTTTCTCATGTTTTCTCTGTGTAGGCCACGCTCCAAAGATGTTACATAGCGAGTGTTATCTCTTGAATATCTTTCAGATTTCCTGATATCATTGGGCTCGCTCCTTTCATTTGTATTTCGTTGTTCACGATTGCGGGTCACCTCCCTTTCTGTGATTTTTTTCATGTTTTCTCTGTGTACGCCACGCTCCAAAGAAGATGTCGCATCGCGGGTGTTATTCCTTGAATACCTTTCAGAGTTCCTTATATCATTGAGCTCACTCCTTTCATTTGTATTTCGTTCTTCACGATTGCGGGTCACCTCCCTTTCTGTGATTTTTCTCATGTTTTCTCTGTGTACGCCACGCTCCAAAGAAGATGTCGCATCGCGGGTGTTACCTCTTGAATACCTTTCAGAGTTCCTAATATAATTGGGCTCGCGCCTTTCATTTGTATTTCGTTGTTCACGATTGCGAGTCACCTCCCTTTCTGTGATTTTTCTCATATTTTCTCTGTGTACGCCACGCTTCAAAGAAGATGTCGCATCACGGGTGTTACCTTTTGGATACCTTTCAGAGTTCCTAATATAAGTGGGCTCACTCCTTTCATTTGTATTTCGTTGTTCACGATTGCGGCTCACCTCCCTTTCTGTGATTTTTCTCATGTTTTCTCTGTGTAGGCCACGCTCCAAAGATGTTACATCGCGAGTGTTATCCTTTGAATACCTTTCAGAGTTTCTGATATCATTGAGCTCGCTCCTTTCATTGGTATTTCGTTGTTCACGATTGCGGGTCATCTCCCTTTCTGTGATTTTTCTCATGTTTTCTCTGTGTAGGCCACACTCCAAAGATGTTGCATCGCGAGTGTTATCTCTTGAATACCTTTCAGAGTTCCTCATATCATTGGGCTCGCTCCTTTCATTTGTATTTCGTTGTTCACGATTGCGGGTCATCTCCCTTTCTGTGATTTGTTTCATGTTTTCTCTGCGTAGGCCACGCTCCGAAGATGTTGCATCGCGAGTGTTATCTCTTGAATACCTTTTAGAGTTCCCAATAGCATTGGGTTCTCTTCTTTCATTTGTATTTCGTTGTTCATAATTTCGGGTTATCTCCCTTTCTGTGATTTTTCTCATGTTTTTTCGGTGTAAGTCACGCTCCAAAGATGCTGCATCGCGAGTGTTATCTCTTGAATACCTTTCAGATTTCCTGATATAATTGGGCTCGATCCTTTCATTTGTATTTCGTTGTTCACGATTGCGGGTCTCCTCCCTTTCTGTAATTTTCCTCATGTTTTCTCTGTGTACGCCACGCTCCAAAGAAGATGTCGCATCGCGTGTGTTATCCTTTGAATACCTTTCAGAGTTTCTGATATCATTGAGCTCGCTCCTTTCATTGGTATTTCGTTGTTCACGATTGCGGGTCATCTCCCTTTCTGTGATTTTTCTCATGTTTCCTCTGTGTAGGCCACGCTCCAAAGATGTTACATCGCGAGTATTATCTCTTGAATACCTTTCAGAGTTCCTAATATCATTGGGCTCGCTCCTTTCATTTGTATTTCGTTGTTCACGATTGCGGGTCATCTCCCTTTCTGTGATTTGTTTCATGTTTTCTCTGTGTAGGCCACGCTCCAAAGATGTTGCATCGCGAGTGTTATCTCTTGAATACCTTTCAGAGTTCCCAATAGCATTGGGTTCTCTTCTTTCATTTGTATTTCGTTGTTCATAATTTCGGGTTATCTCCCTTTCTGTGATTTTTCTCATGTTTTCTCGGTGTAAGCCACGCTCCAAAGATGTTGCATCGCGAGTGTTATCTCTTGAATACCTTTCAGATTTCCTGATATCAATGGGCTCGCTCCTTTCATTTGTATTTCGTTGTTCACGATTGCGGGTCACCTCCCTTTCTGTAATTTTCCTCATGTTTTCTCTGTGTACGCCACGCTCCAAAGAAGATGTCGCATCGCGGGTGTTATCCCTTGAATACCTTTCAGAGTTCCTGATATCATTGAGCTCGCTCCTTTCATTGGTATTTCGTTGTTCACGATTGCGGGTCATCTCCCTTTCTGTGATTTTTCTCATGTTTTCTCTGTGTAGGCCACGCTCCAAAGATGTTACATCGCGAGTGTTATCTCTTGAATATCTTTCAGAGTTCCTAATATCATTGGGCTCGCTCCTTTCATTTGTATTTCGTTGTTCACGATTGCGTGTCACTTCCCTTTCTGTAATTTTCCTCATGTTTTCTCTGTGTACGCCACGCTCCAAAGAAGATGTCGCATCGCGGGTGTTATCCCTTGAATACCTTTCAGAGTTCCTGATATCATTGGGCTCGCTCCTTTCATTGGTATTTCGTTGTTCACGATTGCGGGTCACCTCACTTTCAGTGATTTTTCTCACGTTTTCTCTGTGTACGCCACGCTCCAAAGAAGATACAGCATCGCGGGTGTTATCCCTTGAATACATTTCAGATTTCCTGATGTCATTGGGCTCGCTCCTTTCATTGGTATTTCGTTGTTCACGATTGCGAGTCAACTCCCTTTTTATGATTTTTCTCATGTTTTCTCTGTGTACGCCACGCTCCAAAGAAGATGTCGAATCGCGGGTGTTATCTCTTGAATACCTTTCAGAGTTCCTAATATAATTGGGCTCACTCCTTTCATTTGTATTTCGTTCTTTGCTAATACGGAGCTTCGCTAATAAAGTGAATTGAGGTAAGGTATTTGTTCTACGAATGATATGTTTATCCTTGATTTGCCTCTCGTCATTGTGATTGTTTCTAATATACGCGTTCGTTCTTTCGGTTATTCTTCTTCCATTAACTTCAAACTCTCCGATAAAGTCTCGCTGGCGATAATTTCGGTCCTGTGAATAAACATCACTTCCGATAACTTTATTTTTCTCATCATTAAAAAAGGTTGCCTTAAAATTACTTTCAGGATTTTTACAAATCTGAGATCGTTGGTTTGGCCGACTTCCATCGCGGTCAGTTGTATACAGTTCCCTGTCAGTATTGCTCCGACTTTGTTCGTCGAGGGTTAGGGTAGAGCGTTCATAATGTCGAACCTCAACGAATCTTATCGGTTGAAACCTCGTTCTGACTTCCTTGCGGTGACTGTTACGATTTCCACTTAGGTCATTTAGACCTAAATTTTCCGGACGTAATTTGCCAAGTCGATACTGTCCATGTGGATCAAATCTTTCTTCTGTACGTGATGAACGTAATGAATGGATGCAGCACCGCTCGCCATCAATAGAGCTATGCTCAGAGAAGATCGGTTGGAGTACAGTAAGTATTAGAAGTAGGGGTAAATGCCAGTTATGCATAATATCTGCTCTCTGGGTGTTAATATTTTTCTTCTTCGTAGATAAGTAGGTTGGACTCCGATGGAGTTTGGTTGTGTACTGGTCTCATAGGTCTGCAGAGGCTCCTTTTATACTGAATTCTTCCTTGTAGCTATTGAACTTCCATTTAACGCTAGAACGCACTCAATATTAAATATCCTACGCAAAAGAACCGTTTGACTCCTGCCGAATCATTTTGATCCTTGTACTGAAATTTTTGTATTGATAAGTTTGGAGTTACCTACCAGTATAAAGTATTAGAAATTGGAACCTTTTTATTTCGTCAGTAATTTATAATAGTTATTATTATTATTATAAACTAGTGGATACCCGGCTTGTTATACTACGCTAAAAACTTTTTCTGATGAGAATGACAGATCAGTGTTTTTGTGTTGACGTTGACGTGCTCTTTACATTATTATCTTCAAATTGTTGTATCGGAAAAACGGAAAATCGACTTTATCAATGGACCAAATGTGCCTAATGCATTGTTATGCCTAATAATAATGCCTCTAATGCACTGTTTCAGTGGTCTCAAACCACTTTCGGATTACTGCCTTTCAAATGAAACCATTTTGAGGCGTATCGGTTGGATAGTTTCAGAGTCTATATAGGACATTCGTAGGTACAACCATTTTTTGTGTTTTATATGTATAGATTAAATTTATAAAGTAAAAGTAATACTAATAGATAGTAGCTGTTTCGTTCAGCGGAAAATCGCGTCATCAGTTTTACTAAATAAAATAGGTACCTACTTCAGTATCATTCCGACATTTTTTTTTATTTAAAGAGCTAGAACGGTTACAGTGTGGTGGAGTATCGGTTGTAAGACCTGTGGTGCAGTGCCTCAGCTCAAACCAAGTTTAGCCATCAATAGCTTTTGAAGTAATATTTGCAAATATCAAAACCACTTGGCTTTGGTTAACACTGTGTTATCGCTGGCCACAGCTGCACGAGAGAATTTGTCTCCGCATGCGAAATAATTATCAGATCTAACTCACTGAAGCGATAGATGGAACCCTATAAATCGAATTTCTATGACGTCAGTGAGATAAATTGTTTTTGCTATGGTTTAGGTTTTTACTATATTTTTCGGCTTAAGTATATATTTTTAGGCAGGGTCGCCAGATTAGAACTTTGTAACGATGCGTTATTCTATAACACAACACAGGTTTTAGCCGTATTACTTATCCTATCCTGCTAGTTTGATTTAAATTGATTCTTAGTACTTTGTGCCTACCTACCACCAAATTTTTGATGTAAAACATCTATAGGCGTAAAATTCCTGACATTTTATGAAAATTCCGGACTTTCTTGTCAATTTTATATTAAAATGTCGTTATGCATCGTGCAAGTGAATGGCTTCAACCCATTAGTGGTCCACTACTGGGCACGGGTCTCTTCTCTTGAGTAGGTATATAAAGCTTACTCCGCCACGCTGCTCCAGTGCAGATTGATGGAGGGGTTAGTGGCCAACCCGAGTGTCGGAAGTTTTTCAAACCGCCCGAGGGCCTCCGACATGGCTTAACGACTGTTATCTTAGGATAACAACCAGGACCAACGGCTTTACGTGCCCTCCGAAGCACAGAAACGCTCAAGAATTTTTGCCACTAGCGGTCACCCATCCAACTACCGACCGCGCCCGCTGTTGCTTAACTTTGTCTTTCATTCTTCACTTATTTGTAGAAATTCCGGACGGTTTAAGATTCCCTCCGCATTCCGGACAAAGACCTATATTTCCGGACTTGTCCGGAAAATTCCGGACGTATGGCAACCCTACTTGTGTCAATCCTAAGCGATTGACAAAGTTAAGCAACAGCGGACGCGGTCAGTAATTTAATGGGTGACCGCTAGTGGAAAAATTTATTGTTTCCGTGCTTCGGAGGGCACGTAAAGCTATCGGTCCCAGTTGTTATCATGAGACGTTAAACCATATCGAAGCCCCTTACACCCCAATCTTGTAAAATTATGAATAATAGTATGTACATAGGTATTAGGTACCTATAAAAGAAACGTTTTTCCCAATTTGATAGCAAAACAGACGAAAGTTTAGAAACTACCTACCTATACCCTGTCCACAAATCTTAGAGACTAAAATGACAATCGCTAATGTCAAAGTTCGAAATAATGATACCAGCTAAATTTGTGCGATCGACTTTTCCGGTTTTTTGAATCGTAAACGATTTCGTAAGAATAGTGAGAAGTTTGAACTAATTAAAAAAAAAATTCAGTTAGTAACAATATAATTATTGATAAGACGATAAAACTTATTTTCACTCAAAACTTATCGCCTAAGGCATATAGTCGATGAGATATTTCGTATATCTCAATTTTTATATATCAAAATAGTTTTTAATAGACGTTGGTCGTGATTCTGATGATACATTTTACAGTGATAGCACTAGGTCTGATTCTGAATAAAGTTATGATATAAATATTTTTGATGTGTTTAAGTTATTACTAAATCCTTCATCGTTTAAAATAAATTTACTCAATCCCACTAATATTGATGCAATTTTGAACTTATTTAGTACTTGGCTATATAGTATAAAATTAGCTGTATACCGAATGTCACCATAACCAAATACTCGTTCTTGTAAGTAGAATAACTTTTAAGTTTAGTTATTTAGGGTAAATATATTATTAATGATATAGTTGTATTTGATATGACTGCTTAAATTTATTTTTCTATCAGTTTTAGGGACTCGTATACAAATATTCGACCCACCGTAAAAACGGGGAATATTTTTCCGATTTACTTTCCGGTTAATGGTCATCACTATTTAAGAGCCATTTCGCGGTTAGACGCGCGGAATGAAGAATTTGATGTCAAAAATTAGTATCATAAGAAAGATATTAATGCTGGCAAATGAACTCATAAAATAGATCAATCCTTCATCTTGGATCTTCATTTACCGGAATTTTGAAAATATTAATTTGTTTCTGCGTAACTGTCAATCTAGCATAACTATTTTTCAGCAAAAGGACGACAGAGTCAATTTCATACACTGATTTTCTTTATTAAGTTTTATTAAATTGAGTAAAAAAAAATGTCTAGAGAACACTCATATATTATATTTTGCATTTATTAGAAGGGATATACGATTACTATAATATTCGTTTCAAAATTAATTCAATAACATTACCAATTTTCATGGTTTATGCCATAACTTTACCATCGATTTTTGTATTCAATAAAGCGTATTTCCCATCAAAAATTTATGTAGTAATAAAATATGGTCTTTGTCGAATATGACACGTAATTTTTTTTTTTATCTTACTGCAAAAACTAATTTATTACAACGAATTCACTTTACCATATAAATACACAAACTGGCGCGAAACAAATCAGTCCTGCGCCGGCAGTCTTCGACGTCGGACCTATGTCAATTTTTGCTTTAGCCATCTAAGGAATAGATTTCGTAAAAGTAACGTAATTATATTGCCATTGAACAGTCTTGATCATGTGAGAATTTTTAGTTACAGTAAATTGTATTATTTTTAGTTTTCTATAATTTTCAGGGTTTTGTAGTCAAATCGGAATCATGTCTAGTCCGTTCGTTATTTCAACCGGCCGGCTAGCCCATCCGGCCGTCCGTCCTTCCGTCCGTCCGTCTGTCCGTTCCGTATGATTTTTTCTTCGTCTACCCCTTAATGTGGGGTATCGTTGAAAAGGTCTTTCAAAAATATTATAGGTTTCAAAAGACCATTTTTCAATTCGGACCCCTGAATTTGCGTAATATTCTGCTTTAAACATCTTTGGTTTGAAGAAAACAATAGAAATTAAGTAACTATTTCTTTCCAATTTATGTAGTGTAAGTAGTAACGGAGAAAATCACGAACATACATATGTACAAAATATAACTATATCTATACTAATCTATACTATTACTATTGTAATATTATAAAGCTGAAAAGTTTGTTTGTTTGTTTGGTTGAACGCACTAATCTCAGGAACTACTGGTTTGAATTGAAAAATTATTTTTGTATTGATAGTTCATTTATCGAAGAAGGCTTTAGGCTATCGGATTTTTGGAAATTCAAACCCTATTGGGTTGGAAGTCACTGCTGTAATTTGAAATAAAACATTGTCCGTTTTTAGACATTAGTTACTGTTTACAGTATTTAGGTTTTTTGTTATAAGTGTAAATTACATATTTACATAGAAAAAAAAAATTATAACTTGTATACACATACCCTTTATTTATACAACTTTTAGATCAATCTGTACTTTATAGGGTTCCGTACCCAAACGGGACCCTATTGCTAAGCCAAAATGTTGGAATGATAGAAGCTCCGACATTAATCAGCTATAGTCACTTATTATTAGTCAAAGATAATACATTCGTTGTTTGGAAACTCTCGTGCACCTCAAATACACAACACCCTTTACCCTCTCTCACCTTCTCTCTCCACCCTCTCATTTTTTCACAACCCCTCGCCTCCCCCTATACCCCCCCCCCCCCCTCAGTTCTTCACCCAAAAGTGGAATTTTGCGTCGGGATAATCTGGGAGGCATCCGGGCAAATACCGCACTCATCAGGTAGGCGCGGATCG